>OZ004602.1:10599389-11107452 GCA_963924605.1 Malthinus seriepunctatus
ATGAGATTAAATAACAGATGAGTATGACTGTATGACAGCTGATATTAAAAGAGAGAGCTAGAGAGGGAGAGACAGATAAAAGATAGAAAAATAGAGGGAAGTTAGAGATAGATAAAGAAACTGATGAAATGAGATAAAAACATAGTAAAAATAGAGGGAGTTAGATATAGATTCAGAGATAAGGAGATAGATAAAGAGACTTTTGAAATGAGAGAAAAACATAATAATATAGAGGGAGTTATAGATAGATACAGAGACAGAGATAAGGAGATAAATAAAGAGACTGATGAAATGAGATAAAAACATAGTAAAATAGAGGGAATAATAGATAGATAAGGAGATAGATAAAGAAACTGATGAAATGAGATAAAAACATAGTAAAATAGAGGGAGTTAGAGATAGATTCAGAGATAAGGAGATAGATAAAGAGACTGATGAAATGAGCTAAAAACATAGTAAAATAGAGAGAGTTATAGATAGATACAGAGACAGAGATAAGGAGATAAATAAAGAGACTGATGAAATGAGATAAAAATATAGTAAAATAGAGGGAATTATAGATAGATAAGGAGATAAATAAAGAAACTGATGAAATGAGATAAAAACATAATAAAATAGAGGGAGTTAGAGATAGATTCAGAGATAAGGAGATAGATAAAGAGACTGATGAAATGAGAGAAAACATAATAATATAGAGGGAGTTATAGATAGATACAGAGATAAGGAGATAGATAAAGAGGTTGATGAAATGCGGTATAAAGATAGAAAAAAGAGATAGATACAGAGATAGATATAGAGATAAGGAAACAAATGAAATGCGATATATATCAGGTAAAGAAAATAAATAGATAGAGAGATAGAATTAGAGATAAAGAAAAAAATGACATGCGATATAAAGATATAGAGATAAGGAGACAGATAAAGAGACTATGAAATGAGATATTAAGATAGCAAAATAGAGAGAGAAAATAGACAAAAATTGATATTGAGATAAGGAGACAGATAGAGAGATACAGATAAAGTGTCAAATAAGGAGACAGATAAGGAGCAGATAAGGTGAGAGACAGATAAGGAGAAAGACAAAAATAAAAAATGGCAGGACATAGAGAGAGATAAGAAGACATAGAGATAAAATGTGATAAAAACATAGTAAAATACTCCGGAATTAGAGATAGATACAGAGATAGGGAGATCGATACAGTAACTGATAAATGAGATAAAAACATAGTAAAATAGAGGGAGTTAGAGGTAGATACAGAGATAAGGAGATAGATAAAGAGACCGATGAAATAAGAGAAAAATATAGTAAAATAGAGGGAGTTTAGAGATAGATACAGAGATAATGAGATAAGGAAATAGATAAAGAGACTGATGAAATAAGAGAAAAACATAGTGAAATAGAGGGAGTTTAGAGATAGATACAGAGATAATGAGATAAGGAAATAGATAAAGAGACTGATGAAATAAGAGAAAAACATAGTGAAATAGAGGGAGTTAGAGATAGATACAGAGATAATGAGATAAGGAAATAGATAAAGAGACTGATGAAATAAGAGAAAAACATAGTGAAATAGAGGGAGTTAA
This sequence comes from Malthinus seriepunctatus, assembly GCA_963924605.1. Lineage (NCBI taxonomy): Eukaryota > Metazoa > Arthropoda > Insecta > Coleoptera > Cantharidae > Malthinus > Malthinus seriepunctatus. The sequence goes on from OZ004602.1 coordinate 10,600,974, forward strand.
GAGATAGATATAGAGAAAAAGAGACAGAAGCAGAGATACAGAGATAGACATGGAGATAAAGAGATAGAGAAAGAAAAGTCCCCTGGACTTTTTCTCTGGGGCTTCTACATCTCTCTCTCTCTCTCTCTCTCTCTCTCTCTCTCTCTCTCTCTCTCTCTCTCTATCTCTGCATCCCTTGTAATCTCTAACTCCCTCTATTTGACTATGTTTATCTGTTTCTGTATCCATCTCCTTATCTCTGTATCTATCTCTAAACTCCCTCTATTTTACTATGTTTTTCTCTTATTTCATCAGTCTCTTTATCTATTTCCTTATCTCATTATCTCTGTATCTATCTCTAAACTCCCTCTATTTCACTATGTTTTTCTCTTATTTCATCAGTCTCTTTATCTATTTCCTTATCTCCTTATCTCTATATCTTTATATCGCATGTCATTTTTTTCTTTATCTCTAATTCTATCTCTCTATCTATTTATTTTCTTTACCTGATATATATCGCATTTCATTTGTTTCCTTATCTCTATATCTATCTCTGTATCTATCTCTTTTTTCTATCTTTATACCGCATTTCATCAACCTCTTTATCTATCTCCTTATCTCTGTATCTATCTATAACTCCCTCTATATTATTATGTTTTTCTCTCATTTCATCAGTCTCTTTATCTATCTCCTTATCTCTGAATCTATCTCTAACTCCCTCTATTTTATTATGTTTTTATCTCATTTCATCAGTTTCTTTATTTATCTCCTTATCTATCTATAATTCCCTCTATTTTACTATATTTTTATCTCATTTCATCAGTCTCTTTATTTATCTCCTTATCTCTGTCTCTGTATCTATCTATAACTCTCTCTATTTTACTATGTTTTTAGCTCATTTCATCAGTCTCTTTATCTATCTCCTTATCTCTGAATCTATCTCTAACTCCCTCTATTTTACTATGTTTTTATCTCATTTCATCAGTTTCTTTATCTATCTCCTTATCTATCTATTATTCCCTCTATTTTACTATGTTTTTATCTCATTTCATCAGTCTCTTTATTTATCTCCTTATCTCTGTCTCTGTATCTATCTATAACTCCCTCTATATTATTATGTTTTTCTCTCATTTCAAAAGTCTCTTTATCTATCTCCTTATCTCTGAATCTATATCTAACTCCCTCTATTTTACTATGTTTTTATCTCATTTCATCAGTTTCTTTATCTATCTCTAACTTCCTCTATTTTTCTATCTTTTATCTGTCTCTCCCTCTCTAGCTCTCTCTTTTAATATCAGCTGTCATACAGTCATACTCATCTGTTATTTAATCTCATATAGCAATCTCCTCTGCCTCTGTCATCTCATTTCACACAAGTAAAGAAGAACTCTTTGTATTACAGATTTAGCCAGCTGGAATTTATTGTCTTATGTATTGAGACTTCATTTGTCTTCAACAAATTTACTTTTTGCTTTTATTTTAAAGTCCAAAGTTAATTGAAAATTAAGAAGAGTATGGAGAGAAGAGTCTGAAGGACTCCAAGAGTGCTGTTTTCTTGGGAAAAAATGTCAAGATTTGCATCAGTTTACTATTTATTAAAATGAAAAATACACAAAAGTATATTATAAAACGTATATTTAATATAATTATGTACACAAGAAATTAATAATAATATACTAGTAATTAATTAATTAATTATACAAATTTAAAACTAATTATTTGTAAACAATTTATTATTGATTGACGGGCCAACGCTTAGTAAATCACCCAAGCGAGATTGAAGAGACATAAAAGTCCCTTTAATGATTCAGTCTGTGTCCTAATCGATGTATGCAGCAGAAATTAAAAATTATAAAAATAGCTATACCATTAAAAAAGAGATTAAAAGTTGCAGCCCATGGCATGGGCTGCAACAAGTCCACCCCTCGTTAGGTTTGGAAAGAAATAACTGTAACAAATAAAGCTTGAGGAGTCATCGCTTGAGGAGTTCGGCTCATCAAGCGGTGGCCCACAAGACACAATACATAATTAAAACAATAAATAATTACAAAATATTAATTAATATTAAAACTGGTAATGGCTGCTTATCGGGTAGCTGCTAGGTAGGTGGCGTCGCTTCAACCCTGCACTTTGTCCGAGAGAGTACGAGGGGTGGCAAGCCCGTCCACCACTGGGGGTTGTCCTCGAAATTGTCGGTTGTTGCTCCTCCTCCTTAGTCTCTAATGCGCATGCGCGTGGACTCCGTGTAGGAGTGCGCATGTGCGTTGACGCCGGGCGGGGAGGGGTAGGGGGGAGGGGACCGCCGACCCCCCTCCCACCTACCCCTCCCCGCCCGGCGCCAACGCACACCCACATTCCAACATGGAGACCACGCCCATCGCCACATTAAAGACTACGGAAGAGGAACAACCTCCGACCAATTCGAGGACAACTCGCAGTGGTCTTAGAGGTTTGCTTCCCCTCGCGCTCTCTTTAACGTGGAGAAGAGCTGTTAGAAGCAACTTACCTAGCTTCTACGTCTTCGCAAGCGATGACCAGTAAATAGGGGTAGCTACCCTTCTAAGCAAGCAATGAATTTAAATTGAAAAAAATTAATTTAAAAAAAACTAATCGAGAGGTGTAGCTACCCTTGATTTGAAATAAAACGTGAAACAAATCAAAAATAAATTAATCCTCGTCCATCCTCATGTTGGGGATCGTCCAACCGTCCATCCTAATCCTCATCCTCATGTTGGGGCCAAAACCAAAAGGCACTGTCGGTGTGATGAAGAAAAGCATCTTTCCGCGTCAAAGGTAACCTGAAACTAATTTAGAAATGTCGTAGTTTTATGTACCTAAGGGAACAAACTGAATCGTCAAAAGGACTTTTGCTTCTTAAATTTTAGTATTAATCGCCCAATGATTATTTACAATTAATTAATTTTTAATAACCAATAATAAAAAATACGTATTTCGATTCAAAATATCTCGAAAGCCCAGTGAGAAAACAAACTTAGGTAAAATAACTTCAACTTGGTTTCATTCAGTTTTCTTGTAATCCTCTTCATGTGGACCAAAAGGCACTGCAGTTACCGGATCATCTTTCCAAATCAAAAGATCGAACGTCTACTGAAATAAAATGAGAGATGTTTTAATTACTATGCTTTAGACAACCGATGATTATTTTCAATTAATTAATTTTTAATTTGCAAAATAAATTAGTAATTTAAAATACACCAGGGTGTAAGCAAAATGCTTCAAGAAACTGCTATGATATGCCGCTTCAACATTAATAAAAATAGTTCAATTAAAAATTGTATCTAATTTAGAATATATCATTATTTTAAGAAATAAGGTGTTTAAGATTTAAGAAGAAAAAACCGAAGTAAAAATTGTTAAGTAAGTAAATGAAAAATACGTGATTAGCGCAACAAATAATTTTTGAAGAAACTAAATTCATCTAAATTGGGATCACCCAGTTGCAAGTAATTCTAATCCACAAAATTAAGTTGTTAAAATTATATTATGGTAGTAAAGAAGGTACCGGAAGAAAGAAGTTATTAGGAAAAAGGGGATTTACATTTAATTTGAGACAGTTTCTAAAAAAAAAGTTAATTGAAATTTTTGTAATCAATAAAAATTTGCTTAATTTATACATTGTTTAAAAGAAAAGCATTCACTACTTTAGAGCGTGTAATATACATAAAATTGAGTAACAGAAGTTATATTAAGGGGTTTGCAATACTTCATCCTTTTTTGTGACCACAACTCAAAAAGTATGAACTATTGGACACCCCTCTGTACGCATTAAAATGAGTAGAAAAAGTTATATTGAGGGGTGTTCAGTAGTTCATACTTTTTGAGTTGTGGCCGTAACTCGAAAAGTATGAACTATTTGACACCCCTCTGTACGCATTAAAATGAGCAGAAAAAATTATATTGAGGGGTGTTCAGTAGTTCATACTTTTTGAGTTGTGGCCGTAACTCGAAAAGTATGAACTATTGGACACCCCTCAATTATAACTTTTTACTCATTTGCATGCGTACTACACGGTCTTAAAGTTGTGAATGCTTTTTTTAATTCCCTGTATGTTTAATAAAATTTGATTTTCTGCAAATCATAGCAATACTAAAGAGTTTAGAAGAGAATTAAATTATACATTTAAATGTGCAATAAAAATTAGGAATTAAAGAAAACAAAAAATACGGGTACCCTAATTTTGGTTATACCCTGTAATTCTTTACAAATATTTCGAAAGCTCTTTGAGAAAATCATACTTACAATAAATTCATCTTGGTCCAATAAGATTTCTAGTAATCGTCTTGTTGTGGGGTCCAAGGTAAGCGTCAGTTACGGGATCATCTTTCCAAGTGAAACGTTGAATTGAAACTGAAACGAATTGAGAAATGTTTTAGTATTATGTTACGACACAAGGTGAAGCGTCAAAAAGCTAGTGCCTTTTTTATTTTTTTCATTTGCAAAATTAATTAATTAATTAAAAATAATTATTTAAAAATATCTAAAAGCATGAATGAAATAAATTATAGGTAGGTACTTACAATAACTTCATCTTATTCTATTAATATTTCTTGTAATCCTCTTGATTTGGTCTAAAAACTGTTAAGTTAAGACGGGCATTAATGGAACATCTTTGCACGTTGAATGTATACTGAAATCAATTATTAAATATTAGAATTATGTCAGGTCACAAATTTAATCATCAAAAGTATAGTCATTAGTGCCATTTATACTTGTATGAATTGCAAAGCAAAGCCAATGATTGTTTCAAGTTAATTAAATTTCATTTGCAAAATTAATTAATTAATCACAAATAATTATTTCAAAATCTTTCTTAAACCCTGCGAGAAAAATTTTTTAGGTAGGTAGTACTTACAATAACTTCATCTTGGTTCATCAAAATTTTTAGTAATCGTCTTGTTGTGGGGCCCAAGGGAAGCGTCAGTTAAGGGAGCATCTTACCAAGTGAAACGTTGAATTAAAACTGAAACGAATTGAGACTTGTTTTAGTATTATGTCACGTCACAAATTTAATCATCAAAAGCATTAATCATTAGTGCCTTTTATATTTATGCTTGGTCGAATTACAAAGCAATTCCATAATTAACCAATATTTATTTATTTTTACAAACGAAAAAATTAATTAATTAAAAATAATTATTTCAAAATCTCGCTAAAACCCTGCGAGAAAAAAAATTTACATAGGTAGTACTTACAATAATTTCATCTTGGTCCATTAAAATTTCTAGTAATTGTTTTGTTGTGTGGTCAAAGAGAAGCGCCAGTTAAGGGAGCATCTTTCCAAGTAAAACGTTGAATTGAAACTGAAACGAATTATAACATGTTTTAGTATTATGTTATACTACACGACACAAGGTGAATCGTCAAAAAGCTCTTGCCTTTTATATTCGTGCTTGTTTTAATTACAAAGCAAAACCATAATCAACCAATGATTATTAATTTTCATTTGCAAAACTTAATTATTAATTGAAAATAATTATTTCAAAATATCTCTAGAACTTACAATAACTTCATCTTGGTCTCTGTTCACTTTCTTGTAATCCTCATGTTCTGGTGTTAAGAGCACAGGCACTTGGAACGATCCTTCTAGCACGAAAGTTGAATTGAAACTGTAAATAAATTACGGATTACTTTACTATAAATGACACAGAGTGAATCATAAAAATTGTTGTGCTTTTTAAATTTAAACTTTTCAGATTTACATCACAACGTATATGTAACGTTTATTGTTACTAAGAGCTCGGTCGGATAAAAAAAAATGTTTCAATATAAAATTACTCTTAATTTTGTTCTTAATCATAAATAACCCTTTAGAAATTAATTAAATAGTGCAAATGTAATTTAGTAAAATTTAAATTTTCGCCTAACACATAGGCTGTAATCCAGATCAGCAAATTTTAGAAAAATAAGGGTTACTGGTTACACTACTCTTGTTGAAAATCAACTTTGAGTTTTTGTTTTTTTTTAATCGGAAATTGTTCCTTATATTAAAATAAGCATTTCTACCAAGTATTATTTATTTAAGGGTAAAAACTTAAGTATTGTGATCAACAATAATTTTTAATTGATTATTAAAACATTCTCTGTACCTTATTAATAAATCTCAAACAAAAAATAATTAGAGAACAGTGACCATGAATGTTTCATATTACGTTTTGAACTTTTTTAATTTATTTATTTTAGAATTAAACAATCCCGAACCGATTATGCGCCCTCCTTAATTTTATATAAAACTCAAAATTTTCGGAAAACGAAAAATTAGAAATTGTGAGTAAGCGAAGTTATAGATACTATAGCAAGAACAAAAGTTACGGAAAAATATGAAACAATATTTTTTATGCTGTTTATTATGCACTAAAACTTTTTTCTAAAACTAATGAATTACTACTAGAAATATAATTATGTAACGTACTCCACAACTGGGGTTCAAGAAATGGAAACAATGGTTATAGTACAAATAAAACGCAAAAGATTGATTAATTTATACTGTTTTTAATTAATTAAAGGATGTTAATAGATCCAATACACCCTATATAATTACAAATGACTTATAATTAAAATTATAATTACTACTACAAGCATTTAGAATTACCTTAAATTATGAAATAATTGTTGATCACAATATTTCAATTTTTACAATAAATTAATTAATATTCGATGGAAATACTTATAATAATATTACGAACAACTTCCAATCAAAAAAAATCCGAAAATTGCAAGTTGATTTTCACAAGAGTAACCCTTATTTTTCTAAAATTTGCTGATCTGTGTTACTGATAAGAATCTGAACTTATGGCGAAAATCGGACTTATATTAACTTTCTCCTACTTATTCCCTACCACTAAAGAAATATCATCCAATGATATGAGAGTATTTAACTACGGGGTTGCCTATATGATGGGCGCAAATTGCTTTTCACGATAATTTATTTCTTAAAAAATCATTTCGATTCATAATTACTAGCTGCTAATTAGTTACACCAGGACTTTTAAAATTTATTTTTTTTAACTTATTGTAATGTTTATGTTAAATTGTTTTAGTAAACAAAGAAACATAAAATCTGTTTTAACTTTAGGATGCCCACAATTTATCGTTTGAAATATTAAAATTAAACTACAAGATTTATAATTTTACTACGCTTATCAAACTGAATAATTTCGGGTATTTTTCAAGTTAATATACAAAAATGAATTTAGACCAGTGGTTTTCTCCCCGTTAAGTTCAATAACCGCTTATGACAAACAATTACAAACATTACAGAAGAAAATTAATTAATAATTAAAGCATAATATGTACCTTATTAATATTTCTACTCCTTGCTGTGTGTAGATATTCTTGTTAAGAAGGGAAATTATACTTATTACTACATGTTAACACTTGAACTAACAAATATAGACTGAAACTCAATCGACAAATAAAATTGTTATCTGTGGCAAAATAATGACAAATAATCAATTTTGAACTTTTTTATTTATCATTTTAAAAGTGAACAGTTATGTAATAGTCAATGACAGACCTTATGCTTTGCATATTTTTCCACTTAAATTAAAAAGAGCTTATTGTATAATCGACCGATTCCTCGCAATTGTTAAAACATTAAAAGAAAAGTAAATTAAAAAATTACAAACTTTATTTCTTTTAATTTAGTTTCTTTGAACTAATTGTAATGTTTTTATTAATTTATCTAGGTGTTCCAATTGACGTTTTTTCTTTGGACCTATATTTAGCTAGGTACTTCTTATGAGTTATGACCTTCTTCTGCCTTCAATTTTATGTAGGTGTTCCTCCCCAGTTAACGTTTCTTGGAATATAATTTGATATTATTGCAGTTTCTTGTAGCCACTCATCTTCTATTGTACTTGTCTACATTGTAGCCTTCAATATTTGATACTTCCTCAAATTTGCATATTAGCAAAGGACGATACTGCAAAAACCATTAATTAACAACCAGCACATAAGAATTACCCTATAAAGTAGAGTAGACTATGTCTCTGTTGCAGACTTGTAAACATTAAAGAATGATTGTATCGACTTATTCTATCATCCCTGAAATTCTTTGACGTTGATTCAGAATCACCCTGTGTAGTAAAAAAAGAAAGCTTTTCATTCCGTAATCGAACAATACATGTTATTTGTAACAAGTTCATGTTCATTTTAACGTTCTGTCACATAAATTGGCGAGACATTTGCGTTTCGAGGCGACTTTGTCGGTAAGATTAAATTATTAAGTATTATTTAAACTTTTCAAATGTGCAATACTCACTGAAAACTACTGCTGCAGTAGGTTGATGTTGGAGCTTTGCAAAGGAGCTCGGAATACCATAACCAGTTCCAAGTTAGATGACGGGTACTGTATCAGGTACCTTCTTCAATATATGCTAACTCGAACTATTCAATCTGTATGCTAACTCGAAATATTCAATCTGTATAATGTATTGCAAGATGTTCAAATGCTACAGATCATCATCATCTTATCTACTTCCAACTATGCCAGGGAATTATTTCTCATTGAGATTTTTACTTCTTTTTCTACATGATACTTAAAACTAATTTTGTTCAAGTCGGTTCATTAAAATAAAAGAACGCTTACCAGCAAATAACATAAACTTAACTTTGAGTGCAACTTTTTCTATACATTTTCAAACAAACTAAACAAATCATAACTAACTCCATTACAATTATTCTTTCCACAATATTAATACGCGGTGACTTACTACTGTCGATAAATATTAACATTAAAGCAACCATAATAATTGAACGCCAACAATAATTAATTGAGGTTATCACCTTCCCACGTTCTTGCCGTCTTCTTTATTTATTGTGTAGTCTCCAATTCGTTTATTTTTGTGTAACGAATATAAAAATAAAAAATAAAATTAGTTTTTATGTATATGTGAGATTCAGGACGATTATTTGTGCAAGGAGAAATAAACACTTACAGAGAGCTTTTTACATGTTTGCTTCTACTTCTAAATTAACTGACTAATTGGAACAGAATTTGAATTTATTCGATACTTTACTTCTGGATAGGAATATCAATTGGTGGCTTTGTAGTTTAGATCTCCCAAAAATTTGTTCAAACTAATTGTTCATTGATTGTTCAACAATCGTGACTTTTAAATTATATAATGTCCGTATTACAAGCTGGGTACTGCTTTCTTCTTTTTTGTTGTTTAATTTCAGACTCGTACATTTTTGTGTAAAATTATTCCCTGTAAAAAACAAAAGTAAATTACTACAAGATTTTACTAGATATAATATAGTGCTTAATACCCCAATACTTGAAATCCTCATTGGAATCCTATTAGCGGACTAGTAGTTCACTTTTATCCGAAAGTTTGTGCAGACGTCAAACGAGTTTCTCATCGATTGTGTGACAATTTTGTATACGGCCGATTGCTCCTTACACAGATAATTGATTAAGACTTTTAAGTAACATAATTTTAATCTCTTCTAAAAATGACCAAGATATGCAATACACAGCACACGCAAGCTTTTTCAGTAATAATTAGTAAGTGTCCTTTATTTCATCTCCATTCAGATTTATCTATTTACTTCCTATTAATACAGCAACACCTAAAGTGCCTAAAAATAGAGAAAATTAATGAAGTTTTGTATGAAGCTTTATTACGATATTGCAAGTGGAACAAATAAACCGGAAACACCCGTTTCTTGTTAAATGATTAAAATACATAATTTACACGCAGTTAAATTTACACAAATTAAGGTAATTCGTAACACAAATTAGTTATAAGTTAAAGAATAGCTATTTCCTAATTGTTTTAAAATTTTGCTGACACTTGACACTTAAATGTCAAACTTTATGAAAGGCAAAAAGTTATCTGCGTTATCGGCATCCATTTATTACTTCCTTTTTTTGCGCATAGATGTCACTAAAAAAATGTCAGTAGTTCATTTGTAAAGTGCAAAAAGCCTACTAAATTTGCTTGTTGGTCTTGGTTTGGGTTTGTCTAGTAAAAATAAACAAATAAGCTACTGCAACGAAAGAACTACAAACGTCAAGTCTCACGAAATCGGCGCAGCATTGGGATATCGGAAACTATAGAGATACAAAGTCGGTTAAATGGGGAATTTTTTCCAATTTTGTGAGCCCATTTTGAAATTGTAATTAGGTTTTGTAAAATTATCATAGCCGACTAGATATGAGCTAAAAACTGAAAGTGTGAAATAAAAATTTGGTGACAAAGATGCTAAAGCAACTAACTGAGGGATGGGCGCATTTTCGATCTAACGAAACTTCGCTCTATCGACTTTTCGCTTTATCAATATCGACCCACGAAAACGATCCATAGAATTGGAAAATTATTTCACTAACGAAACTTTCAAATATAATTTTCATGAATAATTTAACAAAACATTGATAAGTGAGAATAATACCAGTTTGAAGCCTTATTTTTTGTTTTTACTTTATTTTTTCATACATTTTTATCAAGAATCATTATAAATTATTGGTCAATACTTTTACTCTTGAATATGTTGAAATCTAAGTCTTGAGTTCATTAGACGGTAAACCAGCACTGATTTTAACATTTGTAATTATCTCTGGGTTATTTTTTTAACTGTAACTAGCGTTTTGCTTTTTGATCCGAATTCTTTGATTTTACTGAATATTCATGGATAATAATAACAAATAGTTCAAAACTTGTCAGTACTTTTTGCAACTCACTAAAATTCTTGCTGCACTTTTTTTGTACTTTTGCATACAATAGAAAAACATTTCTGGTAAGTATTTACATTATAAAAGTTCTTTTAATAAATATTATTCATTATCCAGCCTTTGTCTTGTATTCCTCTTTGCCCCAAGTCCAATTTTTCGTTTTTTAAATCCAACATTACTGTCTCCTAAACTCTCAACAATTTTTTCCTTAAATTGTTTTACAGGAAGCTCAGGTTCTGCTTCAATTACCACAGGTTCTTCATATTCGGGTTGTTGAGGTAACTGCAAATCAACCACAGGAACACTAAAAACGGAAGTTTATTAGGAATACTTGATACTAAATTGAAATTTTACTATGATTTAACAGTCTCCCATTGACCATAAGGTGTCGACTTTCCTGCAGGTATTATTGGTGCCAAAACAACTTCTGGAATTGCGTCAACTTTTCTTTCTTTCAGTTTTTCACGAGCAAGTCTTGCACGCTCTTCTTCTTTCACTTTATTTTCTTCCGCCGACCTGAAAAATCCAGTTTATTCAACGAAGTTTATATAAAATGATAAACATTACCTTATTCTTTCGTTGAGTATGTTATGTTTATTTATAGCTTTCATTTGTTTTTTAGTTGAGTCTAATGAAGCTTGTCGTTGTTCAGCTACACTTAAATAACCTTCTTCAGGAGGTTCCCACACCGATTCTAATACAAAAGAAAAAATTTATGTTAATGTAAATTACATGATATTAAAAAAAATTTTTTTTTAAATTGCTTCCGTCATGGACTTGTTCTTGTGTGTAAGTAGAATTTTTAGGTATAAACTGTTTAAAAAATTTCATTTCTTTTATAATTTTGGCATAAACTGAAGTTCAAAATCTACATTATTGTATATCTTCAGAAAGCTAATTTTACAAGCTTTCAAAATATTGAAAAATATCCAGGGTGTTCTATTTAAATTAAGAAATTTGATCCTATTTCCGGTTAAACCGGAAGTCAAAATATAAAGTGTTTTGTATCCTGTAATAGCCAATTTTACGAGCTTTCAAAATATTTAAAAATATACAGGGTGTTTTTAAAAATTTTGATATTTTTGTAATTTCCGGTTGAACCGGAAGCGTTTTGTTAACCGAAAATAGTGTCAAATAATAGATATTTATAGGATTGATAAATATATCCAATTTCAAGTTTTCTTTTCTATTACAAAAGAAATTAGAGATTTTTGAAGTTTTGATATTCAAAAACTCTATATTCCAAAACGGCTCGAGAGATTTTTATAAAAATTTATATTTCCATCGAGAATTATGTTGTCTGTAACATCCAAAAAAGAAAAAATATGGCAGAGGAAATTTTGAGAAAATCCATTTCAAAATTTTGACCTACTTTAGCCCCTTGAAGGTAGGCAATTTTGAAACAATTTTGAAAATCGACTTATTTAGGACGAAAGCCCTATATTTTGGCTGTACAATGCCGTTTTGAAATTTTTATAATAATAATTACCGGCCAAGTTATAAGGGAAAAACCACAAAATAGGACAATCTTTCTATTGGCCGCCATTTTGAATAAAAAATTTGCAATTTTTTTTTTCAATTGGGACTCAGATGTACTATCTTATAGCCTAGTAAAATTGAATTTGGCCCAAATTTGCAAATATGCGCCCAAAATAACCAACTTATTTTTGGACACCCTCTATAGATTTCTCAGAGGGGTTATCCACTCTCTGCAGTCAATGTACAAAAATTGAGCTGTCAACTGTACTTATCTGCAGTCAATGAGAACCATAGCATATGCAGTCATAGGCAGTCAACTGCAGTCAGTGGACAAATTCAGAACAGTGATTGACCCCTCGGATTTCTCTTAAAAGCTTAGTTTGCCGATGAAATAATTTAAAAGTGGCTAAAATCAAATTTCATCAAAATCAGTTCGGTAGTTTTTGCTTCACAGAGTTACAGACAGACAGATATTTCAGTTCAAAAAATCGAAAAAAATTTTTTTTCCATTTTTAGGATCAGGGATCAAAACGTCGAGAACTTCAATAAAAAAATTTTTTTTTTCTCGATTATATCAACTTTTTCTTGGATTGAAAAAAGTTAAAATTAATTCAATTAATCTTGCACTCACCATTAGTCATTATGTTCCAATAATACGTCTGACCACTGTTGGATTTTGCTTCGTGCCATAATTTCTTTCCACTACTATTAGCTAATTCGTCTTCTTCGAGTTTTTTATTTAGTGCTTTGCCTGTGAGGTCCGCGTTATTTGCAACATCAAACTTATAAGCTTGTAAAGCTGCAGATTCCATATGTTTGATGGCGGCATCAACTTTGATACTTTCTTTCTCATCCTTCCTACTTTGTTTTTGTATCGTTTTGATACGTTTTTCAACATTTAATTTGTGTCTTCTACCTTTTTCGTGAAACTCGACACTCTTTAAAGAGAATTTAAAAAAAAGTGAACGATCGAAAAATTTATTTACTTACAGGTTTGTTGTCCGCTATCCAACATTTGCAAAAGTCGCAATATTTCCGTTCTTGGGATTTCCAATAATCGGCCCTAAGGTAACAAGTAATAAGATTTAATAAAAAAAAGTGTTTGAATTATAATTCGTGTATTTAAATAACAATCCATTTGACAATATTTTATAATAGGAACTACATTTACAAGAAATAATTATTCATGGAACATCGTTAAAAATATTTGACTAGCTAATACTGGTTAAAAGGAAGGTGCGAGTTATTATTTTCTAAGTACGGTACCAAATGAAATAATTATAATAACAGTTAAGGGAATGCACAGATTCTTTGTAACGATTAAGTGGAAATATTTTAAGTAACTGAAAATATTGTTATTTTGCACTAAAACTAAACTATTTAATTTGTATTTACTTTGATACGCACACAACTGATTCATTATTTTTAAACTAAATTAAGATATGGCCATTTTATATTCTTCAACTAAAGTAATATGGCCTGTTACTATTATATTGAGTATCAAAGAAATTAGGTCACCAAGTTAAATAAATTTTACTAGCTATATAGAGAAAAGAAATAGAAGGATTTGAAGGTGCTCTCGACTTGGTTGTTGTGCAATTTAAGTTGGTGTACGTATAAACTAATGACTACAAAATCACCGCTAAGGATAAACTGCTTAATATGAACAGATTGAAAATTGTTTAAAAATTAATGATTTAGCCAATTAAAATAATTAGAAGACATATACAGGGTTAGTTAGAAGGTGGTTAGAAGTAGGGAAACTATGATTTATTGTCGTTAATATTAATTTTAGGAATTAATGTTCTATATAAAAGTTTTTTATGAAATTTTTATCTATATTTGAGAATACTTGAAAATTTTTTTTCTTCAATTGTTTTTGAGTTACGCCCATCCGCGAAATTTTTTTAAATGGGAACATAATAATTTTATGCTACTATTCGATACAGCATTTTTTTCTCTTTCTAATAGCATTAAAATAAATTTTTGTAAATTTTATTTTTATAACTTTTTTTGGACAAAATGCCGGTTAAAATATTTTCGAATAGTAGGCAATAGCACGTAAACAAAAGAGGAGCGACAAACAAACTCGAGCGAGTTAACTGTCATTGGTTATTGTTTACTCCTACGAAATTGTTTATCGCTCCGCTTTTGTTTAGCTTAGATATAGGTACTATGCCTAAATACTTCACACGAACGTTTCGTCTAAAAAGTGTTTTAAAAATGGGATTAAATTTTTTTTTTTACTATTGTAAAGAGAATAAAATTCTCTATCGAATGGTAGCATAAAATTAATACCTTCAATTTTAAAAAAATTTAGCGAATGGGCGTAACTCAAAAACAATTGAAGAAAAAATTTTTTCAAGTATTCTCAAATATAGATAAAAATTTCATATAAAACTTTTATATAGAACATCATTTCATAAAATGAATATTAACGACAATAAATCGCCGTTTCCATACTTCTAACTAACCCTGTATAGTTCAAACAGCAGCTAAAGCTTGAAACAATAATAACTCGAATTTGAACATTACATTATCTATAACGGCGCAACTCTTGAATTTAGTTACTTAAAAAACAAATAACAACAGACTAATAGCTTAAACAAAACTACACCACCACTACGTTAAGCCAATTACAAGAGATCAAACAATATTCAAGCTCAGAAATACAATTGAGATCTAAACTACTTATAAAGATTAAATTAGGAAATAACATTGGTAAGAGTTTCACAATTTCTAAAATTACAACACAACAAACTCCTGAAGGGCTGCTACAGTTAGGTACATTAACAATTTAAAAACGATCGGCTCATAATTTTTTTGTCACCATCATCATAGATTTAAAAGAAATTTTTAACAAGAAATTTCTAATCGAATTTACCCTCAATCGTTTAGTAAATTGAATAAAACGATCTTTATAAGCTATGTCTTTGTAGTTTTAGTGCCACAATGGGCACCTTAAACAGAAATTTTAATATAAATATCTTAGAATTTGATAAACTCACATTATAATATTTCTAAAATATAAACTGTTGAATAAATAACAACAGCAATTTATTAAAATGACTAGAATCTCATAAACGTGGATCAGAATATCGTAACTTACTAATAAATATCTAAGACTTTTTCAATACTTCATCAACACACCCTGTATATGAATTATCGACCGATGAGCATTACTAAATATTTAAAATATCTACCTACATATAATATACTAAGGAAATTGGTATTATTTATCACAGACAAGGTTTATAAATAGGTCACAAACAATTTGACTAATTTTCTTTTTCAATTTTTTCAAGGAGCAACGTGCAAAAATTTAGTACGAATTGTGTAGGTACACGATATAATAATTAATCTAAGGTCACTTGAAATTTGGTCACTTCTATCAGTATAGGATAATGTATATTTTCGTCGTACTCGCAATTATTTAATAAAGCTAAATGCTTTTCCCACACGACGTTATTATACTTTAAAACTTGCTTGCACTGAAAACCCTTTTCTTTAGCTTGCATAATAAAATTCTCTAAAGTGTTGCCCCTTTTAGGTGCCATAATAAGTGCTAAACTATCGACGGACATCAAGTGCCAAAGGCAATTAATCAAATGAATCCGAGCCTCATCAAAAAATAAACAATCGGCACATAAAATAATATCAAAATAATTATCGACGTTACATTCCTCCCATTTGAATACTTTACAAACTATAGGACATACAAACTCATTGTTATACAAACTAATTTGAACGTTTTCAACAGATATTTTGTTACCGTCAGTTAAGGTAACGCATTTAGCAGCACCATATTTTGCAGAAACGAGTCCCGCTAAACAAGACATACCCCCACCCAATTCTAATACTGTTTTCCCATCTAACATACACAAATTAGCACCTATGTAATATGTTAAAGTTTCTTCAGATGGCCAAATGCAAACATTTCCTGTATTATTAAAACCCATCAAGTCTTCAGCCGAAAAAGTCCTTATTCTATGACCTACATTAACAAAATAATCAATATCTTCGATAGTCATAGAATATTTATACCAAGTACGTCTATTTATATGATCTAATAAATAAGTATCTGTTAAATTAATGTTTACTTTGTCCATAAGTTGTGTAGTTAAGAGCATGAAGGAAGAAATACGACGAACTGAAAATTCGTCTGTAGGACTTGATGGTTCACTTCCAGTTGGACTCTGTACAAAATAATTAACATTTTATATGAATCAACTAATTAGTCGTTTATTTTTAAACAGACCTTCAAAGCCTTTGCCAAAATTGCCCAACGTTTACGAGCCACTTTTTTCTTTTCATTTTTATTACTACTTAAAGCTTCATTTATATTGAAGTTGCCATTTGAACATAATCCAAGTTTTTTATTGTTTTGGTCCATAGAGTTTACCATTGCATACGTGCAAGGCTTGTTCGGAAATGTTGCCTAAAAGGCAATCAAATTTATATTAATTTTTGACAAATAAACACAATAGATATTTTATACAGTAAATCAAACCATCACAATTCCTTCATGCTTTTAAATACGTTTATAATCTTGCAATTTACGTTTTTATACAATTGGAGATTAATTGGGGTAACTACTCTAAGACAGCTTTAAAGAACACGGAATTTTAATCGTTAATTATATACATTATTAAAAACGTTACTCACATTTTGTTCCAAATAAGAAATTCATAAAAAAATAAAACTTCAAGATCAAATATACTTCATTTCTGAACCAGCCCCTGCTATCAATACTTTGGCATCTGAGCAAAAACTTGACAGTGCTACCAATTCAAAAATGACGCCAACAGATGGCGCTACCTATATTTTTTAACTTTCAAAAATATAAAAATGTATCTATGTATATTCTATTCATTTGTAAATAATGTTATTACGTTTTTTATAATAGTTTTTAAATTCTCCTGCTATCAATACTTTGGCATCTGAGCAAAAACTTGACAGCGCTACCAATTAAAAAAAGGCGCCAACAGATGGCGCTACCTATTTTTTTTTAACTTTCAAAAATATAAAATGCTGTATTTACGCATTTTCTATTAATTTTTAAATGTTATTACGTCTTTTATAATAGTTTTTAAATTCTTATAAAAAGATGCACCTGGCCCCCTTTCACTATGCACAAGTGAGCGTTGTATAAATTCACAAAGGAGCTCCTTAGTAGTCTTGTAGAAAGTATATTTTTAATTTTATTGTGCATTTATAATATACATTTTTATAAATACTTTGTACAAACATTAATATTATTGGGAAAGAGTGGAAAGAACTCATTATAACCATGCAACTAATTATACAAAAAAAATTAAGTAAAAAAACTAATACACAGCCACACTAGAACCATTCGTTATACATTAATGTATAACCAATGCTAGAACCGATTGCGTTTTCTTAACATTCTCTACATTAATTTATTATACAGTATATAAATAAAATTTACAAAATTTTTATAATAAAATTAATGATTTTTTCTCCGATGTTTCATTAAATTTGCTTTGCTAGCATATTTTTTAGAACAATCGGGACAAGACACATATTGCACTTTACCGAGGTGTTTAAAATCTATATGTCTTTTCAAACTTGACTTATCTTTATATTGCATTTCACAAAATTCACAATCGAAACCCTTCTCGCCATTTTCTCGTTTTTGGTGCCTTAAAACATGTTTTGTTAACGTTGATTTTAAAGGAAACGATAGATTACAAATAACACACTTAAACTTTCTCTCTTTTAAATGAATTAACAAATTGTGCGTTTTCAAAGTGCTAGCGTTTGTGAAAGCTCGGCCACATAACTCACAAACATAATGATTAGGATGTGTATGAAGACGCTTATGTGCTCTTAAAACTGTACGACGACGAAATGATTTGCCACAAAATTTACATGTATGCTTTTTTTCGTTACTATGTCCTTCCATATGGTCATCGAGATACGATTTTCTAAGAAATCGTGAACCACACACATCACAGACATACTTCTTTATAAAATCATGAGATCTAATATGCTCACGTAAATCGATAGAATCCAAAAATTCCTTAGAGCAGAATTTACAATGATAAATAAATTCTTTGTTTGATTTATCATCGTCTTCTGAACTTTTCTCTTGTTTGATGTGCACTTCTGTCGCATAATCATCACAGTTAATTGAATTCAAATTGTGTTTAAAACGCATATGATGTTGAAAACTCACAGGATATAAATGAGCTTCACCACATAAATTGCATTCATATTTTTTAACACGTTCGTAAGGTTCGGATCTATGTGTAGACGGTGCCGCTTGAGTTAAGGCAACCTGGTTATTATCTGCATCAAGTTCGACATAAATATAATCATTTTCTTCATTTTTCAACTCTTGGAGATTGTCATCACTTTTAAATCCATAGAAGTTTTCTTCTTCAGTTTCACAAGGAGTTAGTGTAACACTACCTTCTGTTAATTGTGTAGTAGCAGGATCTTCTAAAACTAGAGTTTCTGTATTTAAAAAAGGAACTTCCAAAAATTCTTCTTTAGTGTCTATAGCTTTAACAGCATTTTCAAGAGCTGTTCTCAATTGTTGTTCAGAATCTTCGTAAACAACTGAGAAATTATAAAATTGAGTAAGCACTAAAATGCAACTATCACATAACTGTCCTGGTAATTCATCATCTTCAGAAATCTACAAATAATCATTAATTTTAAATTTCAAAAGTGTTAGGTACTACCTTTGTTGAACTATGAAGGCAAGTTTGTAATATAGAAGCTAATGTTAAATCGTGTTCGTAAATATCATACAGAGATGTCAAATTTTCGTCATGAGTCATACAGGCTCTACATATTTCGTTGAAATTTAAACTCATGTTTGTGAATTTTGAAATGTTAATCTCACTTTAGCTGCACTTCACAAACCGTAATTTTTACTTTTTAGATGGTTGGACACGAAACACTTCCAAACCGCGTTTCATAACCACCACTAGGGAATTATTATGAGATAACTAAACTTTAGGTTGGCTAAACTGTCAAAAACAACGCGTCAAATTTAAATAATGACGTTTAGCATTTAGCTATGAAATAATATGAAAAAGTTTACGTGCCAATAATGTACTTTTTTAATAGAATAAGTAATTAGAAGATTTTAGTAAAGAACATCGGTAATTGTCCCATTGGAAACTTCTAACATAACCTCACTTTTGCGTTGAATAATAATTTTCAAATCAGGTACTATCAGTAGTAATTAACATGGATTGTGATGTAATGAGCTTATTAGAAAGCAGCATTAATGAAATATGTAGAATTTGTTTGAAAAAACAGCAATCGATGAAGCATATTTTTGAAACGAATGAAAAGGAACCTTGTTTAGCAGAATTGTTACGAACTAACTTAAATTTAGAGGTAAACTAGTATTTTCCAATGTAAACACTTGTTATTTAAAATTAATTACTACTGTTGTAGGTCGAAGAAAATATAAATTGGCCAAATTCTATATGCGACTTCTGTGAAACTGATCTAAACCAAGTGTTTAATTTTAAGCTAAAAATTGAAAGTTCCCAAAGTATTTTAAACCAATTTTTGGATTTGAAAAAAGAAGAAAAGTTTTTAGACATCTTTAATAATGAAAATGTTGAAATAGTCAAAGAAGAAGTAACAATAAAAGCTGAAGTCGATGAAGATTTAAGCTTAGAAAACCATCCTTTAACATGTAATGTTTGCAACAGCAACTTTGATACAAAAATAAGTTTACGTAACCATCGAAAGGAATTCAAGCATTATATTGCGAAAATTAAAGGTTCTACATATTTTAAGTGTCAGGAGTGTTCTAAAACATTTAGTAGTTTGTCTAATTTAAAAAGACATATTACAGCTTTACATGTAAGCGAAGCACCTTATGTTTGTGATCTATGTACAAAAACATTTAAGCGCAAAGAAAAATTAGAAGCTCATAGGCTAATTCACGGTGTTATAGGAAATGATAAGGGAAAAATTGATTGCGAGGACTACCAAAAATATAAACGAACGTTATCGTGCGATGTTTGTAAACAGACTTTTACTTTATTATCATCATTAGAAACTCACAAGTTGTCGCATTCTGATGATAGTGTTTTGTGTAACCAATGTGGTAAGGCTTATGCTAATGAGAAAAAGTTAATGACCCACGTATCATCGGTACATATTAAAAAAGTCAAAGAAAGATTCTTATGTTATATCTGTGCTAAAGAATTTTGCAACTCGTTTGGTCTTAAAAGACACATTCAGGAACATCAGGGTATTGTAAACAGTTATAAATGTAAAGTTTGTTCAAAGTCGTTTACACGATCACAAACTTTACTTATACATTCTAGAATTCATACAGGAGAAAAGCCTTGTGTATGCCATATTTGTTCGAGAGCATTTAATAAATCTTACAATTTACAAAGACACATAAGAACTCATAGTGGTGTTCGTCCATATTTATGTACTGTTTGCGATAAACGATTTCCTATTAAATATTCGTTAATTGTACATACTCGTATTCACACTGGTGAAAAACCTTTTATATGTTCGGTTTGCAATAAAGGGTTTGTAGATCGGGGATCTATGAGGAAACATTCTAAACTACATTTTAAAAGTGAAACTAATTCTAAGTAATGTGATATGTGCAATTATAGTCTTTAAAAGATTTTTCACAAAATGTAGATTATGATATTATTTTTTGATTTCAAATACAGTTTGAGAAAACCTTAGAAACGTTATTTTTTTAAATTAAGATGTGATAAGATTTCGTGTCAAAATTTATGTACAAAATTTTATAAGTAAGATTTAAATTTAAGAAAATTTTAGTAGGTATCAATTTATCAAAATGCGTAAGTTTTTAACAAGTACACTTAAATAGGAGATAATAAATAACGCTTTGAAAATTATTATAGAAAAGAGCGATTACTATTACCGTCGCAAATATCATATGAATAATTTGATATTACCGACTATTAGTGAGGTGAAACGAGAATTAGGACCAGATTTGACTGAATCATTTTTTGCGTTATGTCCGGACCCGTTAAAACCATACATGGGTTTAACACCTCTCTCAGGAGCAGGAAACGATCTGTGGATTTCACCTAGTGATATACTCATCGGGAAAGTTTGTTTAAAACCACCTTTCACAGATAAACACATGAAAGCCTTAACACATCAAGGAATTCTAAGTAAGATAACATCTACATCAGTGCTCTTTTTGTCATAGAACGTATTGGAACGGCGTTCCACTACCTTTTTTCGACGGATTTTTATTTAAAATGATGTTTGGTCCAAAAAAACACCTTTTTTTTACAAAAAGGGCACTGCATCTACTTAACAATAAAAGTACATAAACATAATTCTCAGAGATTGGTCAAGATGTAGAAATTAAATTCTGGAACGAAGCCGAATTGGTAAAATTGCGTGCTCTCGCTGAACAAGAAGAAATGTTATTGTATATGTGTGAAATGGAGAAACGTAGAGTTGTTGAAGAAGCTCGTTTACAAGAACGTGCTATATGTGAACAACAAAAAGAATTGATGCGAATCGAATTTGCCGAACAATTGAAGTTCGAATTAGAACAATTAGAAAATAAACTTAGAGCAGAATATGAAATGTTGATGAGAGAACAAAAAGTAAGACTTGACGAAGACTGGCAAGACAAATTGGAAGCAGCGGTAGCTGAAGCTATTGCAAGATTAACTGCACAGTTTAAGGAAGACACGAAGAAGCTAGAACAAGAGCTGCATAGAAGATTTAAGATTGAATTGAAGTTTATACACCGCTATTTATCACTAATCTTCATTTATACCTCTAATTTTTAGGAAAGAAGATATTAAACGCAAAATCGATATTAAAGAAATGGAAGAATGTTGTGAAGATGCGTTTATGGAGTTAAAACATCAATCGGAATGTAAAAATATTGCAAATATAATGTACGTTCTCTGTGGAGAACGTCAAAAATGTCAAACGGAAATGATCAACATAGAAGAGAATTATCAAAAGCAAGTTAAAGAACTCCTAAGTGTTATAACTGATAGATCGAATATAATAAAAGCTATGAAAAAAGAAGTGGAGAAAAGCAAACGACAACTTAATTTGCGAGAAGAGTGTCTATTAGAAATACTACGTCAGTTCCAAAAGTTCATAAATTTTGCTCTAAAAGCAGTTCCTACTCAAGGCGAATTTTTATTAAATGTAGAAAAATTAATGATATTTGAATTAACCGAAGCAATATGTAAAGCAGATGAGTATCGCGGAAAGCGTTTAGCGAAGCAATTGATGAGATGGAAATCTGATATAAAATTACCAACGCCTAATTTAAGTCAGGAAGTTATTGTTATTAAAGATAATCACGATTGTTTCAATGAAATCGATACACCTGTTCTTGATCGTAGCGAAGTAGGGTCTACAGATTATTTGCCAGGATTTACTTACGGTGAGGATATGTACGTCAGAGAAGAATTTCGTAATATGATGTCTCAAGGAATAAAAGTTAACCCCAGTAATATATATTTGTGGAATAAAGATGTTGAGCATTTACAAGAAATTTTACTACGTTCTGCTACGAGTTTACAAGAACAAAAACGAAAAGAAGAAGAGAAAATCGCAAAACAGAAAGCTAAAGAAGAAAAGGAAGCTCAAGAGAAAAAGCTTGCTGAAGAGAAGAAGAGGTACGTATGCAAAAAGCTCCTATTAGACTAGGCTTAAAAGATAAGTTATTTTACGCAAGCGGTATTTCATATAACATTTTGGTAACCGGTCTTTCCCCAATATTTCGATCCCGCTGAATACGAAAATTGCGATTACCAAAGCGAAATCTTAACCGGAAGCGCGATATTCAAGATGACACCCAAGATGTATGTTTTGTTATTTTTTATAAAATAATTATGAGCAATTAGGACAAATATTGTCATTGGTTCGGATAGATAATTTTATACTCTACAGTTTTTATTAGAGGTAAAATTATCTTCAGATCACTCCTTAAAGAGATAGAGTCGGTAAAAGCACCGGTGTTGAATAAATCGTCTTAATACATAAAGCAGTATATGGAAGCATCTCGGTGAGTTCAGAGAGGTAGCTTTCCTAGTATCTAGCCAGGATGTATCTGTTTAAACATCAACAGAGCAAATCATGTCCATAAAAGTCCACCATAAAGAGGATATTGTGTCTTCCATTTGACAAGACGTGGTGCTTCTCCCGACTCTCTAAATCCTTAAAGAGCGATTTTACGGTAATAGCTCCTTAAGAAGCAATCTTACGGTAATTTTACGTCTAATAAAAATTGTGGAGCACCTTGTATATCTAGTTCAGCCAAAATAGTTGTCGTAGTTGCAATTAATTCCATCCAAATAAATCGTAAATAATAAAGCGGACATCCTAGTCGCCATCTTGAATATCGAGCTTCTGGTTCGCTTTGGTAACCGCAATTTTTGGATTCAGCGAGGTCGAAATATTGGGAGAACATTGGTTACAAAAAGTTATATGAAATTCCTCTAGCATTTCGATATTGGGATTTTGTTCCAATTTCACGGTGCTTCTTCCGACTCTAGCTCCTTAAGGAGTGATCTGAAGATAGTTTTGCCTCTAATAAAAATTGTAGAGCATAAAATTATCTATTTGAATCAATGAAAATATTTGTCCTAATTGTCCATAACTATTCTATCATCTTGGGTGTCATAGGGAATATGACGCTTCCGGTTAAGATTTCGCTTTGGTAACCGCAATTTTCGTATTCAGCGGGGTCGAAATATTGGGGAAAGATCGGTTACAAAAATGTTATATAAAATACCGCTTGCATGGTTAAGGAGACGTGTTTTTCAAAAACATTGCTCGACTGTATAGTAAAATTAAATTCTTATTTTGAGTAAAACAGTTTATAACGTTTTTAAATTATTCTATTTCAGAGTGAGACCACGTAGATCGAGCGTATATTTCAAAGGGACCGATGGAGGTTGTGGATTTGTTTTTCCAACATTTGAATCAAAATTAGCAGATTTGCCAAAAGCGGGATCTGAACTATTTGACGAAATTTCGCCTGACGAAAAACATTCGAGTGCTAGTGTAATTATAGAAGGAACCTGCTGCAATCCGTGCGTAATTCCAAAAAAATCAACGCGTAGAAGAATACCGGCTTCTACTGTAGAAAGCCCGGTACCATTAATAGGCACTAGAAATTCATTAGAACTGTTTTCAATTAAAGACTCGTGTAAGTCAACTCGACCAAGTCTATACACCAACCCGAATGTTCAAAAAATTGATAACAGTGTCATTCAATATAATGAAAGAGTTGATGCTTTGTTATGTGTACAAGATTCCTTAATGAAGCATAGGATGTCTATAAAACCAGTTAATAAAGTATATGACGAAAGAACAAGCATACTAGGACCCGAAATTCTTACTTTAAGTAAAAGATCCAGAGAAACTTTGATAGAAGACTCATATACCTCTAAACATGGTCCAAGTTTATTACCAAGGCACGAAGACAGCTCTATTCTTGTTCCTGGCTGTAAAAAATATGCGCCAGAGCCAGAACAAGAAATAACTTTAGAGCCTGTTGAAAGTGGTTACGAAAATCTCTCTAAATTAAGCTTAACTAGAAATTCGTTCTTTTTGCACAAACAATCAATTATGCTAAAAGTTCATTCTGACCATTCCATAATTGCAAGTTTAGCAGAAAAGATCGAAAACGGTACGCCACCGTGTAAAGATGGCACTCCGAGATTAACAGAAGATCTTGACACTGAACTACTGAAAAAAAAAGTACACGAATCTTCAAGACTGTCTTTGACAAGAAATTCTTTAGAGCTACCAAGTTTACATTCAAAACTATCAAAGCTAGGAAAAAATACCAACACATTTCTCAAACGAGGTTGTGAATCCTCTGAGAGCGGTAGTCTAACTTCGAGGCAAATTTCTATCAGATCGTTTAAAAAAGTGAAAAAACACTCTAAGATCGTTTTAGTTTCAGCTCTTAAGCCTAGAGATTATTCAGGTATTAAGCAAAGTCAAGTTAGAATGAAAGCACCTTGTCCTAAATATGACGTTGAAGCTCTTAAAGCTCCCGAATCGTTATCTTTAATTTATGAAAATGAAAAAATTGGTAATATACTTTACTACGTTAATTTTGTTGTTAATTCAACTTATTTGCAGATGAAAAGCCTCGACCAGATAATTTCTTGACAAAACCCAATGTTGCACGTGTTATAGGAGATCCCTATTCGACAGAATACAAGCAACAAAATCGAGACTTTACCCTTCATCGAGCCAATTCCTTATTGACATGTTTTAGAAAACATCCAAGTCTCATTAAAATATTCACATCTGTTACTAAATAATAAACGTATTTATTATACAATCTAATTTTTCAATATAGGACTCTTAAAATCTTTATACTGATACAATCGTAATCTCTTAATTCGCATTAACTCCTTATACATATCAGTTTCTATAAATGGTAGTGGAGGTTCGACAGTAGCTTGTTTTAATTTATTTTTAACATATTCTTCGGCACTAAATGATTCCGCAACTTTACATTTAGCAATAAGATCAGCTTGAAACTCTTTTTCCTTTCTAAGTTCTCTACGCTGTCTTCGTTTTGCCCACAGGTATTTCATTTTTTTACGTAACTTTTTCAATTTATGCTTCTTCATTTTCTTTCTTCTTATAACAATAAGTCTAGCCGCTTGTATATCATTATTATTAATCGAAATAGGATCTTCTAGAATTTCATTTGATATAGGCTCGTCTATTGGATTCCAAATTAAATTATCTCTTATCGTTATAGGCTTTATGTCCTTTATAGGTAAATTTATAGGGGTATACTTTTTCCACATCCATGGGTTGTTGTATGATGTATAGTTGGTAAATACAGGTGCAACAGTAGTTGTTGTTTTTGGTATAAAAGTAGATAAGGTTCGAGGTAACGTTAACGATAATTCTAAAAACCAATTTAAAATTGTAATTAAAATCTAATAATAATAATAATTGTACCTTTAGGAAGAAGTTTTGTTAGTTTTACAATAAAAAGCATTTTTATTATTCAATTTATGAAAGAAAAGCAAAACTATTACTATTCATAACTTTTAAAATGCTTTTTTTAATTTTAATAATTAGTGAGGTTATGTATGACTACTTAAAATATATACAGAGTGCAACAAAATTATTAGTGCAAGCGACATTACGACATTACTGTCAAAATTGAATGATAATTGAGGGTTTTGGAACTTATTTAATTTGCTAAAAGTATACCAATAAATGAATTCATTAATCGAAGAAAAAATTTCTTCGTCTGATTCAAAAGTAGCTCGTAGCATTTCAGATAAATTAGAAGGTGATTTGTTCATTGACTCTCAAATACAACAAAACCAATGTACAAAAAATGAAGAAGTTTCGGAAGCTACTGTAGCCCGAACAAACTTAGAGGACTGTCTCTTCGGATCTGCTCATGATACATCTGTTGAAACAGCAAAAACAGCCGAAACGATTTGTTCAGGAGAATCCCTCTTTAAGGTTACTAAAATCTATTTTCTACTAATACCTAATAAAAAATATAATATTAGTGTTTTTCGTTCAACCCCTCACGACACGATGAAAGTATTACGAATAAGTGCGTATCTTTTTGGAAAACCGTATACGATACGCCACAATTACAACCGTGCCCTTGTACCTTTTTGAAAGCTCCTGAAGTTAAAAAACTATCTAATGATGTAGAAACCACCCCTAGAAACTTTAATGTAACTTGGTACGATGTTCTTTTAGAATTCCAAAAAAGAAAAATGGACGATCTTGCTGTAATAAACTCAATTCGGTTAAGAGAGCGATTTCTGCGAATGGTCGGGAAATATTTAGACATTATGCTCGTAACAGTTAGCGACTTTAAATCCGGTTGATATCACTAGTATTCATAATTCCTGATAGGGTAAGGTTCAAAGGAGACAATGACATATTTGTATATAGGAAATAAGAGCCTAATTAAAAGGATGAGTAAAAGCAACATCCTCTGTTTTTTTAAATTACACTAAGTTCAATTGGACTTTTCTACCTAATTAGGCTCTTATTTCCTATATACAAATATGTCTTTGCCTCTTTTAAACCTTACCCTACCAGGAAGTATGAATATTAGTGATATCAACGGTATATTAAAGTCGCTAACGGTTACGAGCGGAATGTCTAAATATCAACTTTCCCGCCCATTCGTTAGAAACCTCCCTCTTAAGTACTGCATTTACCTATTAATTTGTAGTTTGCAGCAACAAACAACACTTGTAAAATGTGTGATCAAAATAACGCTTATTATAAATTCAAAAAAAGAATGCATCCGCAATACTCATGCGAGGAATTAAAAGAGCACGATGATATTATTTGCCTTAACGATTGGAAAGCTTCCTCTCATTCCTCTGACGAAGAAAAGGAAGAAGAGGAAGAAGAAGAAGAAAAAGAAGAGCCACCCAGTCCTGAATTAGTAACTTTAAAGTAAGTACCCAAAAATGAAGAAATTAATAAAAAACATATTTTCTGTAGAAGAGGATTAGTATCATCAAAATGCGTTAAGTGCGGTATGAAGAGCTGCGCTTGCTATGAAAATGAGCAAAGGCAAAAATCTATTGAAAAGGTAAAGGCCATGGTAAAACTAGTCAAGATTATTTTCGTTACACTTTTTAGTCTCTTGCTGAATCCATTCCCACTATTGATACCTCCAAGCGTCTTTGTAAGAAATGTGGAGTAGTTGGTTGCAATTGTTTGTTATGCGACGATCCAGATAACAATGAAGTGTTTATAAAACACATTCGTTATTAATCATAATTGACACTAAATTTCTAGTCTTTGCAACCTTCATTTAGCATCGAAAGAACGTCTGCTGGCGTCGAATCATCACAAGCTCAATACGTTCCAGGTGCCTCACAAGACATTGAGAAATTGTCACAATTTTGTTCAAAATGTGGATTGGATGGATGTTATTGTGGAATTTGTAAAATGTCGGAACGTAAAAAAAAGAGCAGCACTAATTCAGCTCTTCAACAAATAAAAAAAGGTCGGTCTAAAGAAGTAATTGAAGATGAACCTTCAGCGAGACTCAGCACAGTAAGTAATTGCACAAAAACGTTATGAAACATCATTTTAGTATCTTTTTAAGGTTAAACAAATTTGTAAACGCTGTGGTGTGCAAAATTGTCAATGTGTGGAATGTCGCGACTTTGAAGATGTAAGAATCGTCGCATTTAAACGTTTCTGCACTAAAAGATTTGTAATTTTAGCCCGAATCACAGCCTTCTGAAGGTAGCATAAAACACGATGTTTCACGTGTAGAAAGTTTGCAGTCTAATGAAAATGAGAACTCGGCGTGTTTGAATTGTGGAGTGCAGGAGTGTCGTTGCAATATGTGCCGCACCAATAACCAAAATAGACGTAGTACAAAACAAAGTCTTGATAAAACTAATAATTTAAAAAAGATGAAACAACGTATTTGTAACGAATGCGGAGTTGCAGAATGTAAATGTAATTTATGCACCCGTGTCGTTGAAGAAGAAAGTAACGAAATGGAAGAAGAAGACGTACAAATTATTTTGCCCACGATTTGTCAGAAATGTGGTGTAAGATATTGTAAATGTACTTCTTGTTATGAACAAGACGATGTGGTGAGTGGAAAATTTTTATAATTGGCAGCTTTTATGTTTTTCCATATTCACCAACCTTTTACAGCTTCCAGATGATCAAGAAGTTAAACGAACATCGAAATTGAAATCATCCATTCAGAATAATCAACTGTTGGAGGAAAAGAAACTGTCGGGGACCAAGTCTTCGAAAATTAAAACGCTGGAATCAAGTGTCAAAGTTTTGCCAGTTAATGAAAATAAAAAGAATTCAAAAGGAGAATCAAAGTCCAATTTACTTGCCCCTGATGCACAAACAAAATCTTTGAGAAGCGCCGAAAAAACGCCAATTACCAAACCAGATTCCGAAATACAACCCAAACAACAAGAAACCATCAGCACAGTAGAACCAATGGTAGAACCTTCTGTAGACGAAGATGACATGTCTCATCGGCTATATTGCGAAAAATGCGGAAAAACGAAATGCAACTGCGGCGTATGTTATTTAAAAATGTCGAACATCAGCCTGGAAGATGAAAGTTTAAGCAAAGATTCTAGAGCTATATCTGACGATAAATCAAAACAATTTTCGGTGATTGTAGACGAAAACGGCGAAGTTTGTTGTGAAAAATACGGTACTAATGAATGTCCCTGTCAAATTTGTGTACCACCGATGCTCAAAAAGGCCCTAAAATGTGAATTTTGTGGTTCAAATTGTAAATGTTGGGATCATCAAGTTAATAATGCGCGACACTTACTCGACGATTTAAAATATAAAGTTCGTTATGATAAACCAACTTCGGAAAAAGCGTGCTCAACTGAAAAAGGTGGCGATGAAGAAGTTGTAACTGAAGTTAACGAAAAGATCAAGTGCATTATTTGTGGAAAATGTGATTGTCATTGCAAAAAACTAGTTAAATCTACGTTTCTCCAATCTTTTGATAAGATTGAGGAAAAAAAGTCAAAAGCTTCTATAATTCCACAAAAGAGCGCAACCAAAAATTTAAGCTTTTCATTATTTAATAATGAACCTGTAAATTTACCCGTAAAATCTTCGAGAAAACCACCGCAAAAACCAAATCTTTTAACTTTTAAAGAACTTAAACAACGTACAAGCAGAAAATCGAGTTTGGATATTCAGCAACATGAAAGGAAATTGGTATTAACACCAGAACAAAGAGCTAAAAATATGGTAGTGTATAACAAAAATGTGGTTCTTCGTATAGATAAATACGACATACCACAAGTAGTTAAATATAAAGATGGAAGATCAATTCCAAAGGCTGCAAGTAGTAACGAAATGTTTCCAGAGCCTCTCGAAACTTTCCTAGATTCTGGATCGAAGAAGAGTAGTCAAGGAATGGATGTACCTGATCCTTGGATTTGCGTTAGAATGGATAATGAAGAAGACGCAAATGACAAGTCAGCGCCAAATAAAACGTTTGGTAGAAAATTGTAATAAACAACATTCTTTAATATGAAATTTTTAAAGACCTAAAATATTTAAATAGTTGCATTCATCTGAATAGTTGCATAAGCATTCTTCTCTTCATATGTTCATTTTGGTGTTGCTTAGGCCTGTGGCACACAAGCGTTAAATTAAAGTGCATTTGTCGTAACGCATCATCGTGGTTTTGTGGCCACGGAGACTTTTGTTCAGTAAGTCAAAAACGACACCATACTAAATTTTTAGGAAAATACAAATATAAATAAATATAAATAAATACAATGGCCCTTTCCTTTAGGAAAGGGCCATTTGCCATAAAGATTGTGCGGGGTCCTTTACATTCTCCTCATAAAACTGGCGAATTGTTCAGAAAACGAATTATTTTCATGTTTAGCTAAAGGCTCAATTACACGATGATAGTGACTTGTACAAGTTTGTATTTGTATAAATGTAATTTAGTACTAAATTCCAGTGTTGGTTTTAGTAACAATTCCAGTTTAGTGAATAGAAACCAATCCTATTTACTGGAGCAAGTGGCTACCCCCACTTCCACTTTCCTGATAACTAAACCCGTCTAGGCATGTCGTTTTAGCATTTCGTTCCAGCGTTTCGTGATAGCATCGTGGTTTGTTTACGTTTACATTGTGAATCCATTGTTTAAAACACTACTAACACAGTATAATAATATGCTACGCATACAGTAGTGCCGACGTGCAAAAATTGTGTCGCTAATATTGTTTTGCGCATGCGTGAATTTGTACTATCCGATTAATGGCGGACGGTGTTCAAGGTCACTGATTTTGGCGACAAGAAATACAATGGTAACCATGGGGTTGTCACTACTGTATGCGTAGCAAATAAGTATACTGTGCTACTAACTTGAGCAAGCTGCTATCACCATGTAAACACTACTGTTTCTTAAATCACTTGCTTTTAGTACTGGGTTTTATGCCCGTTTTCACCGACGATTCTTAAAGTTAGGCATTGCTTAATTTGACATTAGCATTTTGTAAGTCAAAATTGCGCTTCACCACGTTTCACCTTGCGCACCAGGGTTCCTAAATAAGATAAACAAAGGTATCTGTATATCAATATCGAAATGGTTAATAATTTTTATGCATCGGGTTAGGAATTATTTTAGCGTTAGGCAGTTCTTACGTAGGCAATTGCTTAGGAACCGTCGGTGAAAATGGGCATAAGTTACCTGTACAAGTCACTATCATCGTGTGCAGCCTACTTAACTTTCCACTAGCAAGCTAGCAACTAGATTGAAGCTTAATGATCTAACAAAGTCAGTAGCGGATCTAGCACTGAGTGGGCCTCGGTGCAGAAAAGACTCATGGGCCCCAACCACGCGCGCAACTAGGATTTAATTTTGGGAAGGGGTTTGGTCAGTGGCGTAGCAAAAATATCATGGGCCTGGGTTCCAAAGATGTTTTATGGGCTCTCAGCGCCGCAGGCAATTTTTTTTAGATTTTCAAGGTCAACAGATCTTAGATCAACTTTAGGAATTTTTAAACATATTTCTTTACTGTGAAATTTAGCAATTTTTTGTACCGAAAAAAAACTTCATCAACTGCCAGTAATTTTTTATTGCAGGCAGAATATGTTTAACAAATTCCTTATAAACTAGGTACTATCTAATCTACTTACTTAAGTTTCTTCTTGGTACAGGCGAGCTCGAGATAAGGTTTTCGCAAATTCGTATCAAGCGGTTCTTTTGCTTTATAGACTTCCTGTATTTAATTAGGTGGTCTAGCTAGAGCAACTTGTAAGTTGAAATCTGATCATTCTTTAGTAATTTTTAGAAATAAAAGTTATGAATGCAGCTATTATTTTTAACAAAATATGATACTTTTCGATTTTTTTCGTTTATTTAGACGAGAATTCTGGGGGGGGGGGTTAACCCGAAAACCATACCCGTGGTTGCGCGCCTGGCCCCAACTTCCGGGGAGTAGGGGGGGATACACCTCTAGAGATTTTTATGAAAATTTAATGCAAAATCGTGAGTTTTATGGCTTCCAGGAGTGTAGTTACCATTTCCTACTCCTTCCTTCTGTGCCTATATTTAGAGACCTAAGAAAGATTCACTTTAATTTTTCATGAAAAAATATGAAGGGCCGGGTTCTGCCATGGGCCCCTCGAACCCATGGGCCCCCTGGCGGCGCACCGAACTGCCCGGTGATAGATCCGCGCCTGAACAAAGTGCCAGCAGGTCTCCTCACCTTACGCCTCTCGACTATTGTTTATTATTTCTATTATTACAAAAAGCAGGGCTGGACTGGCCCGGCGGGCTACCGGGAATTTCCCGGTACCTATACTAAATAATTATGTATGTATTTATACAGGGTGATTCAAGAACCCGTATCAGACGTATTTTTCGAAAACGATTAGTTGAGTCAAAAATTTTGAATACAAAAGAATGAAATGGTGGTATTGTTATTCCGCGAAAGGTTGGCATGCAGAAGAATTTGTCTCAGAATGTAAAGAACTCCCAAATTTTAAATGGCAAGATAGGTCGAAAGTAGTATCAATGAAAAGATCTTTAAAAACTGAGCAAGTTTGTAGCGAAAATATTTTGATTACTGCCATTCAAACTTCTGAAGTTCATGAACTTCTGAGAAAAATTCTTGGGCATGTTGACCTTTCTGCAAAACGAGCGGGCGCCCCCGTCGAAATTCGACGAAGTAGTTGTAGAGATGAATGTGTTAGAAAAATGAAATTTTAAAAAATTATTATAATGCACTTACTTCCTACACCGATGATTGCTTGTTAATTTATTATTTTAAAAAAATTTATGAAATTGGTAATTTGAAGAAAATAATTAGTGCCGACATATCTGGGGGTCGACAGCTTCAATTTAAAAAAAAATAGCGGAAATCGACAAAAAGTTTTTGAAGATATGAATGAGCTATGACTATTTTATAAAAAAAATAAGAAAACTAACCTTAAAGATAACTAAGCCAAAGAGGGCAACATAAAAAACCGTCTCAAAAATCCAAAATTCACAAAAGCACGAAACGTAATTAAAAATGCACGCACCAACCTGACCAGATCGCGTATTAGAAACGTACTGGTTGAATAAAAGTATTGAAAATTTTATCACCACGACCAAATGTATGTGTGCCTTATCGTATAAAACCAAATACTATCTACATTTATTCTCATTTATAATTTTTAAAATTGGATTATTTTAAATTATAAAATTGATTATTTTATTATGTATATTATAAAATATAAAACAATGTATGAAATTAATAATTTTGAGAAAAACTTATAGTAGTCCCAACGTAAGTTGAATCCACCACGTGACCAAACCTGCGCGAGGCGTGGCTTCAGAACTCATTATTTCGGCGGAACTAGTTATTTCTTCTGTCAAATAAATTATTTTTAAAAGTTGTCAAAATTTAAAATAATTACTTAATTTAAATTTTTATTTGAAGTACTACTAATAATTAACGAGCGGGCACCCCCGTCGAAATTCGACGAAGTAGTTGTAGAGATGAATGTGTTAGAAAAATGAAATTTTCAAAAATTATTATAATAGCGGTCACCCCCGTCGAAATCGACGAAGTTTTTGAAGATATGAATAAGCCATGACTATTTTATAAAAAAAATAAGGAAACTAACCTTAAAGATAACTAAGCCAAAGAGGGCAACATAAAAAACCGTCTCAAAAATCCAAAATTCACAAAAGCACGCAACGTAATTAAAAATGCACGCACCAACCTGACCATATCGCGTATTAGAAACGTACTGGTCGAATAAAAGTATTGAAAATTTTATCACCACGACCAAATGTATAATGTGTGCCTTATCGTATAAAACCAAATACTATCTACATTTATTCTCATTTATAATTTTTAAAATTGGATTATTTTAAATTATAAAATTGATTATTTTATTATGTATATTATAAAATATAAAACAATGTATGAAATTAATAATTTTCAGAAAAAAATTAGTGGTGACATATCTGTGGGTCAAGAGCTTCAATTTAAAAAAAAAATCATCAAAATCGGTCCAGTAGAAGTACGCTAAAATTAGCGGAAAAGAAAAGGCTTCGCGTTTTAAATATATGGATTACTGGTTTAATACTTTGTGAATGAGATCTTCACAATTTTTAAAATGCTTGTAATTATTTTGCTTCAACCAAACCAAAGTAATGTAATAATTATGCGACGGCACTGTCTACGTTCGTTTCTAAGCAACGACCGCACTAATCTACTGCGCAACTTTAACGGTCATCACGTGGTGGATTCACCTTATGTTGGGTTCCCTCTAGTGGTGACATATCTGTGGGTCAAGAGCTTCAATTTAAAAAAAAATCATCAAAATCGGTCCAGTAGAAGTACCCTAAAATTAGCGGAAAAGAAAAGGCTTCGCGTTTTAAATATATGGATTTTTTTTAAATATTTGACAATTGAACTACAAATGATTTTCAAGAGATGGCGACACTTCAAAATTTTTTATTTTTGGTGTTTATAAGTTTTACGTTTGAAGAAAAAATTAAAAGTTTCATACGGAGTAAAAATGTCACTTCTTTTAGGCAAGTCAGTAGGTTTTATTAGACGAAACGAAGTTGAGTTTGACAACTACTGACGAGCCAAAAAAAGTGACATTTTTACTCCTAATAAAACAAACTAGAAACTACTATTAATTACAGGCCGACAAACGAGAACTTTCAGTTGAAATGCGCACAACGGGACGAGAGACATTAGGAGTAACAGAGATGTGGAAAGGTTCAAATGTAAAATTTACGTAGTGATAACACTTTTACTACTGCGCATTTCAAGGCCAACTGAAAGTTCTCATTTGTTGGCCTGTACATTACAATTTGTTGTAAATATTTAAGATTAAAATTTACTTTTACCTCCTAGGACGTAAAAGTTCAACTTTAACCTTACTTGTTCAGTAACAAAATGTCAAATTTTTTTGACGTTTGAAGAAACAAAAAATATATTACCACAATGAATTTGCTTGTTACTTTTAACTTATTAATGAGGTTAAATGAATAAGGCCGAAGTAATAAAACAGATAGCATTGATTAACAAATGCCAATACTTTGCGTTTGCAGCTGTCAATGGACTTTAAAAGCTCCTGTGTAATTAGGCAACCGCGCTTACACCAATTAAAATTGAAAAACTTATTGAAGAGAAAAATAAAGTCTTCAATGATAATTTCCGAACAACAATTATTCTTTATTCTCAAATTAGCAATTTAAATTGAATCTTTACACCAGCGGATCTAGGGTGGAAGTTTTCGCTCCTTTTGAATAATTCTTCAGGCTCTACGGCTCGCTACCATTTAAAAAGTTCTACCTACGACACTGATAATTTTCTATTATGTTGAGTCTTTGAATATTTTTTAACAGCGTCCCGCCGCCCTTACAATTTAAGATAATTACTATTTCTTGCAACACAAATCAAACAACTCAAAATTATAGATACAATTTTAAAATTTCAACCCATGAACCCATAATTATTTAAGGTATACAAAGAAGTTGCGGCTTTTTACCTGCCAACAATAATTCGTTAACATTTTTTTCTTCAAAGAACTTTATAATTTAAAATAAATATTTTTTTAAGAGCAAAAGTTTTATTAATAGGTTTGTACCTAGTAATATAAATATGAATTGGCAAATAAAAAAAAATAAAGAAATTAGTGTTAGGTAAGTATGTACAGAAAATACTTGTGGATAGGGTTATTCGTGTTTTATCAAGGTCAAACTAATAATTAGTCATAATTTACATATCTTAACAAAAAAAAATAATTAATCGCCAGGTGTTTATTCATTAATTACTTACAACTTTTATAAAAATTCAAATTACAAAATAAATTTTTAAAATCGATGATTTGAGGCATTGATTCCAAGTAACTATTGGCTGTGATATGAACACAAAACAACATATCACACCAAGAGTTCCTTCAAACCACAAACCCAACGTTTGAAACAAAACAAAACACAAAATATAAAATAAAAATGTATGTACTGTCGAGTGCATTCTGCTTTGCTGAACTAGCTTTATGTTGGCAAAAACACTCATACAACTAGATCACCAAAGAAGAATAAATCCGACAAAGATTATCTTGGTCTCAGATAAAAAATTCAGATTATTTCTCTCCTTATAGGCGAGTGTTCGATCTAGTCACAACCGTTAAAAATGTACACTAGATAAAACACGCGCTTACAAAACGAGTTGTTTTTTCTTTAAATTAACAACAAAAAACAATTTGCGGTTAAATCTATATGCATGAGGCTTTTGCACTAAACTCACAACAATTTCTGCAAATAAGAAAAACATCGTTAATAAAAATTTACTCAAAAAATTACACCAAGTTTAACGATATCACACACAAACAAAAGAAAGTGTAACTCACCACGTGCGTTCTCGTCACTAGTCGTGAAGGAAATGGCCGAATTGGCGGGAATTTAGACCATAAGGGCGGGAAGTTGAAGAAATATGCGGAAGGTGCGCGCATGACGACTGTTGAAAACGTTAAAATTCTTTTAACCGTTGTTTAAAACTTTCTAAAGAACTACGAAATACCTTTTCAGGTAGATTTTAAGCACTACGTTAAGGTTATTTATAGCTACCCTAAAGAGGGGTGAAATTTACCCTAAGGATAAAATTAGTAAAAATTGAGAATTTTAAAAAAATGTAGATTATGATGCTCGTGTTGTATTTCTATTGTTTGTTAGCTATTTCTTTATCTAAATTTTTCTCATTTTTTAAATCTTTGATTTTGAAATAAATTTTTCTTAGTTATTATGGTAATTATATCACTTTGTTTATATAAATTAAAATCAATATGGTATTAATATTAATAAAGAAGCAATTTTTTGATAAACATTATTAATAAAACGTGTCCATTTTATTATGCGGGTTAGGAGGGAGACTTCTTCATTTAAAATAATATTCGGGCCCGTATTATTAGACTAATGGACATACGCCATACGCCAATCTAAAGAATAAAAAGTCATTAGAGAAAAGTATATTTAAATTAGCAACAAGCGCTTGAAAGATTTATTTGTAAAATAACCAAACTCTATTTACCTACCTATTAATTTAATACTGAAGTCTCTTCGTACTGGGTTGACAGAAAAATAAGAAATTAACTAACACAAACATAAATTCTAGTAGAATTTTAACACATTTATTTTCATGTTCTTCGTCTTCTTCTTCACATTCGCATTCTTCTTCGTCTTCTTCACATTCGCATTCTTCTTCGTCTTCTTCTTCACATTTGCATTCTTCTTCGTCTTCTTCACATTCACAATCATATTCTTCGTCTTCTTCTTCACATTCACATTCTTCTTGGTCGTCTTCATCTTCATTGTTCTCCTCTTCTATCATCCATACCCTCTCCTCCCCCTCTTTTTCATCTTCGTCTTCTTCACTCTCCTCTTCACTGCACTCATAGCAGGCACACTCTTCCTCCTTTTTTCGATTTTTTTTAAATATTTTCATCCAATTTAAAATTACCAATTGCAATCTCAAATCGAAATATCTTATTTTTTAACTTTAATTTCAATTTCATTAATTAATCCATTTTTTGATTTTGACTTCAGCACCCTACATTATAATCATAATAATTTATTACGTAATTATATAAATCCTCATTCTTCAATCTTTTATAAACTACAATAGGTTTTTTTATTTCTTTGGTTCTTCATATAAAATACATAAATTTATCAAGCACTTTACACAGTGTGTCCGAGTTGAAAACGAACTAATGAATCAAACAGCATCTATTACTTTTGCCACCAGTCATATTTGATATTTAATCACGTCTCTTACAAAATAATCCATTTGATAAATAAATTTCCAGGTTTCCGGGTAATTTCCAGTCACAAAACTGGCAAGCGGGTATTCTCTTCAGCCCTGCTGGTTTGATAAATGCCTATCAAAACAACAAAAAACGATGATGCCTATCAGACAGGCGCGCAACCACGGGTATGGTTTTCGGGTTAACCCCCCCCCCCCCAGAATTCGCGTCTAAATAAACAAAAAAAAATCGTAAAGTATCATATTTTGTTAAAAATAATAACTGCATTCATAACTTTTATTTCTAAAAATTACTAAAGAATGATCAGATTTCAACTTACAAATTGCTCTAGATCTAGACCACCTAATTAAATACAGGAAGTCTATAAAGCAAAAGAGTCGCTTGATATGAATTTGCGAAAACCTTATCTCGAGCTCGCCTGTACCAAGAAGAAACTTAAGTAAGTAGATTAGATAGTACCTAGTTTATAATGAATTTGTTAAACATATTCTGCCTGCAATAAAAAATTACTGGCAGTTGATGAAGTTTGATAAAGTTTTTTTTCGGTACAAAAAATTGCTAAATTTCACAATCAAAAAATATGTTTAAAAATTCCTAAAGTTGATCTAAGATCTGTTAACCTTGAAAATCCAAAAAAATTTGCCTGC
Source organism: Malthinus seriepunctatus (assembly GCA_963924605.1). Taxonomy (NCBI): domain Eukaryota; kingdom Metazoa; phylum Arthropoda; class Insecta; order Coleoptera; family Cantharidae; genus Malthinus; species Malthinus seriepunctatus. The sequence goes on from OZ004602.1 coordinate 10,639,582, forward strand.
GGCGCTTAGGGGCCGTAAAACATCTTTGGAACCCAGGCCCGTGATATTTTCGCTACGCCACTGGCCAAAATCCCTCCCAAAATTAAATCCTAGTTGCGCGCCTGCTATCAGATACTTGTATACTTGTGTATTTATTGTATGCCTAACCAATTATGCGCCTGGGGCAGATAATTCATTTGGTACCATTACAATACACATTACAAGGTATTACAGAGCGGTCATAAAATAGAGTGCACTCTTTTTTATTTGTCGAGCGGCAGACGGAGTTGGGCAAGATACTTATAAAATGTGTCTTTGATACAAGATACATGATAATTCAGTTTCATTATCTTCGATAGGATACTTTCACCTCAAAGTTTCATAGATACAAGATACTTTTTTGTTCGAAAGGTAAAAGGTACTGATACTTGATAATACTTCATACATTTTTCATCACTCTATTTTTCATTGAATTTGCCACCTATACGGGTGGTTGGTTTTTTACTGTCCAGCTAATATCTGCTGAAATATTTAAGATACAAAAAAAAGTTAAATTAGAAACTTTTCAAACAACACCTCATTGTTTTGCGGGAAAATATGTAACTTTGGTTTTTTAAATAGAACACCCTGTATATTTTTAGAGAATAGTATTCTAAATCAATTTCTCTTTACAACGATGTATCGGATGTATCACAAGTACCATTTTGCTACCTAATTATTTCCAATATTTAAAAAATGTGCAATACAAAGAATTAACTTTTAGGTTTAATTTGATCAACTAACGTTTTTGTCTTTTTGTAAGTTACCATTGTTATTTTTCCTAAAAACGGAAATACTTATACAATCTAATGCCGTTCTTAGAAAGATTAGCCCGGGGGGTTGGATTTACCCCATTTTACAGTGCACTGTCGGCTGTCATTACCGGGCACAGTGAGACTAATAAATATCTTTGATACAAGATACAAGATAGTTTCACCTCGAGTATCATAGATACAAGATACAAAAGTATCAAAGATACACACACTTTTATAAGTCCAATAATTTGAAGTTCAAAAAAGGCGCCGATGGCACCCTTCTTCAGATAAGACGTAGTAACAGTAACTGATTATTGTTTTTATATTTTTAATAGAAATTTAAAAACCTAAGCAGTTAGGTACCCAGGGACGGATCTACATATATGGACTAAGGACTTAAGTCCTGGGCCCCATGTGTTGAAAATTGAATTATATATTGTAAATTACTATAAAGCTAAAATGAATTCTAATACTCAATTTAGATTTTAAAGATTCTGAACCTAACCTAAAATGAGGCCCCACAGGACTTCAATAGCCCTGGCCCCCAAAAAACCGAGATCCGCCCCTGTGCGCTTAATTTTTACTAAAATCTATTGAATAGGTTTTAGTTTGATTTGCGCCCCTACTAAAGCTCCGCCCGGAGCAGGAGAGGAGCCCCTTTCTTTTCAACAACTTCAAATTTTGTTATTGATAATTAGGGGTAAAAATCCAATTTTAATGGTATTTTATTAGATTATGCTTTTCTGAGGACACGTGCCATTTAGATCAAATATAGGGTAGTTAATAGTTTAATTATATATGCGGGCGAGGGTTAATTAACATTTGATTTAAATATAAATGTATAAAAATTATCTTAAATAAAGTACCTATTACCTAAATATTCTAAGCTTTTAAATAAATATCACTCATTTCTTTAAGTAGCTCACTTTTAGCTCTAAAGGTAAGTTATTCTAATATCTATTTTAATTGTTGTATATTCTTGCGTCTTCTTAATATAAACTTTACGGTAAACTTTATGGTAGTAATAAAAAATATAAATTTCAATCAGCCCGAAGGGCTATTCAGCTACCACGCTTTTCATTTGTAAATACTGGCAAAATTATAATTTTTAAAACCGAAATAAGTAGAAAATTAAAAAATATAATCAAAAAATTATTCAAATTCGATATCTGCATTACCGACATCGTCGGCGGTCTTAATTATTTGGCAACAGTGTAAAGGCGGGATTAATTCAAAACGATTTCATGTTTGTGGAGCTGTCAAATAACATGAAATCGAATTTTTTAGTAAAAATTAAATTTGTAAAATGATCCAGAAATTTGAAACAAACTCCTTGTTTTGCAGTTGAGCAATTATATAAATTGATTCAAAATTCCAAAAAATTCCATTGGGCTATCCTTTCATTTGACCCCACTATTATTTACTTTTGACAGGCACGTCAAAAACCGAAGGGAGATAGAAACAATAAAATAACCAACATGGCTGGCAAATCACCATCTGAGGTAAGAAAAATCTAATTATTTATTTACTGGAGTGTTAATTTTGCATTTCATTTACATTTATAAACTTTTCATTCAAATATAAGAATAAAATTTAGGAGATTTATTTTGTTTTAAAATTAAATGAAGCGAACAAAAGACCACTCAATATAATCTAATTAAAACTTATCAATTATCTATAAAATTAAAACTTGGTTTTGTTTTTTAGAGACGGTTGCATAAAGAATTGATATCGTTAATTAAAGAACCACCACCTGGAGTAACTATAAACGCAGAATTAGTCGAAAGAAATTTACTTCAGTAAGTGTTTAAAGACCTTGAATGTTCACAATCTTTGTTTAATTTCCTTGTAGGTGGTTGATAAATATGGAAGGTGCATCAGGTACATTATATGAAGGAGAGAGCTTCCAATTGCAATTTAAATTCAGTAATAAATATCCTTTTGATTCACCAGAGGTCAGTCGTTTGTTTTTTTTATCTTCAATTATAACATTTATTTTAGGTTGTATTTGTTGGTACAAATATTCCGGTACATCCCCATGTATATAGCAATGGTCATATATGTTTATCGATTTTAACAGATGACTGGTCACCTGCCCTCTCAGTTCAAGCTGTTTGTTTATCTATTGTTTCTATGTTAAGCGGTTGTAAAGAAAAGGTAACTATTGTTTTAAGTACGAACTGGATATAGTTTATAAATGATTGAATTTTTATTTGTTGTTGTGGTTGTGAAATACTAAAGTGTACATTTTGTCGTTTTAAGAAAAGACCACCCGATAATGCATTTTATGTTAAAACGTGCAATAAGAATCCAAAAAAGACCAAATGGTGGTATCACGGTACGTTACATTACATTTTCAAGATTTACAATTAATAAATTTTTGTTTTAGATGATTCTGTATGAATTAAATCCATTAATATTGTGATGATTTTATTTATAATTCAAATTATGAACCCTAAAAAATGCTTTTATTTTAGTGGGGTTTAAATTATATATCTGTATATAATAAGCTTTTGTTCAATTTTTTTTAATTTTAGATTTAAAAATTGCTTTTGAAATATGTACTCGTAAGTCGATTTGTATAGTGTTTTAATGTATTTTGTTTGAATTGTAATAGTGCCTACACTGTATACTATGAATTAAGCTGATTTTACTTAAATGGCACTGTTTTTTAATCCAAGTAAAATAATTTTTATGTGAGACAATTAAGCATTTTGTATGAATGAATGATGTATTATTAGTAAATGACTTAATTACAGCTTAATTCGTGAGTATATCCTGTTTAAAATAAAGTTGTTTTTAATTTAATGTGTTCTTTTGATTATCGAGAAAATACAAGAATGTACAACAAATATCTATTTTTATAATAAAAAGGTGTACCAACTCTATTAGTGGATGACTATTACACAGATAATATAGTATACAATGTAGACTATATTTTTTAATATTATTTATGTAGACTCTACATAATAGTAGTTGGTTTAAAGTGTCGCTTTTTTTGGGCTTGTCAGACAAAACGAAGTCGAGTCTGACAACTACTGACGAGCCAAAAAACGTACTTTTAATCCGTAAGAATTATTTCATTTTTTCTTTCAACGTAAAACATGAAAACCAAAAATAATTTTTTTTGAAAAAGCGCCATCTTTTGAAAATCATTTGTAGTTCAATTGTCAAATATTTTTTAAAAATTAATTTTAACTTTTAAATAAATTGAAGTTCAAAATATACATTATTTTATATCTTCAGGAAGTAAATTTTACGAGCTTTTAAAATAGTGAAAAATAACAACAGGGTGTTCTATTTAAATTAAGAAATTTTATCTCATTTCCGGTTAAACCGGCAGTAAAAATATAAAGTGTTTAGTATCGTGTAATGGCTAATTTTACGAGCTTTCAAAATATTTAAAAATAGACAGGGTGTTCCTACAAATTTTGATATTTTTGTAATTTCCGGTTTAACCTGAAGCGTTTTGTTAACCGAAAATAGTGTCACATAATAGATATTCATGAGATTGGTAAATATATCCATTTTCAAGTTTTCATTTTTATTACAAATGAAATTAGAGGTTTTTAAAGTTTTGACATTCAAAAAATCATTACTCCAAAACGGCTCGAGCGATTTTGATAAAAATTTATATTTCGATTTAGAATTACGTTGTCTGTAACATATCCAAAAAAGAAAAAATACGGCAGAGGAAATTTTGAGAAAATCCATTTCTAAATTTTGACCTACTTTGGCTCCTTAAAGGTAGGCAATGTTAAAACAATTTTGAAAATCGACTTAGGTAGGACGAAAGCCCTATATTTTAGCTCTACAATGCCGTTTTGAAATTTTTATAATAATAATTACCGGCTAAGTTATAAGGTAAAAACCACAAAATGGGATTGGCCGCCATTTTGAATAAAAAATTTTTTTGACAGCCTGCATAAATTTCTTATAAGAGCTTAGTTTGCCGATAAAATCATGGTGGAAGTATAACAAGTTATACTTCTTCAAGTTATACTATATAGTTGGTGGAAGTTATACTTCCACCATGGATAAAATAATTTTAAAGTGGCTAAAATCAAATTTCATGAAAATCGGTTCAGTAGTTTTTGCTCCACATAGTTAGACATACCTAGACATTTCGGTTCAAAAAATCAAAAAATTTTTTTTTGCATTTTTGAAATCAGGACTCAAAACGTCAAGAAATGCAATAAAAAAAATTATTTTTTTTCTCGATTATAATGACTTTTTCTTGGACTGGAAAAAGTTAAAAGAAGCTAAATTATTAAACGCAACAAACAAATTATATCAGAAAATGTATAAAAACATTACCTTTTTACATTAGGATGCTTACAAATATCATTTTACGTTACAATTTGTTGTAAATATTTAAGGTTAGAATTTACTTTTACCTCCTAGGATGTAGAAGTAGAACTTTAACCTTACTGTTCAGTAACAAAATGTCAACTTTTTTTGGCGTTTGGAGCAAAACCATGACTTCATCTTTAGGTATGGCTTATTTGAAGTACCTAAGTGATTCGTTCTACATTATTTAATAAATCCAAATGGGGAAGAAGCGAAAATATTTTTTTGTAAATGACTGGATATTAAAAAGTAAACACTTGTACGTTGTATTTGACATATAATTTAAAAAATGTTGATCCTAATATTTGAGCTATAGCTGCTATACTATCATGTAAAAAAATCTTTAGTTCGTATGACACGTGTAAACGCCTCTTCATATAACTTCTGTTGTCACGTGACTGATGACAAGACACAAGACGTCTCTTCCATTCGCAGTAAGTTTTTATGGCCCAAACACGATGACGACCCAACATAACCAACCAAAACGTGGAATTGTAAAACAAGTGAGTTAAATTTTAATTAAATAAATATAAAATTTCATTAAATTCGATATAAACATCTTTTTATTACGATTTATAATTTCAAATTTGTATCAATTCAAATGCCTGGTTGGCACTTATTGTCAAAGTACATATGGTTAGGACTTTCACCTTATTTAATTAAAAAAATTTAAAATTTGTTTTATTTAATTGTCTACAACTTTGTAAGTAACAGTTTATTTATCGCAATTCAAGATTCTTTCCGGTGATTCCATAATCATCAGGGCAGCAGTAGGTGCTCCACCACCGGAAAAGACTTTGTTTTTGTCTGGAATAACTGCACCCAAACTCGCTAGAAGAGGAGGAACTGAAGCGTAAGTAACCTGTTTATACAAATCAGTATAGTACCGTAAATATTTTTTAGTAGAAGCGAAGAAACTAAAGATGAACCATGGGCTTGGGAAGCTCGGGAATATTTACGTAAAAGATTGGTAGGAGAAGAAGTTTGGTTTACAGCAGAAAAGCCTCCAAATTCAAATCGAGAATATGGTGTAATTCATTTGGGAAAAGATCTAGCTACTGCAGAAAACATTACGGAGACTCTTGTTTCTGAAGGTCTTGTGAGTGTTAGAAGTGAAAGCAATAAAGCGTCTCCAGAGATTGCTAGCTTAGTTGAGTTGGAAGATGCGGCAAAAGCCGCTGGAAAGGGAAAATGGGGTGCTGGGGCATCTGTAAGTCATCATTTTATTATTTTTATTGTTAGATCAAAAGTTTACATTTTAGGAACATGTCCGTGATATAAAATGGTCGGTAGAGAATATGCGTACGTTTGTTGACAAACAAGGTGGTAAACCTTTAAAAGCAATTATCGAACATGTGAGAGATGGGTCTACAGTGCGTGCTTTTCTTCTACCTGAATTTTATCATGTTACTCTTATGATTTCTGGAATTAGGGTAATACTATTTAAACTATTTGTAATGTGTTTTAAGTGAATAAAAATTTTAGTGTCCCGGTTTTAAGTTGGATGAGAAGAAGAGACCCGATGCAAGCATTAAAGTACCATTTGCTGAAGAGGCACGTTATTTTGTTGAAGTTCGTTTGTTGCAGAGAGATGTTGAGATTATTTTAGAATCTGTTAATAACAACAACTTTGTTGGAACAATTGTTCATCCTAAAGGTAACATCGCAGAAGCTTTGCTAAAAGAAGGATTTGCACGATGCGTTGACTGGTCTATGGCTTTTATGAAGTCAGGTAAATTGGTTCCATTATAATTATTTCTTAAAATAATGTAATAATTATTTAAGGTGTTGATAAGTTACGACAGGCCGAACGTAAAGCGAAAGAAAGTCATATAAGATTATGGAAAGATTGGCAATCATCGGTACAAATCACAGGAAAGGAAAAAGAATTTTCAGGAACTGTTGTGGAAATTATTAACGGAGACGCTTTAACTGTGAAACTTGCCAACAATCAATTAAAAAAAGTATTTTTGTCGAGTGTTCGTCCACCTAAAGAAACTGGAAGGTAATTAGTTGTCTTTTTCTTAAATTTTGGTTAAAAATTGGTTTTTAGAGTGATCGACGAAGAAGGAAAACAACCACCTAGACCTAAAGGTTTCAGACCATTGTATGATATTCCTTGGATGTTTGAGGCACGTGAATTTTTGCGTAAGAAACTTATTGGTAAAAAAGTGCAAGTAACAGTTGATTATATTCAAGAAGCTAAGGATACTTATCCTGAAAAAATCTGTGCAACGGTTTCAATTGGTGGAGTGTAAGAAAGGTTGAAAATTTAAAAATTTTGTTTTTTAATTGTAATCTATTCTAGAAATGTTGCTGAAGCTCTCGTTTCTAAAGGATTTGCAACTGTTATACGTTATAGACTTGACGACGATCAACGCAGTTCTCATTATGATGATTTATTATCTGCAGAAGTTAAAGCTAATAAGAGTCAAAAAGGAATTCATGCAAAGAAAGACGTTCCTTCTCATAGGATTACTGAATTGGTAAATTTACAAATTATAAAATTAAAAAATATCGCATTCCAAAATAAATTTGATAATTTTCCAACACTATAGTAAATTAAATTATTTAATAGGATGCAGTAAAAGCCAAACAATACTTCCCGTCTTTCCAACGAGCACAACGAATTGATGGTATTGTCGAATTTGTAGCAAGTGGATCGAGATTAAGACTGTTTATTCCTAAAGAGCACTCCCTTTGTACTTTTCTATTAGGTATTTTTGGCGTTTATTAAATTATTTCATTTCTTGAAACTGATTTTTCTTCTAGGTGGAATTTTGTGTCCACGAGGTGCACGTCAAGCAACTTTAACAGCACCAGCAAGCGAAGCTGAACCTTACGGAGAAGAAGCTTTAGCATTTACGAAAGAGAAATGTTTACAGCACGAAGTTTCTGTACAAGTGGAGTCACTCGATAAAGCGGGTAATTTTATCGGTTGGCTTTGGGTTGACAATTACAATTTGTCCGTGTTGTTGGTGGAAGAGGGATTTGCGGCCGTTCATCCAACTGCTGACAGATCAGAATACTATAGACAACTTAAAGCTGCCGAAGATAGTGCCAAACAAAAAAAGTTACGAAGATGGAAGGAATATGTTGAAGTTAAAGAAGAAGAACAACGAGTAGAAGAAGAGCACGCAAATCCAGATAGGAAATTGAGTTACGAAGAAGTCGTAGTAACTGAAATAACTTCAGAAGGTACCTTTTTTGCCCAAAGTTATCAACAAGGACCTAAAGCTGAAGCCCTCAATTTGAAAATGAGGCAAGATTTCCAAGCAAATCCTCCACTTCCAGGTGCTTATACTGCCAAACGTGGTGATGTATGTGCCGCCAAATACACAGCAGATGATGAATGGTACAGAGCAAAAGTAGAGAAAATTCAAGGTGCTAACATAACGGTTCTTTACATTGATTATGGTAATCGAGAAACATTAAATGTTACTCGTCTTGCAAGCTTACCTGCTGCTTATGCTAGTGAGAAAGCATATGCAATGGAGTATTCATTAGCTTGTGTCAACTTTCCAAAAGATCCTGAATATAAAGGGCTTGCTCTTAAATATCTTCGAGACGATACATCTGTGAACAAGCTACTCCTTAATGTTGAGTATCGCATTCCCGGAACACCACCTGCTGCATCTCTGGTGACTGAAGGTCAAGATGAAGATATTATCAAAAACCTTATCTTAGAGGGTGTCTTACTTGTTGATAATCGCCGTGAACGTCGTTTGCAAAAACTGGTAAATATTTTAATCTTCTTGAAAAATTGTTAATTCACAAAATAATTTAGATTTCAGAGTATAAACAAGCAGAAGAAGCTGCTAGAAAGAAGCATACAAACATTTGGGAACATGGAGATATCACAGATGATGATGCTAAAGAATTTGGTTTGACTCGTTAAACTCTTTACATATTTGGGGCCCAATTACAGAGCATGAAATTATGACCTACATTTTTATGTACTAGGGATCTGTTTAGTTTATAATAATCGAATTGTGTACGTTATAAGTACAGATTCATTTTTATATCGAGACAATTTTTCAAAAAAAGATAATTAAACACTGAAGTAGAAGACAAATTTGATTGGTCTTAACTTTACATGATAAAATGTAATTGTATACATTTACATGTCATGAAAGATTTCATTATATTTCATTAAATTCTGTAAGTTCATAGATCGGAATCTGTTGTAGGATGTTATTGTGAACCCACTGCCAACGGGTAAATCATAATTGCCTTAAATTATTAGTAATGGAAGTATACTCCTTTTTTTTTTAAATTTAATTGTGAATTAAGGAAAAGGAATATGATTCTATTGCGAGTTATTACATTAAATTAATTAGATTTTTTTTATACTTAATTTCATTTTATCTGTAAATTTTAAAAGTTTATGTGTAAATTGGATTAGTACGAATTGGTTGTCAATTTTAAATGTGTATTTTTGCGTTTTAAGCTAATTTTTAAAAAAACAGCTTTAATTTTGATTTCATGTATACAAGAAAAATGGTCGTTTTTAATGGTGTGGTGATAATGTAGGATATGGCTCTGTTTAAAATAAAAATTGTTAAATGGCAAACTTATGATTCTTTTATTAATCATGGGAAATCTGGAAAAATACCCGCTGAATATAAAATTTGACTTGAATTTTATATTTCTCTTACTACATTCAGGGCTGGATTATCTATGAAGCGCGTGCTTCAGGGCCCGGAGGAAGGGAAAAAAGCTTATGAAATTCCTTACAAGAATGTTCCTATTTATTTTTTCTCTATTCCTTATAGTTTTCGAGATATCTGTCTGCAAAAATTGAAAAAAGGAATTGCCTCATAAAATAGTAAAGGAAATTTAATGCTCTACAACTTCTTTTCTGAAGATTTTTCCTGTAAAACTAAGGGCTGAGGTGCTATAGGCAAAAGTTTCATGAAAAACGTGAGACAAGAATTGTATCGTACATTAACAATTTTTGCAGGCGAATATATCGAAAACTAAAGGAATAGAGAAAAAATTAATACAAACAATCCTGTAGGAAATTTGATAAGCTTTCATTTTGCTAAGAGTAATTTTTTCCCTAGGATCTACGGTTTTCGAGATATAAGCGAAAACCCTCAAAACAGGACCATTTCACCCCCTTCCAACCCTTAGCCATGTTCCATGTAGCTAGGAGCGAGAACTTCTAGTATTTAATTTTTTTACTTCTCTAGGTATAACACCTTTGTTGACTAGAACTAGAGTAAAGCATTTGTTTTATGGACTGCAGTGTATTTTTGGAGGAACCCAAAAATAATTAGCGCTTCAGGCCCTCCCTAAAGTTAGTTGATCCGGCCCTGACTATATTAAAAAGATTATTCTTGTGTTTTAAGATCATGATATAACAATTTTATGATAAACTGATGAATACAATCAAATGATATTAATTTAATAATTATTTTATTCAAATAATGTAATGTTAGTTTTCGTGGTTCGAATTAAAGTACCGTAGCAGGTACAGGAAGTACAATTATATTTGACGCGCAACTTCTGCACGCATTAATTTTCGTCTGTCAAACAAAATTATGATCGACAGAAGATTGAGTATGGCCGTTTCCAACTAAAAAAGGTAAAAATTTTAATAATTAATCATCAAATATTGATAATTAATATTTATTTATGAGGCGCCTATATTATATTTATTCATTTGATGTAATAACTATTTAACCTCATTTTTACCTGTGTGTGTATGTATTATTCACGTCGATCTGATATTCTTTAATGAGGCTGATTTATGATTAATAAATTCTAGTAATTTTATTCTTTAATATTTGTATTCAAAAACGATCATTAATTATATTTTATTGATTTGATAAGTTGTTAAATATTATGGTATCGAATTTTTTAAGTGTTATGAGGAAATTAGTTGAAGGTTATATTTTGTTCTAACACCACAAGGTTTTTGCTGTAACTACAATTTTTATTTTATAATTAAAGGTATCAGCTTAGAATGGCAGAATCATGTTCACCAAATAAATGTACTTTAACTTTATCCGATACTGCTTACAAAGAAGTTGATCTTCCTAAACAAGATTGTAGTAGTCCAAGTCCTACAGAAACAATTTGTTTGGAGTCATTAACTGCTGATAGTGCACCTGGTGAGTAAAGATCGTTGGTCATTTTGCTATAATTATTCCATTGTTTTTGTATTAGGTACTTCACAGTGCAATTTAGTTATAAGTGAAGATGTTAGAAGCCTTAATAATAAAGATGATAAGGCGTTATTTTTAAACGAGTTAGGTTTAGGAGAATGTGATGAGGAACTAAGTCATGATAATGAGGCTTGGGAAGACTGTTTTGATGGTAATTTTATGGGTGGACATTTGTTCGAACCACAATTAGCCGATGAGGTACTTTTTATTGTTTTAATAATTTTTTTAATCTAAATGCAATTTTTTTAGGATGAAACTTCAGATCTGGAGTCATTTCAATATTCATTTTGTAATAGAATCGATAGGCACAATTCTAGTAATAACGACCGATTTTGGGTGAGTTTGTGTTGAGTTTTTTAAAAACTTAATAAATATGATGACACACTATTTTTTGATTTAGTAACGACTAAAGCATGATAATATGTCTAATCTTCTCTCTGATTATTTCTCAAATTAATTTAATCGATGATGCTGTATTTTAAAGAATCTAAAGTGCTTCTTTTTACAGAGAAAACGAAAGTTGAACATATACAATGGATTTCCTAGTAAAAAATTACAACCCGAAAGTAAAACGTCGGACATTTGTGTTTCATCGAAAAAGACACAAAATTTTGATGGGTCTATAACAAATAGTGTAAATACTGATAAACAAAAGCATCCGAGAGCTGTTATTCCTACTAAAGACAATCCCCCACCGGAATTATCCGAATGGTTATCACAATTTCAAGTAACTTCCATTTTTTATTATCTTATAAATTTCTCTTAATTGTTTTATTTATTGTAGAGATGGTCTAATGCCGAGCGACTTTTAGCAATTGACGAATTAATAGTAAAATGTGAACCTACACAAGTGCGTCATATGATGCAAGTGATTGAACCACAATTTCAAAGAGATTTTATTTCCCTTTTGCCTCGTGAACTTGCCTTATCTGTTTTAAGACTTTTAGAACCTAGTGATCTGATACGTGCCGCACAGACTTGTCGTAGTTGGCGATATCTTTGCGAAGACAATCTATTATGGAAAGAAAAATGTAAAAAAGCTGGTATCGAAGACTCGCCTAAATGGAAGGAAGTTTCTTATTGCAATCGTTCTGATAATTATATATCTCCTTGGAAGGTAAATTGCTACTTCTGATTATAATTTATAATTGAACTTTTTATACAAAGTAAAGAAATATTAAAATTTGCTTTTTTAGGCTATTTATATGCGTCATCATGCCATTGAAATGAATTGGCGAAGTAAACCTATTCGTTCACCAAAAATGCTTAAAGGTCATGACGATCATGTAATTACTTGCCTTCAGTTTTGTGGGAATCGTATAGTTAGTGGTTCTGATGATAATACTCTTAAAGTTTGGTCTGCCACAACTGGAAAGGTAATTTAAATTTCAGTTTCATTCTTCCAATCCAAGAAAAAGTTGTTATAATCGAGAGAAAAAGAAATAATAATAAATTTTTTTGCATTTCTTGACATTTTGAGTCCACCTGATTCCAAAAAATGTCAGGATGTGTGTATGTTCGGATGTCCCCCCCCCCCCCAGAGCAAAAACTGCTAAAGCGATTTTAATGAAATTTGATTTTAGCCACTTTAAAATTATTTCATCAGCAAAAATAGCTTTAATAAGAAATCTATACAAGGTGTCCAAAAATAAGGTGGTTATTTTGGGCGCATATTTGCAAGTTTGGGCCAAATTCATTTTTACTTGGCTATAAGATAGTATACATTAGCCCTAATTGAAAAAACAAATTTCAAATTTATTTATTCAAAATGGCGGCCAATTGTCCCATTTTGTGGTTTTTCCTTTATAACTTGGCCGGTAATTAATATTATAAAAATTTCAAAACGGCATTGTACAGCCAAAATATAGGGCTCTCGTCCTAAACAAATCGATTTTTAAAATTGTTTCAAAATTGCCTACCTTTAAGGGGCCAAAGTAGGTCAAAATTTTGACATGAATTTGCTCAAAATTTCCTCTGCCATATTTTTTCTTTTTTGGATATGTTACAGATAACGTAATTCTCTATCGAAATATAAATTTTTATCAAAATTGCTCGAGCCGTTTTGGAGTAATGATTTTTTGAATTTCAATCTTCAAAAATCTCTAACTTCTTTTTTAGTAAAAATAAAACCTTAAAAATGGATATATGTATCAATCCCATGAATACCTATTATTTGACACTATTTTCTAGTGAGTCACTATGTGAGCCCCAATTGAAAAAAAAATATTTCAAATTTTTTTAATTCAAAATGGTGGCCAATAGAACGGTTGTCCCATTTTGTGATTTTTTCCTTATTACTTGGCCGGTAATTATTATTATAATAATTTCAAAACGGCATTGTACAGCCAAAATATAGGGCTTTCGTCCTAACCTAGTCAATTTTCAAAATGTTTTAAAATTGATTACCTTTAAGGGGCCAAAGTAGGTCAAAATTTTGAAATGGATTTTCTCGAAATTTCCTCTGCCATATTTTGTCTTTTGGATATGTTACAGACAACGTAATTTTCTATCGAAATATAAATTTTTATCAAAATCGCTCGAGCCGTTTTGGAGTAATGATTTTTTGAATGTCGAAACTTTAAAGATCTCTAATTTTTTTTGTAATAAAAATGAAAACTTGAAAATGGATATAGTTATCAATCCCATGAATATCTATTATTTGACACCATTTTCGGTTAACAAAACGCTTCTGGTTAAACCGGAAATTACAAATTTCTGTTTTCATGCCTAACTTCAATACCCAAACGTTTTTTTATATAGTGCGCTTTTTAAAGTTTTTTTTAATGTATTTTAATTATAAGATATTAAATGAAATTTTAATAAAAAAAAATACAAAATTAAAAGATTTGACGGACGGAAAAAGTTCCTCGTATGGCCACATCCGTTGTTTTTACAGCTCAATTTTATCTTACATTTTTCATTAATAAAATTTGTTTCAGTGTCTTCGAACGTTGGTAGGACATACTGGTGGTGTGTGGTCTTCTCAAATGGCCGACAATATTATTATAAGTGGTAGTACAGATCGTTCTTTGAAAGTTTGGGATGTAGAAACTGGTGTTTGCATTCATACTTTATATGGGCACACATCAACAGTACGTTGTATGCATTTGTTCGAAAATAAGTAAGTTTTGTGAATTTGAATCCACAAATTGTTAATCTGAAATTTTTGTAGAGTTGTGAGTGGTTCAAGAGATGCAACTTTGAGAGTGTGGGATATAAATACCGGTATATGTTTACATGTTTTGGTTGGACACTTAGCTGCTGTACGCTGTGTTCAATATGATGGAAAACTAGTTGTTTCTGGAGCTTATGATTACATGGTAAAAGTTTGGAATCCTGAACGCGAAGAATGTCTTCATACTCTTCAAGGACATACAAATCGTGTATATTCTTTACAGGTACAACATTATACATATTTTAAAAAATTGCGCCAATGATTACTTTTAGTAAAAGGTCTGATTTCAAGTTGAGTTTCCTACTATTGTAGGCAAATTCCTTAAAAAATGATCTAAGAATTTTTGATGAGGCTGTTAAATATTTTTATTAATACATATTTTAAACAATTATTAATTTCACTTTCTTTAGTTTGATGGAGTTCATGTAGTAAGTGGGTCATTAGATACAAGTATTCGAGTATGGGAAGTCGAAACAGGCGCATGCCGTCATACGTTAATGGGACATCAGTCTTTAACTTCTGGTATGGAATTACGAAATAATATTTTAGTGTCGGGTAATGCAGATTCTACAGTGAAAGTTTGGGACATCATATCTGGTCAATGTTTGCAAACACTTTCTGGTAAATTCTTTTAATGTTTTCTATTATCAACACATTAAATTTATGATTTGTAGGTCCGTACAAACATCAGTCTGCTGTAACATGCTTACAATTTAATAATCGTTTTGTGATAACATCGTCTGACGATGGAACTGTTAAATTATGGGACGTAAGAACTGGCGAATTTATTCGAAATTTAGTTGCTCTTGATAGTGGTGGTTCAGGTGGTGTAGTGTGGAGAATACGTGCTAGTGATACTAAGTTAGTTTGTGCAGTTGGTAGTCGTAACGGTACAGAAGAAACTAAACTTTTAGTGCTCGACTTTGATTGTGAAATGAATTCTAGATAGCTACAAACATTTTAATTTTGATTTTATCAAAAAAGTAGGACAAATTTTAATTTAGGACTTGATTTTGTTGAATAAAAATGATCATACCTAGTATTCAGCACATGGAGACTGAAATAGTTTATTTTAAATAGTATATTTTACAAAATTTTTACTAGGTTTTTAACTTGCTTTTTGTTCCTGTGAAATTTAAAAGGCAAAAATTTTGTTTTTGTCCAAAATCCTAAATGTTACTTTTATTGTTAAACAATTTGTTACATATTAATTTATTTGTTAATTTTAATTTTTCTGTGTAAGTTTGTAAAAAACATTACCTACTTTTGTTTGTTACAAACCACGACTGTTTTAGATTTAAGTTCCAAATAACTGTTGACTTTGTTTTAAATTTAATTCAGTTTTTGTATATTTAAGGAAGGGATTATTATCCCAGTGAATAATATTAGTTTTGTAAATTAGTAATTGTGTGTAATTGATAACAACTGAATTAATACATGTGTTCAAATTAATAAAAAAAAAGCTCAGCTTTAAGTTGTATATCTGTATAATTTTAGAATCGAACCGAAACTTTTTTTAAATATATAAATTGGTATGTTTTATGAGTGAAGAACTTGTATATTACTGAAGAAAATTTGTATATAAAATTTAGTTAAATATGAAATTTTAGAATGTACTACAAAACAAAATATCTTGTAATAAATTTTCATAAAAAATAATTCGACTTTTCTATCAGTTATCATTTATTATAAAGGAAGTAAATAGGAATTTCTATTATTTCTAGCTCTGATAAATTAATTATTTTGACCACAATCTAAAGAATCGATTGTGCTCTTCTATAGTTGGTTTTTCTGTGGTGGTGTAACAGATCATTCAGTGGAACATAATTACGATCGAATCAACTACCTTGGTTCCATAAATATTTTTTAAATTTTAACTTCGTTATAATCGAGAAAAAAAAAAATTTTTTTTTCATTTCTCGACGTTTTGAGGCTCCCTGATTCCAAAAATGCAAAAAAATTTTTTTAGATTTTTTGAACTGAAATGTCTCTGTATGCCCCCCCCCTCCTAGAGCAAAAACTACTGAACCAATTTTGATGAAATTTGATTTTAGCCACTTTAAAATTATTTCATCGGCAAACAAGCTTTTATAAGAAATCTATACAGGGTGTCCAAAAAAAGGTGGTTATTTTGGGCGCATATTTGGAAATTTGGGCCAAATTCGTTTTTACTTGGCGATAGTACATGTGAGCTTCAATTGAAAAAACAAATTTCAAATTTTTTTATTCGAAATTGCGGCCAATAGAACGATTGTCCCATTTTGTGGTTTTTCCCTTATAACTTGACCGGTAATTATTATTATAAAAATTTCAAAATGGCATTGTACAGCTAAAATATAGGGCTTTCGTCCTAAGCAAGTCAATTTTCAAAATTGTTTAAAAATTGCCTACCTTTAAGGGGCCAAAGTGGGTCAAAATTTTGAAATGGATTTTCTCAAAATTTCCTCTGCCATATTTTTTCGTTTTGGGGTATGTTACAGACAAAGTAATTCTCTATCGAAATATAAATTTTTATTAAAATCGCTCGAGCCGTTTTGGAGTAATGATTTTTTGAATGTTAAAACTTCTAAAATCTCTAATTTCTTTTGTAATAAAAAAATGAAAACTTGAAAATGGATATATTTATCAATCTCATGAATATCTATTATTTGACACTATTTTCGGTTAACAAAACGCTTCCGGTTCAACCGGAAATTACAAAAATAATCAAATTTTTGATTAAGTATTTTGAAAGCTCGTAAAATTAGCCATTACACGATACTAAACACTTTATATTTTGACTTCCGGTTTAACCGGAAATGGGATGTAACTTCTTAATTTAAATATAACACCCTGTATATTTTTCAATATTTTAAAAGCTCGTAAAATTAACTTCCTGAAGATATAAAATAATGTATATTTTGGACTTCAATTTATGCCAAAATAGTAATAGAAATTAAAACTTGAAAACGGATCTATGTACCAATCTTATGAATATCTATTATTTGACACTATTTTTGGTTAAATAAACGTTTCCGGTTGAACCGGAAATTACACAAATATCAAAATTTTTAGGAACATCCAGTATATTTTACAATATTTTTAAAGCTCGTAAAATTAGCTATTACACGATACCAAACACTTTATATTTTGATTTCCGGTTTTTTTTATTACATATTATTAATAGATAATAAATATAAACAACAAAGTTTTTATAATGCGCTTTTAAATTTTTGAAAAAAATGTCAAAACTTTTGGCGCTGTAAGCAAGTGGTCAAATGTGTAATTTGAAATTAGACAATAATAAACATAACCTATGAATGCACGAGCTGTCATTTTGAGAAATAGTTCGTTGTTCTTTTGCATAAGTAATAAAAATGCCTTCAAAAAAGAAAAAATACAATGCTAGATTTCCAGCTGTAAGTAATTTGTTCGTAGTTTAAGATAAAAAAATTTTTAAATAATTTTTAGGGACGTATTAAAAAAATTATGCAAACAGATGAAGAGGTAGGAAAAGTGGCACAAGCTGTACCTGTTATAATCTATATCCTTTCTAAACATTTTATTATTTAAGATTTTTAATTTTTGCTTATTTTTCCTTAATGTTAAGTGTACCTAGGACATTAGAGTTATTTGTCGAATCGCTTTTGGTAAAATCGATGCAAATAACCCAAGCGAGATGTGCAAAAACATTGACTCCGTCCCACATGAAGCAATGCATTTTATCCGAAAGTAGATTCGATTTCTTAAAGGATTTAGTTAAAAATATACCGGATCCCAGTGCGCAGGAAGATAACGAAAATAATGCACAAGATGGTGTGGACTATTCTTTTGGTAAATCGTCTGAAACAATTAAGCCTAATCAAGAAGAACGTAAATCTGAAGCATCCGCTAGTTATTATACGGAACAAGGGACTTCGAGTACAGCGCAGAGAATGCCCGTCATACAATATGGACCTAAGGTAGCCCAAGTAGAAAAACCTAAATTTAATTTTAGTATAGAAAATTTGATTAAAAAAGAAACAACAAACAAAACCAACTTATTGGATTTATCACAGGTACCTGCAACTTCTGCTCCTTCTTCTAGCGAGATACTCATACCAAATTTAGTACCAAGCACAGTAAACAAATCTACAGTACCTGATAGTACTTTGCAACCGCAACAAAATCAAATTCCTCTGCACGATAATGTACCACCTCTAATTCCACTCACGCAAAATACTGTGCATGGACCCAATAGTGGGGACAATAATCTTTATATCGATGAAGACTATGATAATTAGAATAGTGCATTATTAGTTCAGGCATTTTATGTGGTTTAGTTTTAGCCACTGTGTGTTTCATTAATGGTAAATATCCGCTTATAATTAGCAAAAAAATTTAATGTTAGAGCAATAGTATTTTTACACTTGTACACATTTTATTCGTTCAGAGTTTTGAACACATAAAAGTTATATTTTTTTTAAAACGTTTATCATTTAATTTGTATTTTCTTATGTGATTTTAATTAAGTAGGTATATTAGAAAAAATGAAAATGTAAAACTTCAGATAAAGGTTGTTGCTCAATTTCTGTTAAACTAACTTTAATTTTACCACCGGTATAAGTATTTATATTACTTTGATAACACTTAAATTTGTTTTTTTATATAAGAAGATATAAAATATTTTGAATTAAAAATTTATATTTCATTGTTAAAAGTTTAAAGACGGCTTAAAACTGCTCTAAAATGACTGAATTATTTTTATGTTTCTTTTTCTGTTTAATATGTAAAGTTTTGTCTAACTTATTGTAAATTTTTAAAATTGATAAAATATTTGTTTAAAAAAAATACTTTGTATTATAAAATATCTTACAGATTGTGAGTGTTTTTTTATGTTTCATACAATTTTTTTTTATATTTACAACTAGGTATAATTTATATAAAATGAGAAAAAACTTAGAAACTAATATTGCAAATTTACAAAATTTTAATTGTTATATACATACGCATTATAATTTTTTACTAATGTTTTTTATGAACGAAATCGAAATACTATCCAAGGATATACATTTAATTACAATAAATAATATAATAACTTAGTAACAAAAGATAAAAAATTATTTACATATTAATTGACTAATATTCAATTTATTTTACAATATTTAATGTGCAAAAACACATTATTTAAACTAAGATAATTTTTAAATCTTCGAATGTGGCGGTTAATTTAAAATTATAATTAAATCATCTTTTTTGTATTAGGAATATTGTGAACACAATTTGCAAATTTAATTTTTACATTTACATCAACTTGACGATTCGTACAAACTTTCGCAATGTTTAAACAATTCTAATATGGGACTAATATTATAAGGAAATAAGTCTTTCGAGACTAAACGTTCAATTTGCATGTTAAGTCGAATCAAAACTGTCATGGTATTGCTCAATTCGTTACCACTAACACTTTCACAACTATTAATGAAATTCGTCCAGTCTCTTTTAATATACTTTAAAAATCTCAAAAGATATAAAAGGAAGCATGTTTCGTTACTAACCAAATAATCTAATAAGACGTCCGAATCGTGACTCACGATACGTAAAAATTCAACAAACGCATACACCGGATTTAGCATATCTACTAAATTTGATATGCCAACCGTAATATCTAAAGTACAAACCATGGATTCTATCATATAGTCGTCTTGATCACTAAACAAATGTATTAACGTTTTTGAAAAATGTGTTTCAGGATGGAAACTTAAATTTCGCTTAATAAAAAAGTCCAATTTTTCTAATACTGTCCTTACGGATCTTTCAATTACCCGCATGTCTTGATTGTACTCTGAGTCTTCGGATCCCACGCTAGAATCAGAACTATCAGTTCTTATTTCTTTGGCAGTTACCGCTACCGATTTTAAAACTAATAAAATCATTTTCTGTAGTAAAGTTTTATCAATTTGTGTTTGAACTGACTGACAATTAGGTATAGTTCCAATAAAACTGTGCACTATAAAGCCGTCACTGCATCTAAAAATAAATAAAGATAATTAATCAACCTGAAATTTCTTGCAAGATCAAAACACTCGACTCATTAATTTTTTTAATTAAAAATTCAGCAAAAACAGAAACTTACTTAAAAGGTAGATTCCCCAATATCCTCGAGTCTTTAATGTAACGCACAATTGTGTATGCCAGCTTGCATGTATCATCGGGCAGCATATCTTGTAAAGCCAAGGTACTTCCGTAACATAAAATTTCGTTAAATAACGACAGCAACTGTTTCCAAACTATCGGTTGTAAATTATTGTTCAACAATAACGAAGCAAAATTTTCTAAATCCATATAAAAAGGTTTTGTATCGATGACACTTAGATTAGTTTTCACAGAAATAGTACTTTCCCACAATGACAAAAATGCTAAAATGCAAGTTTGCGACTCGATCGAGTTATTACTTTCGATTAAACTCTGAATTCGATTAATTAAATAAGGCCACTTTGATTTCAAGCACTTGATTATTGTCTCTTTAATTGCTGATGTATCGAAACTTTCAGAATCGCTATATTGAACTGTTGCGCAATTCACACTAGTAAAATCCACTTCTTGACTTGTACTTGCACCATCTCGAGAACTATGCGCTTCTTCCAACACGTGAATTTCAATATCTTTCCATTCAACTACGCGTTTCATAACTTCTAAACCAAAATTCATTTTCTGATAGTCGACATACTCTAACGACAAGCAATCGGCAATTGCTTCGAGCCAATCATTATTCACGCTGGTTTTAGCAACAATCAAAAAGCTACTAATAATTCGTATCAACAAATAATTAATATATCGATTTCTCAAGTCAATTAACGTTAATAACTGTTCGATCAAATTATATTCGTTACAAACCAAAGCGTTACAAATATCCACTATTCGTGCACAAATATATCCCTTATTGTTTTGCTTGAGATAAACATCAAATAATAACTGCATATTTGACAACAATTGTAACAATTGATTTGTAGGCCACGTAATTAAAGCACCACCACCGGCACAATTTGCTAATTTTTGTCGTTCGAAAGGTCTTCTTAAAAGATTTTCAGGCACACCGCACAAGCACTGTCGAATTAAAGCTTCTTGAAATGTATCTAACTCCTCCCGATCATGATTTGTTATAGTAGACTCTAAACTACTCGGTAAATTTGCACTAGTTTCTTTAGATGCTAAAAAATAATTGCTTACAGTTTGAACACAAACATTGTTAAAACTTCCATTTAATTGGGAGCTCACACCATTAAGAGGAGTTTCGTTAATAGAAGAAGGTAACCCTAAATGTAAAGTAGGTATTCCATTTTCTGTTATATTATGCATAAAATCGGTCTCATCGATACTCTCATCTCCTTTTCTTGCTTTCTTCTTGACGGGTTGTTCCGAGCTCATTTTTAGCTCAAGATGTTTTAGAACCATTAGAAACTATTAGTTTCTGAATTCTCGATAAAATTCAACTACAACAATTGAAAAATTGATTTCTTTTACTCCTCATATGTTACGATAATTTAATTAATTTGTCCAACATAACTTCCTGTAAATCACTGCACATTCTTTCACTTAACTCATAAACTAATTTCTAATATTATTAAACCCAAATATACGTTAATTTTCTACCAATAAATATAAAATAAATAATTTTTTCTTCATAATTGTCAACACAGAGACGTAAACCACCATTTCGTACTAAAAACTACAGTAGTCAAATTGAGGTTACTTTCGTAAATTTAAATTTGGTTATTTCTAGAAGTTTGATAAAAATTTAAATTCGACAAAAGGCAATGCACTAACGAAAATTAAACACACTTCATGTACAATTATAGCTTATTAGTGCTATTATATTTAAGTATTTTAATTATTTTCTGTTTCATTTAACCGTCATTTGACTAGCTTCTGGTCGAGACTTAAAGAATGTGCAACGTTGCCACATAACCCAACACCATTCATAAAATTTGATGTTCTTTATGGAAAAAGGGCCAATTTACGTACTATTTATGCTTTTAAATACAATTATTTTGTCATATGTTTCTTTTTTATATAAAATCAAGTGAAAAAAATTACTTTAAATAAGAAAAAAATGCAATATTTTTATTAGACGTGACGCCATGCGTAACACAGAAGGTTACGCTATTCTGACAAACTTGAATTTTTTATACTTCATTCTAAAATTCTTTAAAGGGTGAGAAGTAAGAAGGCCTCGTAAGGTACGATGAGGCAGAAGAGGAGATAGCGGAAATGAAAAAGTGAGGAAGAAGCACGGAAGAAGGCAATTCATGAATTTTTTTTACAGTTTTGGAAAAATATCAACTTTTGAACTTTCGTTTTCTAAACGAACCTAGATTTTTTAGTACCTACGTAAATGAAAATAAAGCTAAAAGTACCCATTCAAGTAGTTTAATTTTTTATTATCTTTATTGTTTGAGAGTTATAATTTCAAGTTTCAGAAAAATTTGCTCTTTTCACCCGTTTTCATAAGTACGAATAGGTACCGTAAGTTTTCCTGAGGGAATGTGCCCAGCTGCTCATCGAGGATAAAATTAATTTAAAGTCTATCAAATTGCAGCTTCTTTGTAGTTTTCGTAATATTTTTGACCGAAAAGATAAGCTAAGATAAGCTATACTGGGAAACGACCAAAAGTTGGTCAGAAAAATCAACGACATGTTACAACTTCTGAGAGTTTGAAAATCACCTCTTTCAGGACATTTTCTAATATCCAGTCCATCTTTGATAGTTTCAAACAAAGTTACTAATAAAATAAGTATCTACATGGTACTGCCGGTGCATTGATTAATTAAATACAAAATAATTTTGGAACAAGTAAAAGAAAATGCATGCGTTAGGTAGGTACCTACGCCCAGTAAAATGCTTTTACGATTTATAACTTTTACTATCTACTGAAATCTTTAAAGATCTTTATTTTATTTAATTATTGTTGCAACGATATAACAAGATTACTACAAAAATTATTACAAAATACAGAGATATTTGATTTACACAGAATCGTGACAGAATCCCAATACAATTTGAGAAAAACTCCATCTTTACCCATATTAAGATTATTTTGATTAAATTAAAATTATATCGATAGAAAATGTTATTTATTTAGTTAAGATTTTAGCATAATATTTTGAAATTTAAAGAGTTCAAAATGGTTCAAAATCAAAATAAATTGATTATATAGGTGTGGTCATTGACATTTAATTCTTTTTTACAGAATTCTGTAATTTTCTGTTTAAAATTTTAAACGTTAGATGACGCCACTTACAATAAGATTTTTTAAGTAGCAAATTGTAATGATTGTAAGCGTAATATAAAAATATGGGAAAAAATTTACTTTAAAAATTATCTTAAACAAATTAAACAGATTTATTTTTAGTTTTTAATTAAATGCTAAATGAAATTAGAATATTCGCGTGGTGGGGGTTCAAAATGGCTAACCAGTGTTGCTGAAAGTGTTTTAAATGTCACAAAATAAGAGTATTTTGACAAATTGATATAAATAATAGATAAGGTAATGGTGGTTTAATGATATAAAGAAATCTTAAAATTTTATTTTTTTATCAAATAATTGTAATGTTATTAAGGAATTCATTATTCTGTACACACTAGTTTCAATGTTTGCTAACCAGTTGTTGATGTTTTTTATTTTAACACTATAAGCTCGTTTTACTTATTCATTAAGAAAATTACATGAAACTTTAACGTTTAAGCTACGTTTATTAATTTTTTGAAATAGGTTTTTGTAATGTCTCATACAAATGAGTGAAAGAGTCGTTGGGGCAATGCCCGGAATATCTGGGGAGTGGCGTTTAAGACAACTGGAAGCCTTATTTTTAGGCGGTCCTATACAAGCAAAAGGACAAAGCTTTAGCATCGAAACACTTGTAGATGTACTAATAGTGCTTTACGATGAGTGTTGTAACTCGAGCCTTCGTCGTGAGAAAACTGTGTCTGATTTTATCGAATTTGGTAATTTTAACGCGAAAAGTTTTATTTAAAAACTATTTACGTTTGTCTTTTGTAGTTAAACCTGTTGCTAATTGTATAAAAAGTCTGAGATTAGCTAGAGATGATTTTGAAATAATTAAAGTAATTGGACGCGGAGCTTTTGGTGAAGTATGTGTTGTCAAAATGCAGGGTACGGATAAAGTTTTTGCTATGAAAATTTTAAACAAGTGGGAAATGTTGAAGCGTGCCGAAACTGCTTGTTTTCAAGAGGAGCGTAATGTTCTTGTTTTTGGTGATCGAAGATGGATAACACATTTACATTATGCTTTTCAAGTTAGTATTTTGTGTATTTACTAAGAATTGTTTTGTATTTTATTTCATTTTAGGACGAAAATAATTTGTATCTTGTAATGGATTATTATTGTGGCGGTGATCTGTTAACTTTGTTAAGTAAATTTGAAGATCGTTTACCCGAAGATATGGCTCGATTTTACATTGCTGAAATGGTTTTGGCTATTGATTCGATACATAATTTACGATATGTTCACAGGTTTGTTATTATAATGAATATTCGCTTTTTGAAATACAGTTGATTTTAATTTTAGGGATATAAAGCCAGATAATGTATTATTAGATGCAAATGGTCACATTAGGTTAGCAGATTTTGGTAGTTGTTTGAGATTAAATGAAGATGGAACAGTTCAATCTAATGTTGCTGTTGGAACACCAGATTATATATCTCCAGAAATATTGAGGGCAATGGAAGATGGACAAGGAAGATACGGTCCAGAGTGTGATTGGTGGTCGTTAGGTGTATGCATGTATGAAATGCTCTATGGAGAAACACCATTTTATGCCGAGAGCTTAGTAGAAACTTATGGGAAAATTATGAACCATAAAAATTGTTTTGATTTTGCTGCTGATGTTGAAGTTTCTGATTCTGCTAAGGATTTAATACGCCAACTTATTTGTAGTCAAGAATATCGATTGGGCCAAAATGGGATTGAAGATTTTAAGGTGATTACTTAGTTTGTAAGCTACCGAACGCTTAGGATTTCTGAACTAAACACTAACTTTACATGAAAAACTTGCAATTTTTAGTTTTTAAGAAGTAAGGCCGTTTGTAAGCTATTTAGAAATTATTTGTTTAGTTCAAACCATCTCCATTTTTTGAGAAAGACTGGAAAGAGCAAACTATTGAAGTTCTTTTATTGTCAGAATCTACCCAAGTCACAATTTTTTTTAATTTGGCCGATATTAACAAATTAGTAATTTGATGAAAAATCCCTGTTATTGCCTGTGATGAAACAATTTATCTGATTTATTTTACCTTGTAATCTTGACACGTAGCGGCTCAAAACTACCTGTTGTAAAATCAAGGATAAATTAAAAGCAATTGTGTCGAGTGTTGTTTGATTATATTCCACTATTGTTAACCATATTTATTTTTCATGGTAAGCGTTTCAAGTTTTAACAGCTTATTTGTTAGATAATATGGGACATTTAGATACCGTACTACACGTATGTGTATGCACCTGTGATCAATTCTTTAGTAATCTGAGGCTTAAAATAACTTTTTCATTATCAACGTAATTTTTAACATTTTCCAATCCAAGAAAAAGTTGTTCAGAAAATCGAGAAAAAATAATAATAATAATAAAAATTTTTTTGCATTTCTCGACGTTTCGAGTCCCTCTGATTCCAAAAATGCAAAAAAAGAATTTTCCATTTTTTGAACTGAAATGTCTGTCTGTCTGTTACAGTTGTGGGGCAAAAACTACTGAACCGATTTTGATGAAATTTGATTTTAACCACTTTAAAATTATTTCATCGGCAAACTAAGCTTTTATAAGAAATCTATACAGGGTGTCCAAAAATAAGGTGGTTATTTTGGGCGCATATTTGCAAATTTAGGCCAAATTCAATTTTACTTGGCCATAAGATAGTACATTTAAGCCCCAATTGAAAAATAAAATTTCAAATTTTTTAATTCCAAATGGTGGCCAATAGAATGATTGTCCCATTTTGTGGTTTTTCCCTTATTACTTGACCGGTAATTATTATTATAAAAATTTCAAAACGGCATTGTACATCCAAAATATAGGGCTTTCGTCCTAACCTAGTCGATTTTCAAAATGTTTTGAAATTGCCTACCTTTAAGGGGCCAAAGTTGGTCAAAATTTTGAAATGGATTTTCTCGAAATTTCCTCTGCCATATTTTTTCTTTTTTGGATATGTTGCAGACAACGTAATTTTCTATCGAAATATAAATTTTTATCAAAATCGCTCGAGCCGTTTTGTAGTAATGATTTTTTGAATGTCAAAACTTCTAAAATCTCGAATTTCTTTTGTGATAAAAATGAAAACTTGAAAATGGATATATTTATCACTCTCATGAATATCTATTATTTGACACTATTTTCGGTTAACAAAACGCTTCCGGTTCAACCGGAAATTAAAAAAATATCAAAATTTTTAGGAACACCTTGTATATTTTTAAATATTTTGAAAGCTCGTAAAATTAGCTATTACACGATACCAAACACTTTATATTTCGATTTCCGGTTTAACCGGAAATGGCATCAAATTTCTTAATTTAAATAGAACACCCTGTATATTTTTCAATATTTTGAAAACTCGGAAAACTAGCTTTCTGAACATATAAAATAATGTATATTTTGAACTTCAATTTATGGCAAATTAAAAAAAAATGAAATTAGTATTTTGTACAGTTTATGTCTAAAAATTCTGCTTACACGTAGAAGTTCTAGGTTCGATCCCGGACGTAAGCAATTTAAAAAAATATTATTTTTTAAAATTATTTTAAATTTCTTTTAGTATTTATATTAACATAGAAATAAATTTAATAATAAAAACAACGGACGTGGCCATACGAGGAACTGTTTTCATACCTAACTTCAATAACCAAACGTTTTAGTGCACTTTTTAAAGTTTTTCTTATATTTTATTAACAACATATTAGTAAATGAAATTTTAATATTAAAAAATACAAAATTCCAAGATTTGAGGGACGGAAAAAGTTCCTCGTATGGCCACATCCGTTGTTTTTTCAAAACATTTGTACGTAATATTTAATTACTGCAGAGTCATACGTGGTTTGAGGGAATGGATTGGGAGGGCATTCGAGATCATGCCGCTCCATACATACCCGAAGTTTCTAGCCCTACAGACACCTCAAATTTTGACGTAGACGATGCCGATATTCGCGTATCAGACGCCGTACCACCCACTGCTAACTCTGCATTTACAGCATTACATCTACCATTTATAGGCTTTACATTTACACAAGGAAGGTACGTACTTTGACTTTACAAAAGTGTTGTAATTAACCATTCGCCATTTAGTTGCGTCTCGGATTTAGGAACCATCGGAACAACCAATATAATGACAATTAATAATTTAGCTAATAACGCGGAAAAACAAAACAAGAGAAATCAAGCGTCGATCATGGCATTAAATTTAAATCAAGAAAAACTCGAATCCGATAAGAAAATGTCCCCCGATAGTACAAGAAAATTGCAAGACGAAATTAACGTTTTAACAAAACGCAACTGTGAGCTCGAATCTCAGTTGAGAAATTTAGACGTGGGTCAAACTAAAGATGCACGACTAGATTGTATCGACGGTGCCGAATCGGGAAAAGTTAGAGAATTAGAAAAAATTTTAAGAACTCTAAAACAAGAAAAAGACGAAGCCCTCAAAGATAAACAAGAAATTAACGAAAAATTAAAGTTACAAGATAAAGAACTCAAAGATGCTTTAGCTCAACGTAAATTAGCCATGGCCGAATATTCAGAAGTATCCGATCGACTCTCCGAATTACGACAACACAAACAAAAGCTCTCTAGACAAGTTAGAGATAAAGAAGAAGAACTCGAAACTGTGATGCAAAAAGTTGACGCTTTAAGACACGATATACGAAAAGCTGAAAAGTTAAGAAGAGAATTGGAGTCGCGCGTTGAAGAAGCTTTAGCCGAAGGTGCTAAAGAGAGAAAATTACGAGAACGTTCTGAGGAATATTGTCGCCAAATGCAAGTCGAATCTGATAGGTTACGTGTTAGAACTGACATTGGGTCGAGAGATCAACAAGACGCTCAGCGCCTAAAATCCGAATTGGAAAAACTAGAGGTTTAAAAATAATACATATTTAGATTTTTATTAAATCAAATTTTTAGCTTCAATACAATGAAAGTTTAACCCAACAACAAACGCGATATAATTTGGAATTGGCGTCATTACGAGAACAATTAAACGAAGTCGAAACTCACAGAGATCTTTTAGAACACGAGGTTAGTGTTTTTGCTTTTGTTTCGTTTTTTTTATTTTTTTATTGTTTTTTTATTATTTATTATTTTTATATTTAGGTTCAATTGTTAAAAGATAGGCAGGAAAAAACGAGAATCGAATCGATTTCCGATTCTGAACAAGTTGTAAACGAATTAAATCATAAATTTGAAAGAGAAAAAAATTTGTTACGCGAAGACAACAATAAATTACATTCAAACCTTAATTTAGTGAGTTTTTTTTGTTTTTCAATTTTTTTAGAATTTCCTTACTAATTTGTGTTTTGTTTTACAGTTAACCGAACAAATGTCACGTTTGCAAAGTGAAAGAGTAACAATCGAAAACGAATATGAACAATTACGCAATAAACAAGAAAGTTTGGGGCAGTGGGAGTCGCAGTTGTCCGAAATCATTCAATGGGTTAGTGACGAAAAGGACGCTCGTTCTTATTTACAAGCACTCGCTACTAAAATGACTGAAGAATTGGAATACCTCAAACATTCTGGTAATTGCAAATGACTTTTTCCTTCAGTAGTCTAAAAAAGTTGACATTTTGTGTTCTATCTTATTAATCATAAAAATTACATCGAAACACTCTGTATATTTTTACAAATTTAGTATCTAAATTTTCCCAGGAATCCAAATATGTAAAAATATACAGGGTGTTCCATATAAAAATAATGAGTTATGGTAATTTGAAAATGAGTAACTTTGGGTCGCTTTAATGAACATCCTGTACAATTTAATTAAACTTTTTAAATCTTATAGCATAGAGGATAGGCATAACTACCTAGGAAAAAAGTATCGTTATTATTCCTTGAACAAAGGCTTCAAGTACGACTTTAGAAAGCAACATGTCCTGACTTTTGAGGGCATTTTTAAAGAAATAAATTAATAACTTGGCAACACTGCCGAGCAATTAAAAAAAACTAATACGACCATGTAAGACTTATTTCCAAGTCAAAATATAGAAAAATATATAGGGTGTTCCATTTAAAAATGACGAGTTAGTCATTTGAAAATGAGTAACTTTGGGTCGCTTTAATGAACATCCTGTACAATTTAATCAAACTTTTTAAATCTTATAGCATAGAGGATAGACGTAACTACCTAGGAAAAAAAATTCGTTATTATTCCTTGAACAACGGCTTAAGTACGATTTTATAAAGCAACACGTGTTGTGGGCATTTTTTAGAGAAAAAACGAATAACTTGGCAACACCGTTGAGAAAGTTAAAAAAATTAATGTGACCATGTACCACCTAGGCGACTTTATTTCAAGTCAAAATATAGAAAAATATATCGAGCATTTCATTTAAAAAAGTTATATAATATTCTTGCCTAACAGTAATACAACACCCTGTAGGAGTTGAATAACTTTTGTATTTAAATGTGTATCGAATACGGTCATTTCAATGAATCGCCCTGTATACTAGTACATTTTTATCGCACTTTTACTTCCTAGGATGCAAAAGTAAATTCTAACCTTAGTTATTTACAACAAATTGTAACATAAAATGACATTTCTAGCATTTGTAACGTTTCGTGCGGAGAAAAGTGACTATTTTTGACTCGTCAGTTAGTAGTCGTTAGACTTAACTTGGTTTAAAAACTTGCTGACTTGCTGAAAAAAGTATCACTTTTGTTCCTTATAAAACAATTATACTATTAAATTTTAATTACTCTTCATTTTAGGTATTTCAGGTGCAGTAACTGGCGGTGATAAGAACTGGCGGAATCGTAGGTCACAAAAGTTAGACAAAATGGAGTTATTGAATTTGCAAAGTTCTTTGCAAACCGAAATACAAGCTAAACAGGCAATTAACGAGGATCTAAGTAAAACTAGAGCCGAATTATTAGCTGCACAAAAGTAAGTAGAATTTGAAAGCTTCCATCAATTAAAAATTCATAAAGGACTCACGCTTTCAAAGAAGGGTTTTGTAAGACTAATTTAGAGCTGACTAGTCTGTGCTTTATTTGTTGTTTCATAAGTAAACTATTTTTTATTTTAGGGAGTTGCGAGACTTTAGACAACGAAATGAGGCCTTAATCGTTGATTTGAAACGAAAAGACAAAGTAGTGAAAGACTTACAAAATCGCATCGATTCAGGGGACGGATGTAAGTATTATTTTTTATTATTTTGTATAAACTGAAAAAATTGGTAGGCTTAATTTTGGTATTATACAAAATTGAACCTAATTAACGCTGTAGCCATCTCTTCGAAGATATGTTGGCTATAGTGTATATTAGCACTCCTAGGCTTAAGTTTAACAATATGTATGTACAGTTGGTTCGTGGTTACGACAAGTTCCATTGGTTATTGGAATAACTTCTTGCTTCTGGGGCATCATGTTACTACTATTACGTCTTTATAGTACTCAAACTGTATTTTAGTTTAGTTTTGTGATTTTTTTCTTTTAGTTGTGTGATTTAGAAAATTTTAAGAAAAAAAGTTGCCAAAACGATTTCAAAGTTTATTTTTTATTTTATTGTTAAATTATCGCATTTTATATTTCAACCGCGCATTTATTGCAAGTTAATTTTTTATCGTTTTCTTTTTTAGTTTTTAAAACTATTGTTTGTAGGTTTTTAAGACGAAAGCCTTTGACTCGATTTTAATGATGAATTAAAAAAAACTAGAAGCGGAATTTGAATCTGTACACCGAATTAAGATCCCAAATAAGTTTTATTTGAATTTTTTATTAATTTATGCATTTTTTTAAAAGTTTTAGGTAGTGGACCATTCCATATTAAATCATCCATTGGTAGTGGCATGACCATTTAGAATGTTTATTTTTTCAACTAATGTTCCTACGTCAAAACCAATGATAATCCACTCACCATGAGAGTTGCGTAGTAATTTTTCTTGGGGTCCTTTATACAGGGCGATTTTTTTAATGGGACTAACATTGGGATCTCGGAAACCGTAAGAGTTATGAGATTGGTTAAATTGGCAGGATGTTGCATATTTTGATGACCTTTAAGAATCCGTTCAGAAAATTTCAAAATTCAAAATGGTTTCCGAGATAAGGGAGAAAAACTGAAAATTTGCATTTTCGTTTTTTAACTGTAGTTTCAAAATGGCTACTTTAAAAAAAAAATTGTCGGGAAATTTTTTTAGAAGGCTAAAGAAGCTATCAAACGATACCAAACTCGACTTTTTATCACTTTTTGAGCGACGCTCAACTTTTCATTTTCTTATGGGGGACCTATCATTTTTTTACAAATATTACTTGGTAGGCTTGTCTTAATTTGTATACCAAACAAGAACTTTCTATCTTGTACTTTGCTTGATTTACACAACTTTTCAGGTTATGTTATGTTAAGTTATGTTAATATATTACTTTATGTTATTTTTTACGATGAAAAATAACGACTAAAACTTAGTTTTTAAAGTTTTAGAAAAGCTAGTTAATCAGGAAATAAAATTACATTACTAAGCTTTACATTACTGATCAACATTAATAACGTAAGGTTTAGTCGTTATTTTTTATCGTAAAAATTAACAAATCAACATAACCTGAGAAGTTGTATAAATCAAGAAAAATACAAGATAGAAAGTAATTGTTTGCTATCCAAATTTAGACAAGCCTATTGAGCAAAAAGAATTAATAGGTTCCCCATAAGAAAATGAAAAGTTGAACGTCGCGACGCCTGGCGTCGATGCGATAAAAAGTCGAGTTTGGTATCGTTTGATAGCATTTTTGACCTCCTGAAAATTATTCCCGAGAATTTTTTTTCTAAAGTAATCCCCTTGTGAAACTACAGTCGAAAAACGAAATTGTAAATTTTCAGTTTTTCTGCTGTATCTCGGAAACCGTTTTGAATTTTGTAATTTTCTGAACAGATTCTTAAAGGTTATCAAAACATGCAACTTTTTGCTAATTTAACCAATCTCGTAACTCTTACGGTTTCCGAGATCCCAATACTACTTAAAAAAATCACCCTGTGTGTCTGATTAAACAGCCAAACCCACCATAAATGCTCAGACTTTTACTGCAGTAGGCCCGTGCAGGTACCAACATTTGTATAAAAAATAAAATGTTTTAAATGGTCAAGCAACGAATTTACTGGTCCTTGGGAGTTTTCAAATGGAATAGTCCTAGTAGAGCCTTTTTGTTAGTCCCTAAGTAAAAAATTAAAATTTCTATTTAGTTGGGAAGAATGAAAGTAAAGAAATAATTTGCTGCACAAAGTCAGAACCAACATAGCAATTTAACACAAACCTCAAGATTAAGAGGGCGGTTTCTAACAAATGGGCGGGAAAGTTGATATTTAGACATTCGGCCCGTAACCGTTAGCGACTTTAATATCCGATTGATATCACAAATAGTGATAATTTATGATAGGATAAGGTTCAAAGAAGGCAATGACATTTTTGTATATAGGAAACAAGGGTTTAATTAGTGAGAAAAGTCCAATTGAACTTTGTGTAATTTCAAAAAACAGAGAGTGTTGTTTTTACCCAAAATCCTTTGTTTCTCACTAATTTGGCTCTTATTTCCTATATACAAATATGTCATTGCCTTTTTTGAACCTTACCCTATCAGGAACTATGACTATTAGTGATATCAACCTAATATTGAAGTCACTAACGGTTACGAGCGGAATGCCTAAATGTAAACTTTCCCGCCCATTCGTTAGAAACCGCCCTAATAAATGACTTCAGAAAGAACCCTTTTCAATGGTCCATGATCTTTAAGGAATTGTTACAAAATCCAAAAGGTTGAGGAGTAGATTAATACCGTTGTGTCACTAATGAGCTGCTAGAAAAGAGCTGCATACACATTGCAAACCATCTTGGTGTCTTGGTGTAAGAATCAAATCGACTAGTAGTTTTTTTGTTTACCAAATTTACATTAATATCGAGTTCTTGGTGTTCATATCAAACGAATGAACTTTGAATCGTTGAAAAAATATTGCAAGTTGCCAAAGTATTTTAAAGAGAAGTGCCTTTATATTGTTTATAAATATTGTTGAATTGTTACAAAAATTTATGCCCAAAAATATTTGAAACTTTATCTATTGTTATTGCGTGTATATTTTTGATGAAATAATTGTATAAAATTGTTTTGATTTGTAAATGTCTCCCAATATACATTGTTAATTAATAGCAATTGCGTTTACTGTTTAAATGTTTAAATAATTGCAAAAATACCGTGTTTATTATTGTAATTGATATAAAAGTGTATTTTTAAAAATTGTAATATTAGTTGGTGATGTTTTGTTTTAAAATGTTTACAAGCAGCAATTGCTGGAGATTCTTCGAGCAGCCGTCGTCGCTCTAAGGGTTTGTTATTAAATTTTTAAGCTACAGCTTTAGAATTTATTTTTATAAATAAACATCCGGCTTGGAGTGCTAATATTGCATAATTTTTTAAAACTTATTTATCGATGTTTTTTTGCAGCTAATCTTAGTGTTAACTAAAAAATGCAATATTTAAGTGTGATTTTTAAAGAAATTTTAGTCTTGCCAAATTTTTTTTTGTACTGTTATTGTTTTAATATTTCTTTAAATTACGTTGGTATGTTTGTACTTAGATACTTCCGTGTAAGAATTTTTTTTAAAATTATATTTTTGCAGTTTTGGAACGACCGTCTTCTCAAATGTCATATCTCGATCAATTTTTAAAAGAAACCAATTCGAATCAACAACAACATGCTGCCCAACAATACGAAGCCAGCACGGTCCAAGGTTTGCTATATCAAGGGGGTTCCATCGAGTCTGAAGACGGTGATATAGAAGATAACCACATTTTAAGCGTTGCGAGTTCTAAGAGCAACATATCCGAATCTGCTTCGGTACGTCAATTATTCGTTTATTTGATTAGACCTTTATTAAAACTTTATTTTCTTTGTAGCACGAAGCTTTGTCGCCTTATAAAAATAAATCGCATCAATTTTTGGTGCGTACGTTTTCTAGTCCAACAAAATGTAGTCACTGTACTTCTTTAATGGTGGGCCTTATGAGACAGGGAATGGTTTGTGAGATTTGTGGCTTTACATGTCACACTTCTTGTTGTTCACACGTACCGGCTGTTTGTCCTGTACCGCCCGATCAAAGTGAGTTTGTTTTAAGATATTTAAAATACAAAATTAACGTTTTTATATTTTAGCCAAAAGACCATTAGGTATCGATCCAACAAGAGGTATAGGAACCGCATATGAAGGATACGTTAAAGTACCCAAACAAGGTGGTGTCAAAAAAGGTATTATTATTACTCATCTTCAATAACTTTTAATCATTTGAATGGCTTTATAGGTTGGATTAGACAATTCGTAGTTGTCTGTGATTTTAAATTGTTTTTATACGATATATCACCCGATCGTAACGCTTTACCGAGTGTTCATGTAGCGCATGTTTTGGACATGAGAGATCCACAATTTACAGTTGCCAGTGTTAGAGAATCAGATGTTATACACGCCAACAAAAAAGATATCCCTTGCATATTTAGGGTAAGTTGAACTTACTAGTTATTCTTATTAGTTGTCTTCTTTTTAAAACAATAGATCTTGAACGCGCGCTACCTTCTCTCTGTCTGTTATGCCTCTTCTATCTATGAATATCATCTGTCAGTCAAATATTATGTCATACCGTCTCATCTGTCAGTCTCATATTATGTCATACATCTGTCAGTCTCATCTGTCATCTTATTTGTTAATCTGATCTGTCATCATTGGTCAATCTCGTCTGTTAGGTTTGATGACAGATGATGTAGGATGTCAGATTGGTTGACCGATGGACAGATGAAATTACATAGGCATGGCAGATGACCCCCCCCCCCTTTGGTAACAGATTACCATTTGACATATTAGCTGATTTCTTTCGTCGCGAAAATAGTGATTCCAACGCGTTTGGGGACCCAAACTGATAATGGGCTAATTGGCGTATTTTAGAATCATGATTCAAAGTAGTTTAGTGAAAGAAAGCGGCTATAGTAACTATGATATCAGATTACCCTTCCTCCCCAAACCAATCTCTGAAATGACATAATAGGATGACAGATGGAATGATAACTTACTCCATCTGACAGATGAAATTGACATAGGGTGACATGCTGACATGAGACCTTGACATTGACATTTATGGTGTCAGATAACGACATTGACATAATTATGGTGTCTGATAACGACATTGACATATGGTAACTATGGTGAAAACATGACAGTTGACACATGGTAACTATTTTCTAAACCAATCTACTATCCCTATCCTAGTATCCTACTTCCCCCCCCTCCCCATTTCTCTAAATCAATCTACCCTACTTCTCCACTCTCGATCTCTCTTTTTTTATATCTGTCTCTTTCAGACCTTACTGCACATTCCCGATGATCCATGTGTTTTTTATTGTATGGGCCAATCCCTACCTTACTTCCCCACTCTCTGTCTCTAGCTCTTTTTTTATATCTCTCTCGATCGGACCTTACTGCGCATTCCCGATGATCCATTTTTTATTGTGTGGACCAATCCCTACCTTACTTCCCCAGTCTCTGTCTCTAGCTCTTTTTTATATCTGTTTCTTTCGGACCTTACTGCGCATTCCTTAAGATCCATGTGTTTTTTATTGTGTGGACCAATCCCTACCCTACTTCCCCACTCTTATTTCTTTTTTATATCTATCTCTTTTGGACCTTACTGCGCCTTCCCGATGATCTAGGTGTTTTTTATTATGTAGATTAATCCCTACCCTACTTTCCCACTCTATCTCTTTTTTTAGATCTGTCTCTTTCGAACCTTACTGCGCATTCCCGATGATCCATTTTTTTATTGTATGGACTAATCCCTACCTTACTTCCCCACTCTCTGTCTCTAGCTCTTTTTTATATCTGTTTCTTTCGGACCTTACTGCGCATTCCCGATGATCCATGTGTTTTTTATTGTGTGGACCACTCCTTACCCTACTTCCCCATTCTTATTTCTTTTTTTATATCTATCTCTTTAGGACCTTACTGCGCATTCTCCCGATGATCTAAGTGTTTTTTATTGCGTGAACCAATCTCTACCCTACTTCCCCACTCTCTGTCTTATTTTTTTATATCTGCATCTTTCGGACCTTACTGCGCATTCCCGATCATCCATGTGTTTTTTATTGTGTATACCAATCTCTACCCTACTTCCCCACTCTCTACAGGGTGTCTGTAAAAACACCTTACAACGCTTTAGGGTGAACTTATAGGATAATATTAGACCGATATAACCCAATTTACCTATATGCAAAAGTGCACCATTACCAAGTTACGGCTCTTCAAAGTTGGCGTTTTAAAAATGTATTTTCTTTATATCGGAAGAACCGTTTCAGATAAAAGTTCAAATTATGGACAACGTTTTTCACTTATAGGAAGCTATAATTCTACAAAGTTTAGGGGAAAAAGATACACGGGAAATGGACCAACCACTGAATCGTTAATACTAACAGTTAAATATCTTTTTAATTTGTTAATGAATTGTAAAATTGACTACACAAGATGAAACGAAATTTAAAAATTAGTAATTTTTGCCTCTTGAGATTTTATCATAAGACTTTTGGTTTTCCAGATAATAGGAAAAATGTTTCTAATAAAAGCTATTAATTGCAATAAAATTCAACACATTTTCCAAGTTGCTTTTATTTAAAGGCGACTAGATAATTTGTTGATTTTTATTGCAATTAATAGCTTTTATTAGAAACATTTTTCCTATTATTTAGAAAACCAAAAGCCTTACGATAAAATCTCAAGAGGCGAAAGTTACTAATTTTTAAATTTCCTTTCATCTCATGTAGTCAATTTTACAATTCATTGACAGATTCAAAAGATATTCACTGTCAGTGTTAACAATTTAGTGATTGGTCTATTTCCGGTGTGTCTTTTTCCATTAAACTTTGTAGAATTATAGCTTTCCATAAGTGAAAAACGTTGTCCATAATTTGAACTTTTATCCGAAACGGTTCTTCCGATATAAAGAAAATACATTTTTAAAACGCCAACTTTGAAGAGCCGTAACTTGGTAATGGTGCACTTTTGCATATAGGTAAATTGGGTTATATCTTATCTTGGGTTGGACCTTACTGCGCATTCCCGATGATCCACATGTATTTTATTTTTTATTTATGTAGATAACAAGCTCGTTAATGGAACCACCTGGACCTAGAAATTCAACACTTATGTTAGCTGATTCTGAAGGTGAAAAAAATAAATGGGTCGTCGCTTTATCAGAGTTACATCGAATATTGAAAAGAAACAATCTGCCTAATACGACGGTTTTGATAGCAAGGGATTTGGTTGATAATTCGTTGGCAATTATTAAAAATGCTTTAAGCGCGGCAATTATTGATCCTGATAGAGTTGTAGTTGGCGCCGAAGAAGGGCTTTATTGTGTCGATTTGGATAGAACAGGTTTGTAAATTATTTTAGTAAAAATTTTGTTTCTAACAAGTTTTGGTTAGAAATTGCTCGAGTTGGCGAAGGGAAGAAAATTTATCAACTGGAATATATCGGTGAAGAACACTTATTGGTGGTTGTGAGTGGTAAACAACGTCATGTAAGGCTTATTCCCATACGTGCTCTCGATGGAGATGAAACGGAATGGATTAAAGTCGCCGAAAGTAAAGGTTGTTCTACATTTGCAGTTGGGCCCGTTTTACAAGCGCCATTAACATTTTGTCTTTGTGTTGCGGTTAAGAAACAGGTATTGTAATAAATCCAAAGTGCAAAATAGGTCTTACTATTTATTTTTGTAGCAAAATTCGTCCACTATAATAGTTTATGAAATAACAAGAACTCGAACTCGACATCATCGTTTAAGAGAATTGAGTTTACCTATATCCGTACAGTGTTTGCAATTACTTTCAGATGGAAGACTTTGTGTTGGTTCTTCGTCCAATTTTACAGTTTACAGTTTGCAAGGAGAACAACCTCCAATTTGTAAGTTTTTCTTTTCACTTTGGAACTTATTTAATTCTTTCAAATTTTAGCTCTTCTTCATCCCGAAAATCCTCTCCAAGCCACATTGTCTTGCAGTGGAGTAGAAGCGTTAAGAGTTATTGAATTACCTCGAAACGAGTACCTTTTAGTATTTGGCACTTTAGCCGCATACGTCGATAGACACGGTCGTAAATCTCGAGATCGCGAAATTATGTATCCTGCTCTACCAACATCAATTTGTAAGTTGTTAGTTACTGCATATAAAGCAGAGAATGAGACTTTAGTTCAGGGCTGGACTGGGAAAAAAACTAGTACCGGGAAATCTGATGGTCCAGGTTAATATTTACAATATTACGTTAATAAGTGGGCAATACTGTATTTATCTAGATTTTGCAATATATTTTTTTCACAGTTACTTCACGGGCCAGTCCAGCCCTGCTTTAGTTCTAAAATAATCGATTTTTAAAATTTGTATCAAAATTGCCTACATTTAAGGGACTAAAGTTTGTTAACATTTTAAAATGAGACTTATCCAAATCCTATTATGGTTACATCCGAGTTTTTATGTTATAGGTTACCGTGATGGACATTTGATCGTATACGGTGAAACACATATTGACGTTTTTAATTGTGCAACCGGCGAATGGGTCCAAACATTAAACATCAAAAGAGCAAAGCCCTTGGATAATTCTGGTAGTCTCTCCATGTGCATTTTACACGATTTGTTTCATTTATTATACCTTTCAAACGTACATCAACGTAAGTTAATACGTGAAAAAAAATTCACCTTTAAGAAAAACTATTTTACAGGCGAACTTATCAATTTAGATAATTTAATCGTTCAAGATAGAGAAGGTAGGACATTACAAAGACCAAGGCGAAGATTTTCGTTAAGAGAAGGAAATCGTACTCAACGAATGTAAGTTGCTATTGTTACAAATATTAAATGTGAAAGAAATGCGTATTTTAGGAGTACCGATCGTCGATCTAAATTAATATCCGCACCGACTAATTTTAATCATATAAGCCACATGGGACCTGGCGAAGGTATCCAAAGGCAACGCCTAATCGATCTTACAACGAGCCTAGTCGATTCCGTCGATCAGGGTTCCACCGGAGGATATGTTATGTTACAACCCAAGGTAAATAAATTAAATTTATGTTTTATTCAAGTTGTAAAAGAATTTTTGTACCCGAAACAATTGAGGATAGTCTATGGAAGTCGTTTGATCTTTCTAAGAGAAAAAGTTGTGGGTAGAATTTTTTAACTATGATCGAGAAAAATACAAATTTTTTTTTATTGCATTTCTCGACGTTTTGAATCCCCCTGATTCCAAAAATCAAAAAAAAATTGGCGATTTTTGGAACCAAAATGTCCGGAGGGATGCCTGTTACAGCTGTGGGGCAAAAACTACTGAACACATTTTGATGAAACTTTATTTTAGGACCTTTCAAATTATTTCATCCGCAAAATAAGCTTTTATAAAAAATATATACAGGCTGTCCAAAAATAAGGTGGTTATTTTGGGTGCATATTTGCAAATTTGGGCCAAATTCATTTTTACTTGGCTATAAGATAGTATATGTGAGCCCCAATTAAAAAAATAAATTTTTTTATTCAAAATGGTGGCCAATACAACGATTGTCCCATTTTGTGGTTTTTTCCTTATTACTTGACCAGTAATTATTATTATAAAAATTTCAAAACGGCATTGTACATCCAAAATATAGGGCTTTCGTCCTAACCTAGTCGATTTTCAAAATGTTTTAAAATTGCCTACCTTTAAGGGGCCAAAGTAGGTCAAAAGTTTGAAATGGATTTTCTCGAAATTTCTTCTGCCATATTTTTTCTTTTATGGATATGTTACAGACAACGTAATTTTCTATCGAAATATAAATTTTTATCAAAATCGCTTGAGCCGTTTTGGAGTAAGGATTTTTTGAATGTCAAAACTTCTAAAATCTCGAATTTCTTTTGTGATAAAAATGAAAACTTGAAAACGGATATATTTATCAATCTCATGAATATCTATTATTTGACACTATTTTCGGTTAACAAAACGCTTCCGGTTCAACCGGAAATTACAAAAATATCAAAATTTTTAGAAACTGTCTGTGTATTTTTAAATATTTTGAAAGCTCGTAAAATTAGCTATTACACAATACCAAACACTTTATATTTCGATTTCCGGTTTAACCGGAAATTGATCAAAATTAAAATGACGAAAATATGAATTTTTAGCTATAAGTCGAAAACAAAAGAAGGTATCAGATTTTGTGTTTCACCATTGAGTTTGTTTAAAAAAGTAGATCGAGATCGTCTTATTAGTTTTCTCCTAACACTTAAATTAACGGAGATACCCCATACGGACAAGCAATATAGGTTACCCTGTACAGTCAAAATATACGGCATTCGTTCTAACTAAGTCGATTTTCAAAATTGTTTCAAAATTGTCTACCTTTAAGGGGCCAAAGTAGGTCAAAATTTTGAAATGGATTTTCTCAAAATTTCCCCTGCCATATTTTTTCTTTTATGGATATGTTACAGACAACGTAATTTTCTATCGAAATATAAATTTTTATCAAAATCGCTCGAGCCGTTTTGGAGTAATGATTTTTTGAATGCCAAAACTTATAAAATCTCGAATTTCTTTTGTGATAAAAATGAAAACTTGAAAACGGATATATTTATGAATCTCATGAATATCTATTATTTGACACTATTTTCAGTTAACAAAACGCTTCCGGTTAAACCGGAAGTTACAAATATATCTAAATTTTAAGAAAAAACCTGTATATTTTTAAATATCTTAAAAGCTCGTAAATTTAACTCTTTAGCGTAACCAAACACTTAATATTTTGACTTCCGGTTTAACCGGAAATTGGATCAAATTTCTTAATTAAAATGGAACACCCTGTATATTTTTAAATATTTTGAAAGGTCGTAAAATTAGCTTTCTGAAGATATTTAATTGAATTTTAATTAATAAGAATACAAAATTACAAGATTTGACGGGCTGGAAAAAGTTTCTCGTATGGTCACATCCGTTGTTTTTAAACTCAACATTCTCTTTTGATATATAAATTAAATGCTTATAAAGTACTGATAAAATAAAAAATAAGTGTTGAGACATTGAGAAGAGAATATAAGGTAATTTTATTTTAGCACCAAGCTCCAAAAATGGCTCCACTGCCACCCAAACACGGCGAACGCAAACGACCAGAAATTTCCAACCCTACATTGATAAAACCTGCATTTCCTGCGTATAATAGTGTAAAAAGAGCGGCACCACCGAGACCTAGAGATCTTCCACCCGCTTTGCCACGACCAGCGGATCCGTCTCCGTCTCCAGATCCAGCCAGTATTGGTAGTATGTCTTCCTTACACGATATAATTAAGGTGAGTTTTTGTAACTTTCATCATCTACTAATTTTTTAACCGATTGTTTTAATTAAATAGGGTACCGAAAAAAGTAGCCCTAGACATTCTATTGCGAGTAACAATAGCTCAAATTTGTCAACTCCGCCTTCCCCTCATGCCGAACATCATAGCTCAAGTTACGAAAGTTAATTTGTATGTATTCTTACGAACGACGAGGAGTTAGGCCGTATTAGTTACCTCGATGTAGATTTTTTAAACAAAACATCGACTAAACGTCGAATTATTTATTAATTAAAAAGTAAAGCGCGTTTAGAAATTAAAAAGAATTTTTAATCGAACGTTTATTTGAATGTACTTACTGTATTATTTTTTATGTTGTTGAAGAATTTTATGTTATTTATTTTGTTTGGTGTCATTTTATAAATCGTAGGAAGTAAGTGGAAGTAGCGAGAAGTCAATATTAATTAGTATACTGTATACTAAAAAATTATAATTTTGAGTACAAGATTTTTTTTTCGTTTTAAGATATTAAGTGTTATACGGTGAGACAATATTAATATGCAGTTTGTGATCGTCGACGAGACAAAACGTCTTTTTAAAGTTAAACTAGATTAAAAAAGTTAGTATGTTTTAGGCTAGTCACGATTACAAATAAAATTGTACTAACTATAATGATATTTGGGTAACGATTTTGGTGCGTAACACATTTATTCAAAAAGTTTTTATTATTAAAAAACATTTATTTTAACATCGATAGTGAATTATAAAATTTATTATTATTAACAAACAGTAAATTATTATATAAAATAGTATTACTCTCCAACTAGTTATAAATACCACGCAATTTTTAGTATTTTAAATTATTTTTTTGTCTTAATCTAAATTTTATTATTGTGATTTTTTTCAATTTTTATCAGAGTACTGTTAGTCTTTTGCATTATTTATATATTTAAAAGATCTGAATTTTTACTTTTATTTTTAAATTATATTTATTCTTGTCTTAATAAACTAGTAAAAAATAAACAGATCTTTATTTTAAACCAACCATGTTACATATTACTTTTAATAGGTAACGACCATTCACCCCCTTCGAAATTCAACGTAGTATTTTTGAAATTTTCCAAAATTATTATAAAATTATAATGCACCTATTATTGATGATTTTTTGTAGTAAAAAGCACACTAGGCGTGGTAGTAATTCAACGTGATAGAACGATGTTGAAATGTGGATATAGGAAATATTAATAACAACTCTGTGGCAATCTATTATTTTAAAAAAAGGTACAGTTCCACCAAGTTTATTAGCGAGCTGAGGGGGCGTGGCCAACGCTGTCACAGACTTTGAAGTGCATACGAGTTAAAATTATTTCAGTCGCTAAATTTGACAACTGATTGTCACTAAAATTGATCATAGGTTAATATTAAGACAGTAAATTTAGAA
Organism: Malthinus seriepunctatus; assembly: GCA_963924605.1. Taxonomy (NCBI): domain Eukaryota; kingdom Metazoa; phylum Arthropoda; class Insecta; order Coleoptera; family Cantharidae; genus Malthinus; species Malthinus seriepunctatus. Next base: position 10,683,027 of record OZ004602.1, read on the forward strand.
AGTACAACTTACTGCCATTTTGAAATCTTTTATCATAACCTAAAATAGTTATAGATACACGCAACTTTTAACTATGCCTGTACCTAACCTGAATTCTTGATTGTGATTGGATGAATCTTTTCCCGCAAAAAATATTTTAAATAAAATTATTTTAGTTGACATATTTTCCGTAACGCAAAATTGGTTGGTGGAGTGTATGAAATTGATAATTTGAAAAAAAAATTAGTGCTGACATATCTGTGGGCCGAGAGCTTCAATTTAACAAAAAAATCATTTAGATCGGTCCAGTAGAAGCATGCTATAATTACCGGTGAAAAAAGGCCTTCGCGTTTTAAATAATATGGATGGATAAGCACTCTTATAATTACTGAAGAGCCATAAAAATTAACTTTTACTTTGAATGAAACATAATTTCTTAAAACATAAAATAAAACTGATGTGGCCATAACAGGACTTTTTCATGCGGGTTAAAGGGTAGGGGAGAGTGGGGTATAATGATCCCTTCAGGTAAAATGATTAAGCCACCAATTATTAAGGAAACCAAAGGTGTCATCTAGGTTGCCGTGGCAAAATGTCAGTTCAAGTTGTTTACACTTACGTACAGTTCATGTAGTAAGTTCTTAAAACTCCCTGATTTTTGAAGATTTTTGAAATCGGAAACACTGAAGAACAGGCCTAGACAAAGTCGTCGCAGAGTAACTACTGATCAATAAGACCGGTTTGTAGCACAAATAGCTAGAAGAAATCCAACCTCTTCTCATCCGGAGCTCCAAATGCAACTTTTCCAGTTTACAGGTGTTAACGTTTCAGTTGAAATAATACGAAAGAGAATTAGTGCTCGAAATTTATTTAGCAGGTGGATAGTTAAGCGTAGTTAAGGGTACTTGAGTTATTCAAACAGAACAAAATTGATTGATTAAACTGGACTCTGGACAATTGAAGCTTGGCAAAATGTTCTTTTTTCAAATGAAACCAGAATTGATCTTAGATCAGATGATCGTCGAATTCGGGTTTTAAGAGGTAGAGGCAAAGACGCTAGACTGAAAACTGCTAGATCTGTTACAAGATGTAAATGAGGAACTGTTATGTTCTGGGGAGGTATTATGATCGAAGAAAAAACTTATTTGCTTCCCATAAGGCAAAGTGTAAGAGGTTGCAGATATGCTAACTTGGTACTAGAAATAATAGTTAGGCTATAGAGAGGTGCAGTGGGAAATAATTTTATATTCATGTATGACAATGCTCCCCCCAACACCAGCAGAGTTGTAATAGACTTTCTGGAAACAGAATCTGTCACTGTTTTAAAATGGCCTGCTTGCTCACCTGATCTAAATCCCACCGAGCAGGTTTGGGACTTCATTAAAAGAAGGATTCGAGCTCGAAGGGGTAATCCAGGGAGTGAAAATCAGCTCATTCAAGCCGTTCTAGGCGAATGGGATAATACCAAGAATCATCACCTACCCAAAAAATCACAGGAGCGTAAAAATTCATGAAAAATAATTATTTTCTTCAAGCGTCAAAAAAAGTTGACATTTTGTCACTGGACAAGTAAGGTTAAAGTTCTACTTTTACATCCTAGGAGGTAAAGTAAATTCTAACCCTAAATATTTACAACAAATTGTAACGTAAAATGATATTTCTAAGCATTTGTAATGTAAAAAGGTATAATCAATATAAACTTAGTATACATTGGTATAATGTTTTTATAAATTTTCTGTTCTAATTTCTTCGTTGCGTTTAATAATTAGCTTCTTTTTACAAGTTAAAGCTGATTTTTTAAAATATTTGACAATTGAAATACAAATAATTTTCAAGAGATGGCGACACTTCAAAAATTTTTATTTTTGGTTTTTCTAAGTTTTACGTTTGAAGAAAAAATTAAATGTTTCATACGGAGTAAAAATACTTTTTTTTTGGCTCGTCAGTAGTTTTTAGTAGTCGACAATCCCTACTGACTTGCCTAAATAAAGTGAGATTTTTACTCCTAATAAAACAAACTATGTACTATTGTTTTGTTTAAAATATTCGTTTGCCATTAAATTTTTGGACCAAGTGTTTGTGTCATAAACCAGTGGTCAACAGCTTATGGAACCTTTTTATAGGAAAAAGTATTTTTCTGTAGAGGAAAAAACCCCATTTTATACATTTGAACGTTTTATCTTGACGTGAACGTTTCTGTTAATAATTACGCAATGCCTTAATCACCATATTTTTAGAAATCTTTTATCATTAAAACAAGAATAGTAGTGTGGAAACTAGGCAAAATGATGCTGCACTTTTTGTTAATGGTATGAAACTCGGTACATAGTTTACTGGAACCATATCAAGTAATTCTGTCCAATGAAACCAAAAAAAATTCGATGGGGGCGGCTGTACACCCCCTTTAATGCGGATTGTACACGGCAAATATCTCAGGTACTTTGAACTTATGGCTAATGAAATGAAACTCGAAACATAGTTTACTTGCCATTAACCAAAAAGTGCAGCGTTCCATAGTTTTATGTTTCGTAGTCTCCGTACTATAGGCGAAATAAAAAATGACTCACACTGTAAACGATCAGATCTCCAATCGTTTACATAAATATTAACAAAATAGAATTGTTAATAAATAATATTTAACCTCTTCAAAATGTTAAGAAAATGCAAAAGACTTACCTTATTAAGTTCTTGAATTGGTAGAGCCTCAAAGTATTGACCATAAATCCAAAAAGACACTAAAAACTCCGCGAATGAATGTTCAAACCGAACCGAAGTCGAAATTAAACTAAAAAGAATTAAATATTTAAAAATTTATCAAACGCTTATCAGATCACACCGATTCGACCAAATGTGCAGAAATATTCGTATCGTAAAAACCGAACACACAAATTAATTTATTTTAAAATGTAATATTTTTAAATTATTTTAAATTGATTATCGAAAATTATATACTACTATTAATTTAAATATATTTTTCTGAAGCGTTCAAAATTGGAAACTGAAATTGTTTAAAAAATAGAAAATTAAGAAAAACAAAAAAAAACATATCCATGATAAAAAAAACAATTGAAATGATGATTATAAAGAAAGACGGTCTTTCAAATAACCCCAAAAATTAAAGTCCCAGGAGATCAGGAAACATAGACGACTAATGGATTGATAGGTCGGGCCCATCAGTACCTAACCAATGGTCTGGAAATCTGTTAGACCTTAGTTAGGCATAATCCAAGGTTCGTTTTCTTCAAATTAACCACTTCTAACGTGGCAAACAACCGGGAACTCCATGTCAGGAGGAGTTTTTGTAAACAAGCTCTACATTTCCGTCTATCTTTCAACCCTTTATCAAGGGCACTATTGGAGCTATTCCACAGATGAGCGGTGGAAACGTGAGAAGCGGGCAGAAAGCTTCCTACCACTACTACGGTACACTTCTAGAGCCCATGGTCATAATGGTTGCTCAACGTCGTTGCGTTTTTTCCACATCGTTCATTAGTGGGCATGTTAAGCCGTTAGTCTCGTAAGCAAAAGGCCGGTTTAGTATCGTAAAAAGTTTCTTCAGAGGTTAGATTAGGCTAGTCTCCTGTTCACTAATTCGAAACAGAACTTATTACAGTACTCAATGATCATCACGCATTTTGATCTTAATCAACCATGAGTGATTGTTTCTATACTCACGACCAGCGCCGTATTTTCTCACTATACAGTTTTGTCAGAATCCATCAGAGCCTGTCGTCTTTTATCAATTGCCATCAATTACCAAAAATTCAACGTCGTCCGATAACAGCTTGCGAATGACCGGCTGTCCGATAACACCATGTAAATGGCCATTTCGAGGACTGTATGTTAGTAGAGACCATAAAGGCTCGTCTACACACAGGCTTGCCTTCCGGTTTACCAAACCAGAGCGTGTGGACACAGTTCAGGTGGCCTGCACAGGTCAAACCGGAGCATGTAGATATCGCGTTCAGGCGGCCTGCACAGACCAAACCGTAGCGTATGGACAGCATTCAGGTCATCGGAAGGCAAGCCTGTGTGTAGACGAGCCTTAAGGAACAAGTCATAGGTCCATTAATGAAGCTCTCTTCTCACGTATAATCCGCCAGCCGTTTCATGGCCAGCCGGCCATTTATTACTACACATGACAGTTTTAAGACAATTTCACTAATATTATAGCTTAGATGGGCAGCTAGTGGGTAGAGTTGACCTTATTAATTACGTTGCAGGCCTATGATTTAATTACGACCTTAAAGCACGGCCAACTGGATGATGGTAATACTTAAATGGCCACCCATCCAAGTGTTAGCCTGGTGAACCGATGCTGCACTTAAAAAAGCTCTAGCCTAGCGATACACGCTGTGCGCTATGTAGCCGATCGTAAATATTTTTCATTATTATAAATATTTTATTAACTGAATCACAAATAAATCAACACTCGGAATTTTAAACAAAACAAAATATTTTTTTCATAATCGTTAAATTAACCACCACCTCCACCAGCTTCTTCCTCGTATTTCCTAAAGAAGTCGCCCACTGGAAAGAAATCCCAACAACGTTGAGTATACATATTCCAAACGTAAGTCTCTTGTCCTGTATATTCGGTATCGGGCTTATTAATCAAATGCATAAGGAAGAACCTAAAAACATTTTATTTATAACAATAATTATGATGTTATTTCCATTAACTCACATGTAATTTGCTAAATTATGTTCTTGTTGGACGTGAGTGTCGAAACCGTGCGGTACTTTATCAAAATTGTCCGTGCCTAATCCGCATATAAAGCATTTAGATTCCATCACTTCTTTTACACTCTCAAGTTGACTACGTAATTCGCCAAAAGCATCGATGATTAAACCTTGAATGATAGCAAGTAGAATGACGATGACGAAGAAGAAAAATGTAATGTCGAACATGATGCGGTAAACTTCATAATCGTCACCATCCGGTGGTCCAATTTCATCACCAATTCCTCCACCAGCTCTAACTCCTTTGTATAAATGGAAGACAAAGCACTAAAAGAAACAATTTAAAAAAATGCGACAAAACTATAACGATGGTGTACCGTGAGCATGTCGTGACATTTACGATCGATTGATTCATCTTCTTCCTGTACGTAGAACTTCCTGAAGAAGTTAAAGGCAATAACGGTATAAATGTACACGATGATTGTCAGAAGCATTACAGTTAGAACCAGCTGTTTACCATTGTGAGTTACAGATTGTAAGATCGTACGGAGAGTTTTAAAGCCAACCGCTACATCTAACAAATGAGCGGCGAAGAAGAATAAGTTGTAATTTCCCAAAACTGAAAATATGAAATACCACAGGGAATACAAAAACGAATTGTCTGTAATCGTAACTCCCGATTTCCAAATTTGATAACGCCAATCGATGTTTAAAATGCTAAAAATGAAATATTTTAGAAGATCGAAATTTTTGGGAATTGGAAACGTACAAATAAATTAAACTCGCGCCTTCGTGCGATTCTGCTTGAGTGAATGACGTTTTCTCCATGCCCAATAAATTGCTGATGGAATCAAAGTCATAACTTTCGCTATATTTCTGTCTTACTTTTTTCTTGACGAATTTGTCCCAATAATTTACAGGAAATGATCTGGAAATGGAAATATTTAGGTGGAAAAATTTTCAATTTTTGGTGGTCGTAATACTTTGCAGATATGACTAATTTATCCCAGTGCGATTTCAAATCATCATCCTCAGGTTGTTCGACAATGTATAAACCTTCAAACTCGAGTCTTCTCGCAATTTCCTTTTCTCGTTTAAATATAGCCAAAGGTATCTTGAGGTTGTAATATGCTATTAACATAGAGAACGATACTAATGAATGTAAAAACGCAGCCAGACGCATAACGTGCTCTATGTAATAAAAGTCTTCGTTAACGTGTACTTTCTCTAGCGGATCCTCTTCTTCCGAGCTACCACCTCCTTCTCCAGAGCCTAAACCGCTACCATCACCAGAACCCACGATATCGATGCCACTTTTGTCACCACTGCCTTCTTCATCACCACCCAACGTTGAAACCTACCAAAAATATTAGTAAAAACTTGAATAACCATTAGGAGTATATCCACCTTATAAAACAACAACATAAAATTAATACAAAAAGCTAAAACCAAAGCCACATATTTCAAATTGTAAAAGTTTCTCGCCAACAAAGAAACCGCCCTTTGTCCATAATGTCCAAAATTAATTTGAGACACCGCAGATTTTTCTACTGCCGACGCTTCTTGCTTATGTTCCATTTCAATCGCTTGCATCGCTGCTTGTTGTGCAGCTTGAGCTTCGGCCTTTTCTTGTGCAGCACGTCGAACCGCATCACCTCTACAAATCTCAAATTTAAAAACAAACTTTTTGAAATTCCAACCATTACCCTAATAAATCTGCAAGCGAGACAGGGCCTTCTGTAGTTGTCGTCGTAGTCATTTCTTCTCCTTCTACTTCAGTAACTTCTTCGGTTTTTGCTTCTTTTTCGCCTTCTATTGATGCGAGTTGACCGTTTGCGATAGGCTCGTTAGTGGCTACTTTAAGTCTAAAAAAATTCTTTATTAATCAGAAAGCTTTTCGATGTGTAAAACGTACTGGTTTTCTTCTGTAGTTCCATCTGCACCTAGTGTTTGCACTTGGTTATTACTTTCTTCACTTGCAGTCGATGGTAAAGCTGGTAAAACGCGCAAAGTGACTTTTTCTTCTTCTTTAACTTCCTCAGCACATTCCTCTTGTTGAGGACCACGCATTAAAGTCATTAAAATGTGCATCAAATATCTAAAAAGAGCAATGATGGTTTAGCAATTGAATGTAATGGAAGTTGCACTCACCGTATAATTATGGACACTCCATAACCGGAATAATAGAAAGCGTAAAATATGTTTTTGAAAAATCCTATAAATAATTCTGGTATGGTCATTTTTTGGGCTTCGCCCAATTTATGTTTGATATTTGCAGGACTTAATGAAGATAAACCAAATTTAATGCCATCCATTACAGTTTGATAGGCGTGTCTTATGGGATCTTTTCCTCTAAGAAAAAAAATCTTTAGTGATTCGTTTTAATGCTGTTTAGTATTACCTATTTTCATCATCTACAGATGGATAACTACTATAACTAGCAGCTCTTTGTTGTGCACTACTGCTTGAATCGTCTACGGCCATTAAAGCATTTGCGTGTTGCATTTCAAAAATGGCGTCCTCGCAAAAGTTTATGAAAGCTTCTAATTTTTCTTTATCACCTCCTTCAGTTACAATGAAATGGAAAAATGCACGTTTGGATTCCTAGAAAATTATTCCCATAAAATAGTTACCGGACTATCAGAACAGCTCGTCATCGGTTAGTGAAGTGCAGAAGTACTCACTTTAATTTGTGGTTTTTCCCACTGCTCAATGTTTGACTCTTTAATTTCAAAATAAACCCTCTCTATGCGTTTACTACTACCCATAATTTCGATACGTCCTAAGAAAGGTTGGAAATAGTTTAAAACAGAACCAGCGGTTTCCAAAAACCTTGCTAATCTAAAAATGAAAAAAGGATTACAACAAACTCATCTGGTAGACACTGAACACTGTCGATTAAATAAGTAGGTATATACATAGAATGGGCGTTCCAGACAGCCCAAGTTGTAGAGGATGCAAAGAAGAGAACGAAATAATGGAGCATGTCACTAACATGGAGGATCCATTTTAATGGAATACTTTTCTAACATGGCCAATATTAGTGACGCTTTATCTTCCACAACCTATGGGTTTAACCAAAGGTTGGGATGTATTTAAGATTGAAGGGATAGGAGGAGCTGCTATAAGGGGGTAGCACAATTGCTAGTGGCTTTAGCTCACTGTAACAATTAAATACCTACCTTGGTTCATTAGGCATGTGTTCGGCCAAATTCGTCAGCAACACAGCCAAATTAAAACCAATTTCTTTGGACGGTTCGTGAAATCGATCAATAAAACCAATATAATCGACTTTACCATCGTGATTTCTTTCACAGCACATGAGCAAAAATTCAATTTCTTCCCTAAAACAATATTTCGATTAAAGCTCTATATTATTTTGAAACGATTGCGGATACTAACGGTGTGTATGTTTTTTGTTGCTCCATTTTCTCTTTAAAGTCTTTTGGATACACCCAACCATCGCTGTTTATATCGATCTCTTGAAAACTGGGCGAAGAAGTCAAATCTTTAAGTTTCAAAAACATATCAAAATATTTCAAAATTAATTCCACGTTCGATACGCTCTCCACTAAAGTGTCAACCATCTGTTTTCCAATTGTACCATTAATAACATTTCCTTCCAACATGGACAACATCATCGTAATCATATCTTTTTGCAAATTCAACAGTTCTTTAAGTAAGTCTACTTGGCTCGAGTGTTTCGATAATTTGTCTTGCATGTGAGAAAATAAGAATAGGAAACCTCCCACGGCATCCCACAATCTTAAAATCAGAAGAATTAGTTTGTACATGAAGGAAAAGTTATGGGTTGAGGTATTTACCTCGAATGAGCTAATGTTTGTTGATTAAGAGTACAAGGTCCTTGAATAACTTCAGTTAGAGTATTAAAAACTTGACTAGCCACAGCAATTGCTTTGAAGAAGTTTGCTTTACCAGCAGGATCGATTAATTCCTTGCTCGAATAGTGCCAATAGAAATCCATAATTGATTCTTGTAGACGTAGTAAATAATCGACGGTACAAATGACTACATTTACGGTTGTTGTATTTCCTGCTTGCGTACGTAGATAATTTTGCCACTCTAAAATCAAATTGTTATTTTTGGATTTCCTTCAAATTGACTTAACACGTACCCAAATTGTGACCTTCACAAGTTAGTTGGATGAATCGAAATAGTGTGCACGTGAATTCGGCATCGTGCATGTTTTTCTCTCCGGCGGCACCTTAAACAAACTTTTTAATTTTGCTCTAATTAAATTAGTTCAAAATCGTACCTTCAGATCCAACACCTAGACCTTCAGCTTTGGTGTTTCTTTCGAAAGCGTCTAAATCCAGCACGCTACAACTATTCATAAGGCCTGCTATACTTGTGAAAAAACCAACGTCTTTTTTATCTTGTAAATGATCCAACATTCCTTTTTGAATGTCAGTATTACCACCACGTAAAATAGCTATGCCCAGTTGGAGGGTTTTCATTGCCATTTCCGAAGGAACGCCTTTACATGCAGAAATATGTAGTAAAACCATTTCTGCTGCACCGCGTTTTGCCAGACGTGCTTGATGAAACAGCAATTTTTGTTTCTCCATTTCTTGTTCCTAAACGATAATTAAGTAAGCGCTCATACTCTTTATCAGTGGACGAAGGTAAAAAATAACCACCTACCCTTAATTTATTTCTAATCCTCTTAAGTATGCAAAAAGCGTCAAATTTTGTAAGTTCGTTTAAACAACCCAATAATACTTACGTGAATGGAACCTTGAGCTTCTTCACCTTCACCTCCTTCATCTTCACCTTCTTCCTCTTCTTCTCCACAGGATTTTGCAATAATTTCAGCATAACTCATATAAAGAGGGTCTTCCTGTAATTTTTGGAATGTTAACCAGTTTATTAGAAGTAAAATAAGAACTTACTTGTAGGGCTCCAGAATTTTCCGTCATGGCCCCACGACAAAATGTGGTCACCAACTGTGTTAAAGGATCTGGTTTATTTTCTTCTTCGGATTCTTCTTTCTTCTTAAGCTCGGCATCTTCGAAACTTTGCGTTAAATCTTCAATAATAACTTCTTGACCTACGTTTTCATCTTGCAACCATAGTTCGTAGTAGGCTCGAGCAAAAATGTTGATTGCACGATGCCTGTTGAAATTTATTATTTATTAATTATTGGGGAGGATTTATAAGTTTGGTTACAGACCTCTCTAATTTATACAAAGGTCGAGCTGTTAAACAAGCAAAAGCAGCACGTCTGCGAGCAGCTCTTAACACTATTCTCCATTTGCCGGAATTGCGTTTAGAATTGTTAGCCTGTTAGTGCACACACACACAAGAACATTATTCCATCAATTGCTGTTAAAAATATAAAAAGACACATAATTTGTTACTGAATTGGTGATTCATTGTTACCCATGAAATTATTTTGATTTTTAAATTTCTTGTTATTTGTGTCATGATTAAAGCCATAAAGTGTAAAAATAAATACTTAAAGCAAAATTAGGAAAGGCAAAAACTTAACAAACCTGGGCAAACTGTGCAATGAAGCTTGTCTGAAGCAAGAAAGTACTGCACGTTTACGTTGCATCGATATCACACTTCGATAGACACCTTTTAGTTGTTGTTGAGGATGATCGATCTACGATGCAACACAAACTTTTGTTTTTACTGTGTTTATAACAAATTATTAAAAATTAAAAAATTGTTGTATTTCTTCTACTTCTGAGTTCTCTACAAATTTTTTTATTGTGCAAATGGTCGTGGCGTGTGTAAAAGTTGTTAGTGTAAGGCTCACAGGAAAGTGTTAAAAAACTGGTTGTAGCATTGTAGCAAGACATGAGGAAGACTATTCATAGACTAGATGAGAATGTCAAAAACAACATCAGAAAAAGACAACTTTATTTTGAATTATGAGGTCTACTACATGACTTCAGTTCATTATGTTTATAAAAATTTCAAAGACTCTCCAAAACTACCCATAATGGATTGATAAATCAAAGACAAGTGAAGGAACTAGAGCAGGCATCTATGGAGTAGAACCAAGAGAACCCTCAGTCTTTATCTTTATCTCTGTTTTCCAGAATAAAAAGAGCACTTCTGGTAAACGGATATACATCATGGCTGGTATGTAAATGCCTAGCAGCTAAACGGAACTCAATTCCTAGTCATTATGATATCTAAAATGCTGATAGTGTTGCACGAGAGCAGTCAGAAAAATGTTTCTTTGGTCCAGATCCTACTAATGGAATCTCTAATCCCTAACAAGGACCCAATTCTTGAAATAATAGTAACTGGATTCCTATCGGAACCCAGTTCAAATGATACGGGTTCTGAGTCATCGTGGTATCTAAGAAACGCGTTTTTTTGGCCCAGATGGTAAAGTGAAGAACTTCTTGAGGTTAAATTGAAAGAGAATTGTGGTAATAGTAAGTAAGAAACTTGTGTTCTCTGAATGTGTAAATGAAAATCTGCAAAAGAATAAAAATACAAAGCTCCCATGCTGTTGAAACTAATTAATAGAAAATAGTCGCTGCAGAAAATTTCATTCAAAAGTTTAGCAGTACCCAACTATAACATTTTATCACGCCTTGTTATTGACCGATTAATAAACTGTGGTGATACCACAACCTCATCAAAAACAACAGTAAATAATTGAAAATGTTTAAACAGTTCTTACCATATGGAGTCCAAAAAGAACTTTACTCATGGCAACTATACGATCAACAGTCTCCTCAAGTTGACTTTTACCATTATTATCAACATTAGTTCCAACCACTGTACTTTTTTTACTACCTAATTGACTGTACAAATAGTGTTGCCACGACATTTCGTCAGCAGGATCAATTTTATCTGGTAAAGTCAATTGAATTTTGGCAAAGTCGGATATTTCTTGTTCTGGCAATTTCTAAAAAAAAATTAATCGAATTGTCCACTTTTAATTATCTTAATTCTTAAAATTCAAACCTTAAGAAACCTGTCTTTACAATGTTGAACCAACTCCTGTTCTCTTCCAGCGAACAAATTTAAACCGACAGGTAGTAAACGTTTAAGACAAGCCACCATAAGAGAAGCTTGAACTTCTTTGTCTTTATCGCGTTTCTTATCACGATGCTTCTTTTTTTTCTACAAGAAAATTTTTAAACGTAGGTAAGTGTAAGAGTTTTATAAAAGTAACCAACCACTTTGCCCGATGCAGGTTGGGAACCATCTGGAATAGCTGCTCGTCTTGTAGCAGTTGGCATTATAAGCACCATATTATCAATTTCATTCGCAGCTATAAAGTTTTGTTCTTCCCTTAAGAAATATTGCGATTTCGACCAAATGTTAAATATTTCTGCAACGTGATTATAAAGATCTTCAGCTTCAGCCACGTTGTGTCTTAACCAATGGTTACGTTGTTGATCTACGTATTTTATCAAAAGGGGATAAAATGAGTAAATATCACGCACCAACAATTGCCATTCTTCTTGAATTTGCGCTTCAATCTACAAACAACTCTTTAAAATTGTACCTTCAACAGATTCAACGGCTTACCTGAGAAGTATCATCAGATGAACTCTTGATGAAGCCTCTCAAACTTTCTTCTTTATGAAACATTGCTTCGGTTCGTTTTTTAACCCTATCTGCTAAAGGTAAAAATGGATCTTTTAACAACTCCTCGCTACTGTTAATTATAATTTGTTGGGTGTAAGCAGCAATTCTCGTCATCCACGGTGAGCTTTCGTTACCGATATTTTTCTTAATTAGCTTCAAGACATTTTTCAAAAGTTGATTCATGTGCTCGGATGTCACCATTGTGACGTGCGTCCTTAAATTTTAAATTATAAAAGTTGTACTAAACTTAAATTCATAATTACCCTCCCGTAGGACTAACATTGTCGGGTCCCTGAGCCCACCAAAATGGAAGATACGAGCATAACATGGGCATAATAACATCAATTACGTGAGGTGCGTCTGAATAAGTCTTTTCACTTTCAACAAATTGATCTACTTCGCCCAAAACAGTTTCTAAAGTTGGCATCGTGGTTTCCATTTTTGCCATGATATCTTGTGCTTCTAGCGAATGATCGGCGATTCGATTTAAAAGTGAAAATGGATTGTGTTTGTTAAAATGAGGCTCTAAGAAAGCAACAGGGAATGTCGAACTCAATGCTCCCAAACAGGACCCTATAAATATTGTGTTAACTTTGTTTTAATTAAAATTGGGCCCATTCAGGATGGTCAGGGGCTGAGATGCTAACCAATCACAATAACTCAGCATCTCAGTCGCGGACGATCCCCGAATAGCCACATTGATATTTTGTACCTAAAGCAGATTTGTAGCGTTCGATTTCGGTTCTCAAATATTTTCGTTCGCCCGTTAAATTTGTGTCCGTACCCAATGTGTATAAAGCGGATAATATTTTATAGGCGGCAACTTGAACTTCGTCAACTGGAAAATAAGGGAAGTATTATTGAATTTACTTCTGATGAGGTCGACTTACGTAATAAATCGGTGCCGTATTCACAATTTGCTAAATGATCAAACATCGCAGTCAAAATTGGCATAATAACGCAGTTTACGTAAAACAACGATGAGGACGTCTTTAAGTGAGTTCCTCTCAAATGGCTGTATTTTCCCTACAAAAAAATTCTTAGTACAAATAGTAGCTTTTGGGGACGATCGTGCGCTAGTACGGTTGCTAAACGTGAGCAAGGTATTATGATGAAGGTAGTGTGGCTAGCACTACGCTTTTAACCGCCCGTTATTACTATAGGTTATGCAACCCGTGTACTACATTTCAAGGACCAAATGTACCCTGAGACAAAAAATGGCAAGCCGATATGGCGGGGTACTTTTTCCTCCCAAGTCTAGCGGCAAAAGCGCCGTGCCACCACACCACCACGACCCCAAAAATATTAACTGACCTCTTGTAAATGAAAGATTGTGTGAGCTAAATCATCTGCTGTATTGTTGAAAAATGTAAGCATAGAAGTTCTGATAAATTCCGGACAATTTTTCACCAACGATTTAGCGTCGATGCCCTTTACAAGAACTTGCAAACATCTTACAGTAATTTTTATATCAGCGCCGAATACAGATAATCGACCACGCAACAAATTGGCCAATTTACAAAATAAAGCAGCCACCATTTCTTTTTCTTTTAAACTTGCAGCGCTTATGTTGTTGGTAGCGGTAGCGACGGCAATAAAGTAGTTGCGGTGGGTCGAAAAATATTTTTCCATAAGAGGCAGAACTACCTACAAAATGAGATTTAAATTACAAACCGAAATAGGGCTCATTCAATCAGAGAATCCATTCTCTGAATGGAGCTCTATTTTACCTTAGAAAAGAATACGATGTCACGAGTGGACGTTTTGAAAGTCGTTCGTCTACTAAATATAGCGGACGGTTTCAGAATTTTCATATTTATCGTTGCTCTGTCGGCGTATTGTATCAATTTTTCCAGCAAACTGTAAGCAAAACGTAATTCCACCGAAGGTCCCGCTACCGCTTTTTCCCCACCAGCCGCTGGTGGTGCTTCACGAGAAGCTCTAAACAAATCCCATTAGATAAAAACTTCAATCAAAACCAAAAACTTACTTATGGAGCTTATATCCTTGATATTGTAAATATTTCAAAAATTCCTGCGACCTCTCCCTATCTTTCCGTTTTTCTTTATCCGTGAGCAAGTCGTATGGCACCAATTGTGGATGAATACCTCCACCGCACGTGTTTAATTCTTCCTTTTTCTTTTTGGCCCAAATATCGTGAGCATTTTCAGCCAAACGTTCCGCCATATTTTGCATTTCCCTCGACAATGTTAAATTAGTCATGTCAACTGGATGGGGATCGTAATTGAAAGGTGAAGTTGAATCATTATTTTTGGAATTTCTTCGCACGGAACTTTTGTTCGATGGTACGTCAGCGTCCGAATGTTCGACCGACCAACCGATAGCCAAGAGAGCCTTCAACGACTCTCTCACAGGTTCCTTATAACGCTCTTTTTCGTAATCGTTTAACATCGGATAAGGTTTAAGTCGCGGATGCGTTTTATTTTGATCAGACCAACCTTCTCCATATTGCCAACCATTTTCAAACTTTCTCGAAGCCCAAGCGTCGTGGTAATGTTCAGAAAATTTCTGTACAATTTGATTTAAATCGTTATTTAATTGAACTGATGTGGTTGTGATGGGTTGCGGATTGTAAGGTCCATTAGGTCCAGATGCTGTTGAGAAAAGTGTTTAAATTTGTAAAAATACAATTTTAAGTACTTACTGTTTGCAGCACTTTTATTTGTGTACCACTCGTCGTCGTAATTTTGAGATAACGAATAATCTGGTGGTAATGCACAACCGATGGCCGTTAAACAAGGCAAAGCTCTTCCAAATAGCTCCGGTTCGTAATCCATTTTACTTAAAGAATCAAAAATGTTGGAAAATAGCATCATTGTAAGGCGCTTTTCTTCATCTGAAGATGCTCCGTATAAGCCTTGTCCGGTAGTTGAACCGTAATATTTAGCGCAACGGTCGTAATGCATGGTTAATAATCGGAGTGCGACAGTTGTGTATTCGGAAAGGTTGGATACGTCAATTGTGAGTTTACGCAATAATTTTAATAACATGGAAGGTTGCATTTGACTTGTAAGAGCTACTAAGAAGTCCGAAACTGCTTCACGTTGACCTTTAGTTAACATACGATTTTTGGACAAACGATAAACAGTATGTAGAGTAGCGTCTAGCAAAGAAGCGTAATTTTCTGCTTCGGAATAAAACTTGCTATGTGTAATTAGAAGAGGTAAAATTGAGTTGCCAATGTAACGATTCATACTTAAAGCCATATCGGATTCGCTTCCATCGTTCTGAGTTGAAATAAAAATGATAACAAATTAATTAATTGTGGATTGAATTTTACTTACTCTATCCAGCATTGTAGCTGAACGTAAATCGGGTAAAAATGCTTCTTCGAGCAACTTAAAGAATAATTCTTGAGTTTCGATTCCATAAACGCGCTCTAAAAAGAGTACGACGGATTGTTTGTGAGTTGGAACCAATCCTGATGGCATATCTGATTTTGGACGTTCTTCTCCAGCTGCAGGATTTTGTAAAGTAAAACGTAAACTTAAAACTCCTTGTAAATCTTCTAGAGGTACCAAAGAGCGTAAAATGGCTCTTGCCCTAAGCGATTCGTTTTTGCCCTAAAATTGCCAAATGTAAAAAAGTTTTGTAATTTTTTGGGAAAATTAAATTACTTGAGCTATAACGTTAGAGTCGGGTGCACAACGTCCTAAAAGATCTACAAGCGTACAATAGAAACATAATATTGCGGCACCAGTATCTATGTAATCTTCATCATCGTCACTTTCAGGTAGTGGATGAGAAAATTGTGCCACGTTAACGGTACCTTCAGCTTCGTCCATCATTTTACGTCTATCTGATATTCTTTCGGACATCTAAAATTACACAAAGTTCCCTTAAATGGGTTCTAAATTTTAATTAAAAAATTACTTTATTAGCGTCTGTAATTGCTCTTAACAACCCTTCACCTTCACCACGTAAAGCCAAACCCAAACACTCTGGACGACGAATCAACAAACGAATTACCAAATTTGCATTTTCTTCTACACTCTCTCCATTTACCTAAAAACTGGATTTTAAACCTGAATAATTCGAAATTGTAATTTTTTACCCAAACGCAAAATCTCAAGAAATCCAAATAACGTTCACCTTCCACAGGATCCCAACCTAAATCAGGATAACCTTTTTCGACCAACTCGGAATTTGATTGTAAACCACAACGCGACAAATACATGGCAATTTTTTCCAAATAATGTTCTCTTAAAGCAAGAGCAAGCTCGGTATTTTCCATAAGAGAAGAATAGGCAACATCTAATGGAGTAGATCCACGTAAGCTCGGTCTCGCTAATAAAATATTACTGTTTTCCAATAAGAAATCGAGATGTTCAAACATCGCCTTTTGATTTTGCCTACTAGTACGACAAAAGTAACACAAAAAGCGACAACAAGCGACCACCATTTCGTGAGAAGTGTCTTTTCCTTTTGGCACAACTTCTCCTTCAGCTTGAGGTGTACTCGCATCAGATTGAGCTTCGGATCTGCGTCCCAAACTGTTAATCATTACGGCCATGACATTCTCGTGTATTCTCAAAATTCTAATTAAATCGGGATGTTGGAAAAATGTGTGATTATTAACCAATTTCCTGCAAAACAAAGAAGTCAGTTAAAGAACTAAATTTGTAAGTTGACTCACCATAAACGTTCTCTCATCAGCTCTTCTTCCTCTTGAGACATTTGTACTGGTAAAAGAGTTCTAATTTGACTTAATCCAACCCACATTTCGGCAACATCGCTTTTTGTTTTCGCGTTAATGATGTAAGTTTTTTCCAAAGCGCGAATAAGAGCTCCTATCGAATCGTATTGCCTTACGAGCAAACTGAACATTTCTCTAACAAGTTTGGGCATTTCAATTTGTGCCTCTTCCGCCCAATTTACAATTGTAGCAATTAAAACTTTACGGAAGTTGGATTCTCTCAGAGGTCGTTCTGGTTCCGGTTCGGGTTTCGGTTCTTCTTCTAACTCTTTTACGGTATTAATGAAGTTGTAAAATTTAGAAAACGTCCCCGTTTCTTGATTTTCGTCTCCCTTGTAATAAAAATGATTAAAAATAAGTTTTTGGGAGTTGGGGAACTTACTTCTTGTTCTGGTACTTGTAAGGCGTTTAAAGAAACTTCGCACATCAATTGCTCGTGAAAGACGTGAAGTTGCTCACACAGTTCATCGCCTATGGGACAATTTTCTCTGTCTTCATCTTGAAGATTTTTAAAATCCAATATTACTTTCATTTGTTCCCTAGGAGGACACCTAAACTCTCTCGTTTTACGAGCAGCTACAGCCGAGGGCAAATCGGATTGTTTGATATCGACGTAACGTCGCAATTGATCTGTTTGTAATTCTCCAACAAAATCGTGGCTGAACGAAATGATAAATTCCACTCTGTGGCGCAGCTGAACATCGCATAAGTGATGTAATAAGTAACACATTTGTAATTTAGCTCCTTCGGCCATTTTCATGTGAAGTAAACCTTTACGATGTTCGTCTTTTCCATCTGAAATTTTTAAAATTGCATTAATGTTGCACAGGAGGTCCCAACAGTGTGCGCATGGAGGATTGTGCCTATACGCTAGGTGATGCACAAGATAAGAGACCAAATTTGTATTTTTGAAATGGTACACGGCACACCCCAGTATATTATTGCATGTTTGAATGTCTCATTCAATAGCTACCAAAATGAGCTAGGGTTGATGGGTCAATGATGAATCTGGACCAAGATATTTTAAAAAAATTAAAGAAAATTACATTTAGCGTTGGAAACCCATCTGGTCAGAGGCATAAATCCACAGCTATTGTGCAACAACCTTCTGAACACAAACTATTGGGATGCCATGTATACATTGGACTATCCAATGTATACAGGCCATCACCATGTCCAATTTGGACATACCTTTTTCAAATGTAGGATCCCACGTTTCTGGATGAACCATAATCAATAATTTTTCTATATCTTCATTTCTTAATAGCCCAACGAGTAAAAGTCGATCCACTAATTTCAGAAGCGGTCTGTAAAGTTTCGTAAGTAAATTTGGATTTATTAAAAAATTTCGTTACTTACAAAAATAAGTTTTCGTTGGAACCACCAATGGGGTCGCGGTTGTGGACTTGATTTATTTGAACGGCCTCCGCTAAAGCCAACATTATATAATCTCTTACGATGTCCAGAGGAAAATATGGCGAATATAACGTTTTTATGATTTGAATAGAATCTCTGTAAATCGTTTTTATATAATTTGCAAAATTTTGATTAAAACACTTACTCAATTTCGGACATTTTCATTTGGGGTTGAACCGACACCGTTTCGAGTTTTCTCAAACTGTGTCCCATTTCGGGATCTTCGTAAAGATCTTTCAATTCTTGACCCAAAGGAATGATGTACTCGTTTTTACATACTTCCCTATAAATAAAACGTTTTACTCAGGCCTTTGAATGTACATCAAACTCACATAGTCGAAGCAGTCGATTCCAAATGCAACGCAATTAACAAGTCATAAAATCCTTGCCTTAACGGCCCGCTCATATATTCCGATTTTATAGCATAAAGAAGTTGTTTTTGATCGACGTGCTTGCACAAGGTATGTGCTGCTCTGTAATTGCTTTGGAAACAAAGAGCAGCGTACAAAGTTAACGTATGAGCGTGGAAACTTAACAGTTTCTCCATTTCGATTAATTCCAATATGTCGATACATCGATCTTCTTCTGGTATGTGAAATGCTAACATCGAGACAGGATCTTCGCATAACATAGACCAACCACGAATATCCGATAATTTTAGAGCGTGAACTTGCAAATTGTTGTTGGGCACCTATTAACCAAACATATTTTAAACCTGAAAAGTTCGACGTTCATGGTTATACTCACTCTGGCCCATTGGTGTGGTTTGAGGCATTGGACTTTTAAACGAGGAGGAAATTGCGGTACCACATGACGTGCGCTATTTTGTAAAACAGCTGCAGATAAGGGTAAAGTTGTCGGAGTGCGACCCAACTCAATTTGTAAAACTTCCTTACTGGTAGCTTCTACGAAGAGCGCTGGGAAGAGTTTTGAATCAGGTTCCATCTAGAAATGCTCAAATTTTATTGAGAACGTCAACAACAGGTACAGGTATATATTAAGCAAACTGAAACTCTTGCAATAGATCTATGTGCCCGAGAATGCCTACCAAGGAATTTAAAGGGCAAAAATGTTTACATAATGTCTGACAGCCAAGTTACGATAAATACACTCAAAACCAATAGCTTTGAGTATTTATCCACTTTGGATAGTATCCACTTTGGAATGCAGACAATCCCTCAAAACTCTGGCAGGGGACAACAAATTTGCTCTTCATTGGGTGCCGAATCACGTGCCGAAATTGAAGGAAACGAAATAGCAGAATTAGCTAGAACAGGCTCAAAAGCCCTCCCGCTTGGACCCCAACCATTCTGTGGACTATCTAGAACACATAGAAGAGCGGAGATTCAAAAATAGGAAACTGAGAACAAAAATTCTTCTATTATTAAAGAACGAAATCAGACTCATCACGGGTCTGTAGTGGACACTATGGCGGGTTCAATTGACGCCTGACGATGAAGAAGTGAAAAGCAAACTTCTCAGGGACATTCTATGCTTCGCTGGCAAGATTGAATTCTTGAGAACATAAATACGAGTATGGTTATAAACAAGAGATCAACGCTGGTCGCAGTTTTGTAAGGCTTCCAATCAAGCCAATCTACCCCTGAGTACAATACAATATAATAGAACAACAACAACGCGTCTATGGGGACCCAACATATTAAGTTTCCATTTTTAAACTTGGAATGAATTTATTAATGAAGGGAAGGAAAGAGTTCCTTTAAGGATGTAGCTCGATGAGCCCGAGAACTAAATCGACGGGACACGCGAGGAGTTCCTATAAAGAGGTAGCTCAATGACCCCGACTATAACTGATCTAAAGTGTAAGTGAACTGGAGTTCACCCTATACCTTAAATTTGTGTGAGGTTTCTTTTCCCTCACAAGTGAAACTTATTATTCCTGTAGCTGTGTCCAAAAAGCAACCGACAAACATTCCTTGAGAAGCTCCTTTTCCGGAAGCGTCTTGAGTTACTTCGTTGTAGAGCTCGTCTGCTCGTACCATATAACAAGATTGGCGATCGACACTACATTTAAAAGAACGTTATTCGATTGTTTTCAAATTTTAAACTTCTTACCAGTCGATTACTCTTTCATAATCGTCAACTATAACGATGGAAGCCTTTTGTACGTAATTTTGGTTGAATTCTTTCGAGTGGAGATGGTATTGAGTTGTAACCCAACCAACGTACACGTGAGTGGGGTCTTGACCAGGAAAAATTCTTACGCCAAAGAAGTATTCGTTTATTAATTTAAGACACTCCGCATCAAAAATTTCATTTCCAACAGCTTCAACGTCGGATGTATGTACAACAGTTAAAGTTTTTTGTTGTCTATCGGGTATTGATGGTGGTTGTATTTTTAAGTCGGTCTAAAATAAATCGTAAGCATTTAAAATATTCTTCTAAAATTAATTTACCTGAGAAGCTCGTATGGGTGCAGTTCTAGCGGGTTGTTGAATTGTTGCAGTCATACGTGAAGCGTGGGTGTTCATTTTGCCCAATCTGGGACTGCGTTCGTCGGGATCTGGAGTTTTTGTTTTTGCTCCTTTTACCCTATCCCCACTACTGGCATCTCGTTTTCGTGTGAAAAACCTAAATGGAATTATACATCAAATATGTGTTTACATAACAATGAACGATTACGAAATCCTCGAAGATTTTTAAAGAGAAAAAAATTGTGAAGTGAGCTGAAGTGAAACAAACCAATTAAATGTTCCGAGACTTACTGCAAGACAGATGTATGTTGGCGAACGGTGGGAAACGCAGATACCTAAGTTGGTATTTATCCCACTAACGCAGTAGTAAACGTATTTAAATTATTAAAGGGGCGTGGCCAAATCTGCGCGAACTTATCCCTACCGCTCGCCATCAGGGAGCTGTGTTGCAGTATTTTGGTGTATAAAAATGTTCGTGAAAAAAAGGTGGAAAAGGATTTTAAATTTTACCTTAACAAACCGTCACTGTTTTAAACGCAAAATAGAAATGTTTAAATTTAAAAAATTTATTTCCAAGCATCGTGGACCTACCTAAATGGGGAGCGTCCTCGCTTTTTCTTATCATCGGATTTTTCTGTATTGGACGCATTCATACCCATTTCTTGATAACGATGTAAATCCAACTCACTATTCGACCTATGCACCGATTTATTGATTCCTCCTAAAACAAAGTCCAAATAATTTACTTTCATTAGAAACAACTTCACGTACCTTCCAACTCGTAACCCATCGTATTTCTGGTTAAAGATCCTTTTCTTGGAGGTCTAGAAGG
Organism: Malthinus seriepunctatus; assembly: GCA_963924605.1. NCBI lineage: Eukaryota > Metazoa > Arthropoda > Insecta > Coleoptera > Cantharidae > Malthinus > Malthinus seriepunctatus. The sequence goes on from OZ004602.1 coordinate 10,704,673, forward strand.
ATTTTTCGTCAGTTTAGGTGATGATGGTTTCATCATTTCGTCAGCTTCCACTGCATCTTCGGAATAATTACGCTGCAAACCTTTAATATCGCTCATCGAAAAACCACTCTTCATAATTTGTTCGATATGGGCAGCTGGAGTCGAAGTATTGTGATCGGCTTCGGCTCTAAGTCTATGTTGCCTAATTTTAATTTCTTGCCATCTACGCATCTTTTCGTTTTCTCTAAATACAATACGATTATTTACTTGTTTAGTTAAAAAATTGTGACCTTACGTTATGAACTCCGGATTACAAATTACTGGTAAGCTCAGTCTTAAAAATTCCCAATTTGCTTTCTCCATTGTTTCAAAAGTGTTGTGACTAATTTTTAAACATGGAGGACTTTCGGAACCCGCCAAAATTCTAGTCACATCGATTCTTGTATCCAACATATCGTCGGTATTTTCAAATATCGGTTGATCTTTGGTGTACCAATATGTGACTGCTCGAGTCATATTTCTGCAATTATAACGTGTAAAGATCCATATTGTAATAAGAAATGTTAAATTTCGTGATATCTATTTCAAAATGGAACTAGAGCAGACATTTATCACAGGAAGGCCGCAAGCGTTGGTTTCAAAAATTAAGCAAAGAAAAAATCTATTGGGAATGGACGAATAGTGGAAGCTAAAGGAGAGGAATATAATACATACACACAGAATGGTTCATAGCCTTCTTGTAAGCCACACATGGTGAAATATTTCAAAGTAGTAACGTCTTGGCCAAAAGTCAGTTTAGCTTTTTGCCCAACTCCTAATGTACACGCAGGTACAAAAGTATCGCCTTGAACGTCGGCAAAAGTTGTTTCACCGCCCAATGCATCCATCAGCAATTCGCCATTCAGAGAAAAACCTAAAGTTACAATTAATTTAACCAATGTACTACGAAAAAGGGGTTTATCAAAGTCAAAAATTAGAAATCATGCACTGTTAGAGATGTTAACATTTTTGCAATAAATGATTAAGCTTGAAGTACTATTTCGAATAGTAAATTTCTACTTAGAAGGATATTATAGAAATATTTAGGAGGCTCTACTAAAGCGAAAAGAATACCCAAATATTACATCAAAAATTTTTTTTGGGAAAAAATTGTTTTAAAAAATTTGTTTGGAAAAGTATGCATTGCTAGACTTTTTATAGCCAAAATTATCGATATTCAGAATAAAATCATTGTCTGTTCGCCCATGTCCGTCTCTCCGAACGACATTCTGCTCACCCGTCCATCATTCCGCTCACCTACCCGTTATTCCTTTCGTCGGGGCCATAGCCAGACTGTTATCAGGACAGGCTCAAAATTTTTCAAGGGAGACTAAAACCTAAAATCAGGGTTTTCTCTCTCTTTTCAGGCGTACTACTGGCTACAGCCCTGCCTCTCGTCCGTCGTTCTATAGCCAGGGAGGCGATTCTGTAAAAGGCCCATGTAACACTCTCTGCTGGCCAATTGCTGAACTGTATTTAATAATTGAAGGCAGTAATTGTGTTGCCTAGAGAAGGATCCTGAGAGTCTCTATCAAGCAGATACATTCGCCTGCAGAATTTAGTCAAACTCCTAAGAGTAGAGGCTACGTATAGTGGAGATCTGGCCAATTGTTAGTCTTTCTTCATTATTTGTGACGCCTACAGAAAGATCCTGTTAATCTCTAATAAGCCCATTTGAGACAAACTTCAAAAAAACAGAAGCTACCCCACATAGCGGTGGTCAGGGCTACGGAGAGACGATTCTGTTGCGGACTCATATGCCACTTACCACTAGCCATTTTATAGCGATTAGCGCTTTCTTCGCTAATTTTTGGAAGAAAGAGCAGGTTCCATTTGCTGTAATTTCGAAGAGAGATTGGCGCAGCTTTGAAGAGTGATGAGCTTACACGGAATTGCAGACGACCGTCTCGTTAATAAACCAACACAACTTGCGTGCGCCTCTAGAAGAACCAAGTCCTAAGGCTAACTCCTCGTGTAATTTTGGTACGGTGACGGAGTTGAAATGGAGCTTCCTGTAAAATTTTAATTTCCTGCTCTATCCTAAATAGAGATGGGGTCGCGTATAGTTAGCATTTCAGCTATAAAAAGTCCAAAAATTTTGTTGCGTGTGTCTAATTTTGTATTTCTTTTGATGTAATATCTAAGACTTGGTTTTTTGATTTTATTTAGCAAGGGCTTACTGATTGTGTGATCTATAAGATCTAAAAAGGCGCCGACAACATCTCCAACTTGCCATTGTTTACCGAACGATTCTGCCGATCCTAAATATACTTTTTCTTCCTATATCAAAACCAAATGAATAAAATTTAAACTGTTGCAAATAATTAATTACGTTATTATATTGCAGAAATGCGTAATAGAAACATATTAAAGCTGTAAATAAAACGCAATTTCTATAAAGATGAAATGGAAAGATGGAATAGTGGGTCAAAAAGAGGACCCTTTAAATAGATCAAGGATATTGAATTTTATTGATGGAATTTGGAAACAATGGTTGCGTTTTTATAGTGTTTTTGTTCTAACTTATCAAGTACGATTTAATCTTCTCAAAATAGCAAATCCTTACTTCAATTCCGTTTAACCATTACTATAACTCTGAAAGATGCGTGTTCGTATAAAATCAGCCAAATTTCATCTTTATAGGAATTCTTTCTCTTATTTTGTCTGATTCGATAGAAATCCAAAACGAAACAAAAACATGCGACGAATACTGACATTTAATTATTAACAACATTGATTGATTAATTATACGCAAAGACGCAAAGTTTTAACAACTCACTGATAGTATGATCTGTAACATCTAAAAAACATCCTACAACATCTCCTATCTGATATTTTGTTCCAAATATTTCAGATAAATTACCGTGAACTTTGCGCATCTAATAGAAATAAGAACAACTCCTTCTATTTTGAACTAAACTAAATTAAATTTCATAAAATTTAAACTTACGTTGTAACCGTCGAAAGCCCAAGTACTTTCGTCCGAACCGATCATACATCCGGGTACGCAATCGGCACGAGCCCAACCAACGCGCATCGGCCCCGCTGTCAAAATTTCAAACTCAAAATACCATTTACCGGAACTAACTTCGTAATTTTTTTCAGCCCTATACGTTCGAAATTGGGAGTTACGCAAACGACTAGCCTCAGCCAAAAGAGCTAAAAAATTCAATTAGATTTGTAACTTTTTCGTTTAAAACTTCTCACCTTCGTGAGCCTCTCCTGTTGGAGGATCTAAATTATAACCATAAACCAATAAAGTGCGAACAGTTTCAGATGCTGTGTCACGATTTGCCTTTTTAATCGCATCGTCGACCTTCGAGTATGGTACTAAATGGGGACTTCGTCGTATGTCGGGATCTTCATTTAGGCCATAAGTCCATCCTTGCTGAATTCTTTCTTTTGCCCACAAATTATGAGTATTTTCGGCCAGTTGATCTACCAATTCTTCCATTCTAGGAGCCAAAACTATTGCACTAAGATCTAAAGGTGCAGGTTTATAACCGTTTGCTTGCAAAAAAGGTTCGTTGGGTAAACGAAGAGTTTTAATTCTCGATGGTGGTTTGTCCATGGTGACGTGGTAACCCAAAGCTAATATTGTTCTACAATTGTAATGATTAAAATGTGAAAAATTCTTTGTTAGAAAATTACTTTAGGGTTTGAACTGCTAGTTGTGAATCGTAACGTTTTTCGGCAGGTGGTAGTTTTTCAAAAGGTACCAAACATGGATGGATGTGACGCATATCATCTCTATATTCACCCCATTGCCAATCGGCTTCAATTTTATTCATAGCCCACATTTCGTGTATATTTTCAGCGAGTTTATCTTTAATGGACTCGATGTAATTAGCAAGTGTGATCTGAAATTAATTATTTTTTAACAGATGACTCATAATATTATACAAGTACCATTGAAGTATCAACGGGAGTTGGAACAAAAGCAACGTCATCTTCAACTACAAGTGGTCCCGCCAAAACAGATTTGGTTAAGTTGCCAAAATAATAGCAAGGGTCTAAACTTAAAACTTGCTGTGGTAGAAGACTTTCGACTAAGGCGGAAAACTCTTCTGGAGGTGTAAATTTTAAGCGTCCGTGGTCACCTCCTAATAAAAATCGACAACTACAAAAAATTGTAATAGTTAAAATGTCTGGCTAGCCTTGGTTATTCCTTACCTGAGTTTGGAAGAGCAGCTAATGACAGGAAAGAACATTCCGGCTAAATTGAAATTTCTGAAACTACCCTTAACTGGTATGCCGTTGAAGCTGAAGGAAATGATGGGTATAGTTAAATCTAACGCACAACCAATTACGTCTCCTTTTTTGATATAAGGGTCAACCGCGTTATTAGTGACAGGTGTAGAACGACCTCCGGTCCATAAATTAGCACCGTCAAAACCAAAAGAATAAAGATCGTCACCTATTCCATTACCACCCCATTTTTCACCTCCACCAGGATAAGGTACGTATCTAGAAGAAAAATTGTAGACTCTAATTGTAGTTGGTTGCCCAAATTACCCTTTGGTGTTTGCCCATCCAATTCTAAGATGTGGCATCATATGTGTTGTTTGTTCCCAATGATCAACCGTAACTTCAAAGTACCATTTTTGATAAATTGCGCTTCCTTCTAAACGTCCCACAAAGATGTTCGGTCTTACGCTACAATTAACGAATTGGAAGTTAAGAAAAAATTGTGGCCTATGGGATAGTTTTGAATTACCTTGCTACATGATCAACCAGCTGTGTTTGTAATAATAAATTTTTACCAGGTAAAAGAAAGTCACAAATGTTATTTTGTGAACTACGAACGGCAACTCCGTTACCGACGCATAATGAACACAAAACATCTAATACTTTAGGATCACGGCCATGTTTTTCCAATAATGAAATTATAACTTTGATATGTTCGTCCTAAAAGACGCTTTTTTTCAGCAAAAAAGGAAATGAAATTTTTTTTATCTTACACTCAACATGTTGAGAGCTTCAGGAGAGTCGATGAGAACGCAGTGGAGTACATCTAACATTCCAGTACCTTCACTAGCGGCCTGTGAGCCTAATCTAGAGAACAACCAATTTAAACGATTTGAGTTGGCAAATTGAGCACAATTTGTATGATTTCCTTTGATTATGGCAGCTAAAATATAAATGTTTGAAATATCCCTATGGTACCATTTATGTAGCTTACCTAATAATTGATAAAGATATGCTGATATCATGTCCCAATTTTCACCTGTTAAGCCCGTGAGAAAACCTTGAGACGTAATTATATTAATTTTATCGATTGCTTCTAATATTAAATTTAAAATTCCTTCCTCTTGGAAAAGGTCTTGTCGATTACGTAAAGCTCTAAATCTATTTTGCTTTTCTTCGTGCTCTATTTAAAAAAAATAATCATCACCACCATCTCAACTTGTGTTTTTGAACCAACTTACCCATATCGTCAGCAGGTTGAGCAAAATAATTAATCAAATCTTCCAAACACATCACCATTTCGTTCAAATTAACGGTTGCAAAAAATAGAGAATGTCTTCTGTTCATTTGTAAAGTTTCTAAACCACTAAAGAAGACCCATTATTTGTTGATTTGTTCCGTTTGAACTTACTTACCTAATGAATTGGATGAATAAGGAACTACATTTACGGATAACTCGAGCTGTTTTTGATTCTTCCTCCTGACTTCTACTAAAATCAAGACCATCGTCCATTTTTCCTTCCTCATGTAACACAGCTTGCTTCTCTTCAACTTTACCTACACCCTTTTTCTTCGTCTCGTACGACTGCAAAAGCAAAAATATTAAAAGACGAGCATTTGAGTTGTGGTTTAGTCAAACCTTGTAAGAAAGCCAAAGTCCAGTTTCAGAATGTTGGACTATTACAGTCGAATCACCATATTTAATAATTGGCGATCCAATAACTTCCAAATCTTTATCTTCTAAAACAACTTTTTGATCATCTTTTTCTTGTCTCAAGCAAAACGTCGAGGAAGCTGTAGTAGCTTGATCTCGTCCAACTAAATACAATTCATTATTTTCGTTAACTGTGAGGTAACGACCTGTAGTAAGATGTCTAATTCTCATAGGGTGAAACCAATTAATAAAACCACCGGCCCATTTTGTTCTAGCTAGTTCTAAACGCCACAGAGAACGAGCTTGAGACATAACGCTTCCACCCTCATAAACCACGATGCTATAAAATTATGAAATTAGGAGAAAAATTTTAAAAAAGGGAAAAAACGTAATCATTTACTTATGAGTCGGATCTTCTGACCACGTCGATGGTACGCTAAGACACTCATCACCTCCATGAAAGAATCTAAGAACATCTCCACCAAAAACATAACCGACGTATTTCATGCGAGAAATTCCTGTGCCATAAGGTTGAACAGACCAATGAGTAACGTGAAAACTTGCATTTACAATAGATAATTCGTTTTCTTTTGCTGTGTGCTACAAAATGTTTCATTTAGAAATTGTGAGTTGTTAAAATGGTTATTTTACCAAGTAACGTTCAGTTGCAACAGATACTAAAATTAAATCATCACCTACACGGACCTTTTCACCTTCAGATCTAAAATGTTTATTATGTAGTAATAAAAAATTCAATCATTTAAAAATAATAAAACCTTTGTTTGCTTGCAGGATGTACAGTCCACCAACAAGCTTCCCCTTGACTGTGTTCTTGTAAACCAACATCGAAAGCTAATTTGTCGTTGCTCGAACTTGTAGACAAACAAGCCAAATACTAAAATTAAATTAAAAAAATAATAAGAATGCCAGTTTTTAAAATAAATTGTACATACCATGTTGCTATTTAAGTGTCGCAGCAAAATAGCATTGCCGTATAGAAGAGTCCGATGACCGGAACCGGTACCTTTGCCCTATAGTACATAAATTAAAGTTAAAAGGCTTGCCTTAAGTGTTATTCAAAGCAACCTACAACACCTCAAGCTACCAACTTTACTACAATTCGCGTAAAAGTTAAATCTACCACAAATATCAAATTATTTTCATCTAAATACGTAGGTATTCAGTTAATATAGGATGAACCATTTATTGTAAAAGCTTAATTGTAAAAAAATTGAAATTAAAGGTTCGGCCTATATTTAAAGCGAATCCTTCTACAACTAGACAGAAACTATAACTATAAATTAAAGTCCGGGTTGTATGAATTCACCTTCAATCTCTAATGTTAATTTTTAACAACCAGGAATACAATAATTAAAAATTATTCGTGCAAGTAGTTTAAATTTATACAAAAATTTTAAATCTAAACAAAAAAAGGATCTACATGTTCAAAAGCTTGTTTTCTTTCTCTTTCGTTTAAATTAGTAACTACGACACATTCTTTAGTTTTGTTAATTTATATGAACCATTCAATTTTTGACATTACCGCCACGTTTTAACTATGAACGTTTTTGTTCTACTTACTAAACTGTCTTGTTCCTGAAATCGAAAAATCATGCAGGTAATAAAAGGTCGACACACTTTTATTTAACACAAAATTGCTAATTCAAACATATTACCAACAAGTCATTTGGTTTTCTTATTCATTGATAATAACACCTACAGACTAATTATATTTAAGACTCTAAAATTAACAAGAAATTTATTAAAAGTAGCAAACGGTAGGGTACGTAAAGAACATACACAACGATGTATCAAATGACTGGTAAAACATTTATAAAATGCAGATATTTGTGTAACAAAAATGATTATAAATTAAGAAATATAAATAACTTGAAATAATTTTTTTATTAAGTCTTTCTTTGGCTACTTATAAATACTTATGTACTAAAAGTAAACATAAAAGTTAAATTGAAAAAAAAACACTCAAATTAAAAAAAAACGATTAAATACATGCAAATTTCCAAAAGACACTTCTAACATACCGTTTCGTTTCCCGCGGCTGTAACTAATTCTTGTAACGCACGCACCGAAAGTGCTTGTTCGATTACAAAAACACATTGCGATAGATCTGGTGGTATATTCTAAAATAAACTTGATATATTACCTAATATCAATACTACTTAACTACTCACCTTATCAGCTATATTTTCTAAATAACAGTGTCTATTACCAAAACCTTCTGCTGCTAAACATACTCTTTCTCCTGTTGCGGTACACGAAAGACAAACCATGTCTTCCTAAAAAAATTATTTTTGGTTATAAAATTAAAACTAATAACAAACTTACCGTTCGTAAGAACGAAACATCATCTTGTTCTGAGCCTCCTTCGGCTTCTGCCATTGTGAGACTTCAAAATTACCTAAAAAAATACATCTTTGTAGCGATAGGTATATTTTTGTTAAATTCCGCGCTCTTGTCAAAACAATGCGGTAAAAATGTTGCCAACTTCAATTCCAAAAAACAAAAAGTCACTAAAATTATTTAAATTTGGTTAGAAGATACAAATCTCTTTTAATATTAACTATATCTTACAAATTATTGATTTACTACTTTAATTAAATTTTTTTGTCTCAAAAAATAATCAATATTTACCAATTTGTTTAGTTTTTTTACTATTAAACTCACATCACCCTATCTTTATGACTTTTGGATACGAACTGAAATTAATTTAAAAATAGATTCAGAAGGAAGGTACTCTATTTTTAATTTACAGCTAAGCTAAATAAAATTAGATATAAGTAAAACTAATATGTATTTGTAAATTGTGCCAAAATGCATTTGGGAATTTTTACAAACCGGACAACAATTTGAAGTTCATTTTTAATGATCACTTCCTTTAAAGTATGCCAAATTTTATGTAAAATGCAGAAAGTATTGAGTTGTTATGTGAGTCTGATTTCGTATGCCACAAATGTGCAAATGTAATAATTTTCTCCTTCCACGTTACACTTGATCAAAGTCTAAAGTTTTACCATTTCCATCGAAACATTATTCATAGGTTTAGAATTTTAATGAGACACTGCTCGTATCATAGATAAAATTTCAATTTTATTAATAGGCGCCCAACACTTTACAATAATCTCTTGAAGTATTTGAATATTAAATGTTTGAATTTACGAAAGTCTAGAGCAGAGGAGCCAGTTGTTCTCAAGTTAACTTAACTCATATTAAAAGATAAAGCTCAACTACGTGGACTCTAAAGTCTTTTAGATTAAATCTGTCGTGTAATTATCAAGAGTTGACAAACCGATAGTTGCTTAAGGTGGCAGAAAAGTTTAATACGGCTTGGTACCTACTGATTGAAGAGATCAAGCATCTTGTGTAAAACGTAGTTGAGCAACATGATGTATAAAATAAAATTCCACATGAACGTATTGTGTAAAATTGTTAAGTAAACTTCACAGTCGCCTTCACTTCACGGTTTTAACTGCCAAATTGTTGGCCATTAGTTGCACAATAGATGTGTTGTGCGAAAAATATTAGGAAGATTTCCACTTGCTAAGGTGCATCGTGAATGGGCTCGTTTAGATTAATGGAGAATGGTTTAACAGTAGGAGTACAATCAAAAATATTATACACAATCATTTAAAATAATATATTTTATAGGTACCTTATGATAAATCCACAAATAAAAATTTTATAACAATCTCATTATTTTGAACAAAGAACATGAAATTTAAAATACTAAAATTCTGTTAATTTCTTAGTTTTCATTCAGTACAATACTTTAAATAAAATTTACTTAAATAAAAAATAAACAAGAGTATCGAAAACTAATAAAAAAAATATCATTAATTGCTAATAATAAATATCATCTTTTTTTTGGTATGTGTCGACATTATTTTATTAACAATATACAATATGTACAAGATAAACATTTAGTATTTTTTAGTTTATTCTTTAAATTATTTTAAAACACAGCCAAAAATGCTGTCGACTATACAAAATAAAACCGAGTTGTCTTCAAACTGATGATAGATCTTTTAAAAAAAAAAATCTACCTACTTTTACATAAACTTAATATGATATTAATATAATTTCTATGTACATAAATTAAATCACATGGGTCCCGCTTTTGTAATTAAAAAGAATTTTAGTGTTTGGTGTCATTTTAAAATTGTTAGCCAACGATTAGTATTAGATCAAAACACTTATGTTTTAATTAGGAGTAATTTTACATCTAAGGTAGCGACCCTACATTATGCAAGAGAAAGATCTTTTAACTACTTGCTAATTACATAAATTAAATTTAAATTTACGTAAACTTTGATGTTATTAATCTAATAGCTAGCCTCGTGTCCTGCCAGTATGTATAAGTCGTGACCGTCTTCTCCGGTCAAAGTACCCGTATGTAACAAGTGGCTTTCCAATACTACAACTCTGCAAAACAATTCGTTAATTAATTAATTTTAGAAAACCACGGATGTGGCCATACGAGGAACTTTTTCCGTCCGTTAAATCTTGGAATTTTCTATTTTTTTTATTAAAATTTCATTTAATATCTTATAAGTAAAATACATTTAAAAAAATGTAAAATAAACTAAAACTAAAACTAAATAAACGTTTGGGTATTGCAGTTAAGCATGAAAACAGTTCCTCGTATGGCCACATCCGTTGTTTTTATTATTAAACTTATTTTTATGAATATAAATTACATGATATTAAAATAAATTAAAAAAATTTTTTTTTTAAAGTGCTTTCGTCCTGGATCGAACCTAAAACTTCGGCGTGTAAGCAGAATTTTTAGACTGAAAACTGTCTGAAATACTAATTTCATTTTTTTTTAATTTGCCATAAATTGAAGTTCAAAATATACATTATTTTATATGTTCAGAAAGCTAGTTTTCCGAGTTTTCAAAATATTGAAAAATATACAGGGTGTTCTATTTAAATTAAGAAATTTGATGCCATTTCCGGTTAAACCGGAAATCGAAATATAAAGTGTTTGGTATCGTGTAATAGCTAATTTTACGAGCTTTCAAAATATTTAAAAATATACAGGGTGTTCCTAAAAATTTTGATATTTTTTTAATTTCCGGTTGAACCGGAAGCGTTTTGTTAACCTAAAATAGTGTCAAATAATAGATATTCATGAGATTGATAAATATGTCCATTTTCAAGTTTTCATTTTAATTACAAAAGAAATTAGAGATTTTAGAAGTTTTGACATTCAAAAAATTATTACTCCAAAACGGTTCGAGCGATTTTAATAAAAATTTATATTTCGATAGAGAATTACGTTGTCTGTAACATATCCCAAAAAGAAAAAATATGGCAGAGGAAATTTTGAGAAAATCCATTTCAAAATTTTGACCTACTTTGGCCCCTTAAAGGTAGGCAATTTTAAAACAATTTTGAAAATCGACTGGCTTAGGACGAAAGCCCTATATTTTGGCTGTACAGTGCCGTGTTCAAATTTTTATAATAATAATTACCAGTCAAGTTATAAGGAAAAAACCACAAAATGGGACAATCGTTCTATTGGCCGTCATTTTGAATAAAAATTGTTTTAATTTCTTTTTTCAATTGGGGCTCGTATGTACTATCTTATAGCCAAGTAAAAACGAATTTGGCCCAAATTTGCAAATATGCTCCCAAAATAACCACCTTATTTTTGGACACCCTGTATAGATTTCTTATTAAAGCTATTTTTGCCGATGAAATAATTTTAAAGTGGCTAAAATAAAATTTCATTAAAATCGCTCAAGGGGGGGGGGGAGGTCATACAGACGGACATTTCAGTTCAAAAAATCAAATTTTTTTTTTCGCATTTTTGGAATCCCGGGAACTCAAAACGTCGAGAAATGCAAAAAAAATTTTTTTTTTTTTCTCGATTATAAGAACTTTTTGTTGGATTGGAAAAAGTTAAAACAGTTTACTTACTTATCGTATCCTAATAATTTGTACGTCCTCGATTTATCTACTACATCTTGAGTTACATCACCATTTTTAAACGATCTCCCTAAAACGCCGTGTTTATGAAACGCCAACACACTATCAGGCAAGCAAACTAAAAATTTAATTTAGAGAATAAATTTAATCAATTTATAAATTACTAACCAACACTTTCAATTTTAAAATCAAATTTCATCTCCGAAATTTGTTTTTTATCATTTCTAAGTCGACCTTGGGGAGTTACAATTTTTACTACGTTATCGTAACAAATTAAAATTGCGTCTTTCTCTATTTGATTAACGCTTACAATATTTAAATTTTCACGTTTTGGTACTACAGTTGCAGTACCATCCATATCTTGGAGTTCATCCGAATGAAACCAACTAGAGCCTAAAATATTCTTTCAGGTAATGGATTTATTTTGTTCAATTTTACATCACTCACCAGAATTCATATTAATTAAATCCAATTTGAACCTGTTGTGCTGATATGCTTGCTTTACCGAAACACATACAACCGGATACTCTAACTCCGGTGTTATGATCATTTCAAAAACATTTAAAGGATTTGGCAACATACACTCGACGTGCTACAAAATACATAACTTTAATTTAAACAAGTAACAAAAAAGTGTAAGAATACTAACTTTGAGCAACATAAATTTGTTGAGTGGGTCATACCACTGCATTAAAAAAATTCCAGTCGTCGTTGCTCCGCATAGATATTTATAACCGTTATAAGGATTACGCGAAATGCAACAACGAATAGTTCCTCGTGTGTCTGGCACACGAGTTGTTAAAGCAAATTTTCTAGGAACAAACCGTTCTGGTATTCGATTCATGTGCAAACTAAACCTGTGCGATTGTTTATTTTGTAAAGCCAAAAGGTCGTGTCGGTAAAGATGAGGTGTTTTGCCTGTTAAAGTCATGAGAACATCTTTAATAACATACATCCAAACCGTTCGCCTATTGTATAACTGATCTATGCAAGTTTCGTGCAATTCGTTTAAATTTAAATTATATATTCCTTCTTCGGCTCCTATTAAAATGTGTTGATCTCTTGTGTCTGGATGAATCCAAGATGCGCTGCAATGAATTCTTAATGGACAACCATTAAAAACCTACAAAACGTACAAAATTATTAGCTCCAATTAATTTTTAATTAAGCTCACCTTAGAGAAACACGCTCCCATGTGGACTTTTGGAGTTGGTGGTAAACCATTGCTTGGAGGTCGTGGTGGTGTATGTCGTCTACGATGTTTACGTATTGGAGGAACCGGTGGACAAGCTACCAAATCTGGTGCACTAGTTTCATGACTATCGACATTCGTATTCGTACCATTGAACATTCTTTGGTTTCTCGCACTGTCGCTCAGTGATCTTTGCCTTTGACCGCTTCCACCCATAGAATTCACTAACCCAAATATTTCGTCAACAGACGAGTGACGTCGTGGTGACCCGTTTATAGCACCTTCGCTATTTGTAGGACTTGTTGGTATTGTATGAACGTCACATGTTGTCCTAACGTTCTTCGCATCAGTATCTTGAACTGGTAAAGTTGCTCTAAATTTTAAAAAAAGTAAAAATTATTAACACTAAAGCGAGGATTTAAATATGGTGTTTAAAAGAGCGTTAAGCTATTATTAGTGTTATTAAGCTAGGCTAGAAATAAAACAGTATGTGAGGTGTTGGTTTTAAAAACTTACTGCTGTGTGTAGGGATCCGCAGATTCGTATTTGCAAGCGGTCCTATAAATAACACCAAAAACACTATCAAAATTGCATTTTATGTTAAATCCACCACCCTAGCAAGAGTAAATTTTGAAAAAGTATAAGTAATGGTGCAAAATGTAATAAAGCTGATTGTTTAATGTTAGTATGTATGTGCGTCGCAACAAACAAAAAGAAATCAAAAAATAACCTTACGACAATTACCTCAACAACAATTCTTCGTCTATGTACTGCAACAGACTCCTAAACATTGAAGAAATAAATACGTAAATAAAAAAAAAATTAATATACGAATGAAAAAAATATTAAAAAATAAAACAAACTCATAACTTTTTTAGAATGCAAACTAAATATGAAATAAAGCAATTAAACCTAAATACTTGCTACTCAAGACCACTTCACATTAGGCTATCAATTGGCAAATCTAAAAATTGTTAATATTGATAGAAATGATAAGAAGACTGTTTACTTTCCTATTAGTGGGGTGAACGAGAGTTTTACTGCGAAGAACCTACGCCTTGAACGAATTTTGAATAATTTTTTTTATTTACTTTTAAATACCCTAAAGAACAACCTTTATATTGTTAGAAAGTGTGCATTTGCCTCATCATCTTTTTGAACCACTTCTTGTGAATTCAATTTTCAAAATCATAAAAATTAGCTGAAATAGTATATTATAGTATATTAAAATACATGTGTCACAAGATAGCATTTTGACGCACGAAGGCAAATTTTGCCAGACCGACTGAAAGGAGGCTAAAAAAAAGTGGCTAAAGCAAAATTTCATCAAAATCGGTTCAGTAGTTTTTGCTCTAGGGGTGGGGACATACGTTATTTTTTTTTTCTCGATTATAACAACTTTTTCTTGGATTGGAAAAAGTTAAGAAAGTCTTCAAGTCCTGAAAACCCTCTGGGGGCCGATTGAAGGGGAAGGGGGGACGCCCCCATTACTTACAAAATTATAAAATAAAAATTCTTTTTCAGCTAATTTTTATGATTTTGAAAACTGAATTCACAAAAAGTAGTTTAAAAAGATGATGAGGCAAATGCACACTTTGATCTTTAGGGTATTTAGAACTAAATAAAACAAATTTCATCAAAATTCGTTAAACGCGTGGGTACTTCGCAGTTTATGCTCTTTTCAGTTTAATATAATTCCATTATATTAGTAATAGCCCCATGTGAAATGCAAATAAAGTTAATAAACAAGACCAAAAAGTTATTATGTAATAAAAATGCATATACGATCAACCCTTAAAAAAATTCAATGCAGCATACAGTAGACAGCTTACTGTAAAATTATAAAATCTTCATTTATAGAACAGTCCACTGCCTACTCTGAGCCCCTTTTATTAGAATCAAAAATCAATTTTTATGTACCTTAAAGACATTTTTAAAATTTGTGATCCCGTCATTGCACGTCTCTCGGGACTTTAATAAAAAAAATTCGATAAAATTCCTCAATTGATTGCAAACGTTTTAATAAAACTGTTTACTACTTACTTGTCTCTATTTAAAGAATCAAACGCATTTCCTATTCCACACTTTTGATTTTTATGCTCTCCACAATTATGTACACTGGTGACATTATTCATAATGTCCATAATATCCCAAACTTTATTAATATCGTCAGAATTATTTGAAGGACCTAAAAAACTCTATAAATTAAAACGTTTTTTAAATTTAACTTTATCGTACCTGCTCTACCTAGAGTATTATTAGCTTCATCAATATTTTCAATATCATTACAAGATTGAGTGACACCTCTCGATTTTGGTCTTGATGTTAATCGTGATGCAATACGTTGAGGTACATTAGGAATTGACTAAAATAAATATTTAAAAATTTGCCAATCACATAAGATTGAACACCTACCCCATCTTCATCAGGTTCAAGATCTGCAAACGCATGAGAAGGATTGCTAACTTTTTGAAGCAACTCCAAAGCTAATCGCCGATGCATATCTCCTTGGAAAAAAGCGTGCTAGAAATTAGATCAATAAGAAATCTTCATTAATATTTATTTCAATTTCTTACTTGTAATAACTTTTCAGCCGTTGGTCTCTTTTTAGGATTCTTAGTTAGGGCCACTTTAACAAAATTATGAAATGTGGGACTCCTACAATAAAACATCACAATTTCATTAAAAAATTTTTAAGTTTTTCTTACCATTTATCTTTATCTTTTAAAGTGGGTGGTTTAAATCCACTTTTTGACATAAGAAATAAAGCTCTCATAGGATGCAAATCAAACATGGGAGGTTGTAGTTCTGCTAATTCAATTGACGTTATTCCTATTGCCCAAATATCACACAACTGATTATAACCACCTTTCCTTTCAACAGCAGCAACCTATTTGAAATATATTTTTTATAATACTTCGATCAAGTGTTGTAAATAAACCTACCTCAGGTGCCATCCAATAGGGAGTCCCGATAAATGACTTTCTTTTATTAATTGTAGCTGTAATTTGAGCCGATACTCCAAAATCGGCCAACTTGACGTCACCACTTTCAGTTAATAAAATATTAGCTCCTTTAATATCCCTATGCATTTTTCCCATATTGTGCAAATATGACAAACCTAATAAAGTTTCACGACACATGTATGCAATTTGGTGTTCAGCTAACGGTCCAGTAACTGCAATTAGCAATAAATTAAGTAATTTAAACTAATTTGAAGCAAAATTGAACTCACTATGATAAATATCCTGTAATGACCCCCCACCGCAATATTCCATACAAATCCATAATTTATCCCTGCGTAAATAGCTACCATAATATGCAATAATATTTGTGTGACGACAATCTTTCATCATGAGAATTTCCTGTTGGATAATGCCAAAATCGTCACCTAAAATCAAAAGTTATAGCACTAAACTTTTGACAATAATAACTCTTACCAGGTTCTAACTTAATAACTTTAATTGCTGCTAAATCATTGGAAGATAGTCTTTTTGCCTAAAATAAGAGTTTTTTACGTTAAAAAACATGGATAGTTTAAAATAATAGCTATAAACTTACTTTATATACATCACCATAAGTTCCACTCCCAATTCTTTGTATGAGTTCATATTCATCTTGAGGATTTCTCCTCGAAATATCCGAACTCAATACTCCTTGAGCCATTATAATTTATTTAATACGTAACTAATTACATTGTACTTTAATCTTGCAATTCTGAATTTTTAATTGTATATTCGACTCTGTTTACCTGGGATTCTGGATTTGACAGCGCTAAATGTCCGACATATTGGTTATTATTTCGAGCTGTGCCTCACGTACCACCATAGGGAAACTTTTAATGAAAAAAGTTTTTAATATTTTCAAAAATTAAAATTTCTAATTAAGAATTTTAGTCAATAAAAATTTACTAAAACATTCCTGACTGTTAACTTATCCTATCATGTTATGTTGTCTCCTATCCTTTTCACTAGAAAAATTCATGGTATATGAAAGTAATCTAAGAAATTATAGGCCAGTAAACAAGTACATCTTACCTTGCAAAAGGTCATGTAGTTTTGGATTTTGGATATGTTATATGTACCTAGGCCCTTATTAAAAACTCAAGTTTTGGAATTCGGCGCGCCTGTGCGCGCTTCAGTACAACCACTTTTGTGTCACTTTTTTCGGTTTTTGCTCAATAACTCTTTACTAGTACGACCTACAAAAAATATTAATGTTACCTGTTTTCTAGAGCACAAAATTTGCTGCAATTTATCCCAATAACGTGTTTTTCTAAACCATACAGTTACCGAAATACAGAGCTTCAAAGTACAAAATTTTTCAAAAAGTTAGGGAAAAGTACCACAAAAAAGACAGTGTTCATCATCTTAACGGTTTATTGGTTCAATTTAAAGACATCATGAGTAACACTTTGTAGTCATATGATAGATCTGTGCATAAAAAATTACAAATATGACCACAATACGAAGAATATTTTATACAGGGTGAGTCGGGAGAAACGCACCAAACGCCAAGGGGGTATTTTACATGTAAATATAAGACGAAAAAACCCAAAAGTTGTAGTTCGATTTTGATTGGTTTTCAAGTTACAACGACTTAAAAGCTTGAATCCCTAGTAATATAATTTCATTAATTTATAAAAACACCCTTTTTTTAACTTTAAAGCTCTTTATTTCGGTAACATGGTTTTCTAAACCTCATATTTACGGAAATACAGAGCTTCAAAGTATAAAAAGTAGGTTTTTCAAAACTAATGAAATTTATATTACTAAATATTCAAACTTTTAAGTCGTTGTAACTTGAAAACCAATAATAATCGGACTACAACTTTTGGGTTTTTTCGTCTTAGACTTACATGTAAAATACCCCCTTGGCGTTTGGTGCGTTCCTCCCGACTCACCCTGTTTAAAATATTCTTCGTATTGTGGTCATATTTGTAATTTTTTATGCACAGATCTATCATATGACTACAAAGTGTTACTCATGATGTCTTTAAATTGAACCAATAAACCGTTAAGATGATGAACACTGTCTTTTTTGTGGTACTTTTCCCTAACTTTTTGAAAAATTTTGTACTTTGAAGCTCTGTATTTCGGTAACTGTATGGTTTAGAAAAACACGTTATTGGGATAAATTGCAGCAAATTTTGTGCTCTAGAAAACAGGTAACATTAATATTTTTTGTAGGTCGTACTAGTAAAGAGTTATTGAGCAAAAACCGAAAAAAGTGACACAAAAGTGGTTGTACTGAAGCGCGCACAGGCGCGCCGAATTCCAAAACTTGAGTTTTTAATAAGGGCCTAGGTACATATAACATATCCAAAATCCAAAACTACATGACCTTTTGTAAGGTAGCATACGCTTATTACGACCTGTTTACTGGGCTATTAATTAATTAACTAACTAAAAAGAACTATTTACGTTATTTCTTAAGAACAAACTAATTTAAATTTATGCTAAATAGTGGCAGTTTAGTATAATTTAGGGATCCCATCATCCCAAATAAATGGACTGTACTATTGAAAAATTGAAGTTTAATTTTTTGTAAAAAAAAGAGCGATTAAGTATACACTTAAGATTACATTCCATAACTTAAGATAACCATTACATTGTGATTGATGTACTTGAAAAAACGTTCATGTGTTGGAATTTCAAGAATGTCAGTACCTAACTTTTAGTGGTACACTGTCGGTAGCCTTGCATTTAACGTACGTAATGCGACTAGTGCTACGTGTCTTGATTTCAGTCCAGCAGCAAGCTTTAATTGAACCTTACGGTTTCTTACTTATATAATAATAAAATAACTATAATGAGTAGATAAAAAATGATACCACTAATTTAAAAAATATGTTTTATATTTAAAAAATAACCATTTTTAACAAAAAATATATTTAACATAAGTTTTACAGTTATTAACAATAAATACTATCGATATAATATAATTGCTTATTAAAAAATTTTTTAACGTAAATAAAAGCACAAATTGTTATAAATATTAGCAAAACTAATTTACAGGAATAAATACACAGCGATAAAAAATTAAAAAAGTTAACTGTTATCTTTCAGAACATCTTTTAAAATAGAACCAGAATTCCTACTTCTACCAAAATCAGCAAAAGTAGGTAAAACGACTTCGCTTAAAAGCAACGGCGACTGACGAGTTGAACTTTTACTACTATCAGTACTAAGTTTTCTTGTTGGATTTGAAGACAATAAATTCGGTACAACTTTAGGTTTAGACTCATTTTCTAAAAATTTAACAAAAGCTTGTGAAAGTGATTCTTGACTTATATCCGAATTAGAACTTAAAGCTTGTGGATTTAAAATGGAACTTAACCAACCCCCTTGTTGTTTATTTAAATTAACTTTATCACATTCTTGTTGATTGAAATCTAATACTGTAGCTATTATTTTCAAAATTTGATTTGTATCACCAGAGTTTGATCCCATATACCCTAACATTAAATTTTTAATTAGTGTTTTATCGACTTTCGAATCAGTTTGCGTTGATAATTCCTTATTTGTAGCTTCACTTTGTCGTATTTGTTCTTGCATGTTTTTTTCTAAAATGTAAAAGAAATAAATTGATTATAAAGACATTTTTAGTTAGAGTTAACTTAAAAAAATAATAATAAAATTATACAAACTCAAGATGCAAATTGGGTTGATTTTGAAAATCAAAATGCAAGTGTTACACAGGGACTGGTTCTTTTTAAATCAAACCAGTACCTGATGCAATACTCACAGTCTCGATATTCACTAGCACTCATGCATCATGCTTTATTGGATGTAAAATAAACCCTGCAAAAATCAAAATTAAAACGAAAAAAAAAATGCAAATTAATGAAAAGCTCGCTTTCTATAAACTCATACAATCTACAAAAAAACAAGTGTTTGGAACGGGACAGGATTTGAATTTTTACGAGTTGGAGATAAAGGTTTTGTGAATTAAATTAGGTGTTCTTATCTCAATTGCCATACTTGGAAAAAAAATTTTAATTTTTCACAATAGAATTTACAAAAATACAAAAACTGTAAAATGATGCATTATGCGCTTATTGATTAATTAAAATAATTAGTCATTATAAATTAAAATTTGATGTACAAAAGAATCAGATTACCAATTTAGTACGAGTTTGGGGACTTTTAGTATGTTGGGGTCTATTTTATGGCTATTTCTGGCTACTTCCTAATTTTTTTAAATTTAATTTCTGAACGTATGTTGGCCCTAATTGAGTGCATATTTTTTTTAAATTCTTAAAATTCAAAATGGCGGCCAATATAACGATTGTCCCATTTCATGGTTTTTCCATTATAACTTAACCGGTAATAATTATTATGAAACCCTAAAAACAGCATTGGCAAGTCAAAATATAAGGCGTTCGTCCCGCCCTAGTGAATTTTAAACCGTTTCAAATTTGCCTACGTTTAAGAAGGGGTCAAATTTGGTCAAAATTTTGAAATCTAATATCTCAAAATCGGCTGCAGCTGCTTTTATCATTTTTGAATATGTTAAAGACATCGCAGTTGTCTATCGAATGGCCCACGTTTCATTAGTTAGAAATTTCCAGGACCGGAGTTATGATCTTTTGATAGTCAAAATTTCAAAAAGCGGCAAAAAATTTATTTTGTATAAATTACACATGTATTAATCCCATGAATATTTATTATGTTACACTATTTTTGGTTAACAAAAAGCTTCCGGTTAAGAGAGCGGTTTCTAATGAATGGGCGGGAAAGTTGGTATTTAGACATTCAGCTCGTAACCGTTGGCGGCTTTAATATCAGGGTGATATCACTAATCTTCATAATTCCTGATAGGGTAAGGTTCAAAGAAGGCAATGACATATTTGTATGTAGGAAATAAGAGCCTAATTAGTGAGAAAAGTCCAATTGAACTTGGTGTAATTAAAAAAAACAATGGACGTTGGGTAAAAACAACATCCTTTGGACTTTTCTCACCAATTAGGCTCTTATTTCTTATATACAAATATGGAATACCCTGTATATTTTTAAATATTTTGAAAGCTCGTAAAATGAGCTATCAGACAATACCAAACACATTATAGTGACTTCCGGTTTTATCCGAGTTTTTAAACTTTTAATGACTGTATGATTAACATGTAATAGTATTTAACATTACAAGCAAGGTAAAACTGTTTTTAATCGCGGAAAGAGGATTATGACTGGCGAGTCGCCGACGAGCCTGTAATAATTTTTACGGGTGTAAATAAAGCGATACAACATAAAACAGTCCAACAATTATACAAACTAATAATGCAAAGGATAACAATCGATGAGGCACTAACTGTATTTATTTTATCCCACTTAGTAAACTGGGGTGTTTAAAATACCTCTAGTTACCAAATGAGATTAAAAAAACGCAGTCAAAGCGTGCAAGTGCAAATAAAGGCATCTACAAAACAAATTGCATAAAAAAATCGTGCATGTAAAAAAAAAGCATTAAAACAAAACATAATGTAAAAAAACTAATTTTACTTGTTACAGTTTAAAATGGAAACCTCCTAAAAAATGAGTTAAAAAAATGTAGCCAACGATGAACCAATAAGTTGTTACAACAGAACGGGCTAATATCAGTCGATACTCTGGGACTTTAAATACCCAGAATTACCAGCTGATATTTCACGTGCAGTCATATTAAAAATTAAAAAAAGCGTTACACCAATTATGTAAAAAATTAAAATCTGACTATACTTTTCAAAAAATTAACTAGAAAACATACCGAGCTCCTTAAAAGCTAAAATTTGTTGTTTACACTTCTCTAATTGATCGGCAAGTCTCGATGCGGCTTGCAAACCTTGCTTGCTCTCTTCAAGTTGCGATTTCAAGACGGCAATTTCATCCCTCAACTCTTTCTGAATCCCTTTTTCTATGTTAATTTGTCGCCTTATCCTTTCAGTTTCATCCCCAACATCTTTTTCTTTATCTGAAATTAATTTGTTTAAAAAATATTAGTTTGTTTTATTATGTATGAAACATTTAATTTTCTCTTCAAACGTAAAACTTTGATCAAAAAAGCGCCATCTCTTGTAAACTGTTTGTAGTTCGACTGTCAAATGTTTTTAAAAATTAACTTTAACTTGTAAAAAGAAGCTAATTATTAAACGCAACGAACAAATTATAACAGAAAATTTATAAAAACAGTACCTTTTTACATTAAAAATCCTTAGAAATATCATTTTACGTTACTATTTGTTAAATATTTAAGGTTAGAATTTACTTTTACCTCCTAGGATGTAGAAGTAGAACTTTAACCTTAAAAATGTCAACTTTTTTTGACGTTTGAAGAAAAAAATAATTACCAAGTTTAATGTTTACCTTTTTGAAATTGATCCAAGACCAACTGTAAGTTAGTTAGAGCTGCTATTTGTTTATTATGTAAATCTTCGTAATTGGAAATTTTAATTCTCAAATCATCGCGTTGATTTGTCACAAGTTGAAGCTGTGTTTGTAAAGTTTCGACTTGTTGATTTGCCCTAATACTAACAGAAGTGTAAATAGAGCTAGAATCTTTTTCCCGCCTCACTATTTCGTTCAATTTTGTTTGCATTTCCTTGTTTCGTTCTTCCGATTCGAGCAAATCTTTAGTGTAAGTTTCTTCGATATCGACCAGATGGATTCGCAAACGTTCAAGCTCTTTAGACAAGGCTTGTTCGCGTTCAATTATCGGTTGCTTTTCAGCTAGGGCTTTTTGTACGTTTTTTTGTTCGTCGAGCAAACTTTTTGCAAGGACGTCACACTTGTCGCTTAAGAATTCGTTTTTATCGCTTAAATTTGTAATTTTTTCATTAAGAGCGACCACGTCGCCTATGGAGTTTGAGCTATTTTTTTCAGTTTCAATCGCTAAGAGTTGGTTCAAACGTTGAATTTCGTTGTAATATTTGACGTTTTCTTCGTCTTTTGTTGTAACAAAAGTTACAATTTCCTTCAATTGACTTTCCAAAAAATTAACTTTGAGCTGAAGCTCAACTGCTGATTTTTCCAAGTTGCCATAGTTAATTTCCAAAGCGTGTTTTTCTTTTGTAACAATTTCCAACTTTTCTTGTAAGCTCGAATAATTTTCATCACTCGAAGCAATAGTTTTACCTTCGACTTCTTGTAATTTACTTAAAATTTGTTGATAGTTTACTTCGGACGTTTGTTTCGCATCTATCGCTAGTTGAAGCTCTTTGGACATGGTATCGATTTGAAGCTTGAGACTAGTCTCGCACATTTTGGCATTTTGCAATTTTTCGACTAAATTTCTAACGTGAAGGTCTTTCTCTTTATCATTTCCTTCTTGAATGCTCAACTTTTGTTTCAAATCATCGACTAAATTTTGTAAAACGTCCACGTCGTTGATTAAATCTTCTTTTCGATTTTCTAATTTCTCCGCGCGTAGTTTAGAAATATCGTTTTCTTCTTGTAGCGACTCCAAATTAACGTTAGTTTCGGTTAACTTATATTCTATATTTTCGTAATCTAACTTCATTTTATCTAAAGCGAGCTTTAAGGTAGCAGTATCTTGTTGTGACTCATTGTAAAGTATTAAAAGCTCTCGATATTCTTCTTTACTTTTATTTAATTCTTGACCGGTCAAATTCAATTGTTTTTTTATGTAATTTAATTCGGTTTCGATTTCTAAAGAAGTTTCTTGTTTGGAATTATCAAAATCAGAAACGACCAACTCTAAATCTTGTATTCTTTTATTAGCATTTTCCAATTGACTCTCAAGGAGCAATAAATTATCTTCGTTACCTTCAGATATTGTTTGTAAGCCACAATTACTTTTATAACTTTGCAATTCTGTAATTAACGCTTCGTTATTTTTCATAAGTTCGTTACATTCTTCTTCGTAATCTTTTATAGTTCGACTTTTCGCAATTACCTCTTGACTTAAAACTTCTGAATTTTGCAAAAGTTTTTCTATTTCGAAATTCTTTTCCATAACGGCGCTGTTTTTATCTTGTTTTACTTGGTACAACTCGTTTTCCAAAATTTCGATTTTTGATTTTAATTCGACGACGAATTTGAGAAGACTTTCCAATTTATCGGAAAACTCGCGAGCTTTGACATCTTCGTTTGGAGGCGTCCAAGAGTCTTCTTCTAGATCAGTATTTAAATACTTTTTCATGTTTCCCGTTAGTATTTTCATGTAGGTTTCGTGTAAGGTGCTTTGTTTTATCAATTCCTCTCGTAGTGTTTGCAATTCTTGAGCCATCAACTGATTTTCAGATTTTTCGTCAATAAATTTTAGCTTTTGTTGTGCTTCCAATTCTTTTTGCTGAGCTACTAAGTTGGCGTGTTCTTTTTTTAAATTTTCGTAAGAACTTACCAATTCCTCATTTTGTGAGCTTGCAACAAAATTTTTCTCAACTTCTAAACGCAGCTTTTGTAGCTCTTCTTCCAACTTTTGATTTTCAACTTTCAACTTCTCGTTATCGTGCAAGCTTTTTACATTTTCTTCAAAGTGAAATTTCAACTTGGTGTTTTCTTCTTGTAATATTTTGTGAGAAATGGTCAATTTTTCATTTTGCGAACTTTCCAGAGAATTTTTCCCAACCTCCAAACGCAACTTTTGTAGCTCTTCAGCAAACTTTTGATTTTCAACTTTCAATTTCTCGCTTTCTTGTAATTTTTTAGCATTTTCTTCAAGTTGGAATTTCAGCTTGGTGTTTTCTTCTTCTAAATTTTTGTGAGAATTGAACATTTTCTCATTTTGCGAGCTTTCGATGGAATGTTTTTCAACCTCCAAACGCAGTTTTTGGAGTTCTTCAACTAACTTTTGATTTTCCACTTTCAAAATTTCGCTTTCGTTCAATTTTTTTCCATTTTCTTCAAGTTGCAACTTCAACTGGGCGTTTTCTTCTTGTAAAGATTTTTGAGAAATGACTAATTCCTCATTTTTCGTACTTTTCATTGCTATATTATGATACGGCGAAATAACCCCTACACCGACCTCTATACCCATTGCTTGTAAGTCGTCACGTATTCGATGATCCACTTTCAACCTCTCGTTTAACTGCAACTTGGAATTTGCTTCCACTTCTTCAATTTGTAATTTCAACTTGGTGTTTTCTTCTTGTAAAGTTTCGTGAGCAATGAGCAATCTTTCATTTTCCAACTTCAAAGAAATTTCGCTTGCCAAACCAACGTGTTGTTGGGCGTGACTTTCTTCGACGTCATCGCGAATCTTTTGGGACTCGACCAATTTCAATTTCTCGCGTTCGTTCAATTTTTTTCCATTTTCTTCAAGTTGCAACTTCAACTGGGCGTTTTCTTCTTGTAAAGATTTTTGAGAAATGACTAATTCCTCATTTTTCGTGCTTTTCATTGCTATATTATGATACGGCGAAATAACCCCTACACCGACCTCTATACCCATTGCTTGTAAGTCGTCACGTATTCGATGATCCACTTTCAACCTCTCGTTTAACTGCAACTTGGAATTTGCTTCCACTTCTTCAATTTGTAATTTCAACTTGGTGTTTTCTTCTTGTAAAGTTTCGTGAGCAATGAGCAATCTTTCATTTTCCAACTTTAAAGAAATTTCGCTTGCCAAACCAACGTGTTGTTGGGCGTGACTTTCTTGGACGTCTTCGCGAACCTTTTGGGACTCGACCAATTTTTGATTTACAACTTCTACCGACTCATTTTCGCTTTCTTCGAGCTGATTTTTCAATTTTAGGTGTTCTTCTTTTAAAGTTTCATACGACGCTTGTAATTTTTCATTCTGCGAGTTTAGAATACAAATTTTGTTGGTTAAATTAGAAGTATCGTGTTGGCCTTTACACAATTGATCGTACTTGGTTTTAAGTTCATCATAATCTGCTCTAAGATTGTCTTTCAACGTGACCAATTTATCTGTAGTCTGTTGGCAATCGTAATCGAGTTGTTCTAAACTTACAATCAATTCTTTCTTTTCTTTTTCCAACTCTTCAATTTTTTGTTCCAACACAGATATTGAATTTTCTTCTGTAGGTTTCCAAAACCACGCGTTGTCATTTTTCTCAACCTATAGAGAAAACAACGATTAAGAATGATATTTATGCAAATTTAGTAATTAATATGCGCGTTTTTTAATCGGCTTACTTCCTGTAGTTTCAAAAATTGAAAAGATAGAAAATCCAAATTTTTGTTCAAAAAGTAACGAGGGCAGTTGAACCCCAAGTGCTTTATACATTTACAGCTGTCTTGGAACAAACGTTACATATTCATAGATATTACACAATTTATTATGCGGGTCACAGGAAACCGGCATTGTCTACAATAGAAACGCGTTGTTAATGCAGGTTAAATACTTTACACTTTGTTCCTTATTTGTCAAAAAGCTGCAAACGGTTACGCGCTAAAATAATCCAACAAAGCCCTACATCAGCAAATTAAAAATTACCAACTAAGCGTTCTCTTCACTACTCGCCAATTCTCAAAAATGCACCCACCCTCCACGATATTAACAACTTAATGAGTACTTTTTTAAACACAGGTAATTGCACAAGATCCAATCAAAACTTATTAAAACATAAAACCATTCAAGATAAAACACAAATTGGCCTACTTTCAATAAGAGACTTTTCTGCGAACGTACAAGGAAGTTTATCGTCGTTTTATCACAACGAGCCCATTTCCCACCGGAACACATAGAAAGATAAAGTTTATTTAAACTGCGATTAAACTAAGGTATACAAATATTACTTTCTAGGAACTTTCAATACCCAAAACCACGTTAAAAATTAAAAAAAAAACTATTAATTTTTCGATTTTTCCCAACCCTATTAACTATTAGAATAATTTTGAAAAAATCTTACCTTAAAATTTTGAAATTCCCAAGTGGAGAAAATGAAACTTCCGCGTCTTCGACTCAAATTCGAACTAAAGAATGAATAAACGAGCGAAACTTGGAAAAAATTGTCCAACACGACTTAAGCGCAAGCGTTTTACTGATAAGGAATAATCGCTTACTAATTTTAATGCACGTATAAGCTACTGGCTAAGGTACAAATGTGTCCATGAACTTCTGTTTATATAACATAAAAAAATGTATGTATACTGCTGATGAAATGTTTTACCCACACACAATACGTACAGTAAAATTTTCTAAACAAAAGCGATAAGAGGAAAGCGTTGTTTCTTAAACTTTTAAAATTCCCAAATTCGTTTCCTCAATGCACAAATTCAAATAAAACTTTTTGGTCACGTCTCTTCGAACCATGGTAACAATTTACAAGAAAAGCAAATAGTAAAAACGAACAAAAAGTTATTTTCTCAGATAACGATCCCTCTTAAGCAAATAAGAATGACGAACGTTAAAATTATGTTTAAAGCAAAGTTAAAAATTTTGAAATATTACCTACTTTTTGAGCACTATTACGAGCACCAACTAACAATGAAAATTTACATAAAATTATCCAATTGTCTTCTTTTATAACCTGAACAGAAGTTGCCATTGGCAACATTGATAAGACACCCCCTCGATAATAAAAATTGATAACAAAAGTACTGACAATAAGGGTAGATAACGTTTATGTAACTTTTGATTGTTTTAAGAAATTAAAAAAAAACAGGGTTTGCAACTACAAAAATGGAGAACTACCGGACTTCCTCAAGAAACCCATGTGCTCTTCGAGGGTTCTAAATTCATCACTTTAACCCTCAGAGAGGCCTCAGACCAATGATGGACCAAACTATGTAACATTGGTCTGGTTAACTTATTTTAAACCTTCTGCTTTGAATCAAATATCGATAAACTGACTTCTTCCCCCACTTTAGAACTTCTACCTCCAAAAAGGAGCCCATGTGCCCAAGTCAGTTTACAATTTATTAGTTATTGCGAGATTAGTCAGCTTATAGTAGCTTTATACGTTATACACCATATGCTAAATATCCATTAGAAGATTAAATGGTCCCATCCAAATCACTAACTTCAGAACAAATGACACAAAACTTTCTAGTTGTAACCATATAGGCTGTTAAAACGATGTTGCATTTTAAAACTTCCAAGACAAAAACTATCCAATCCAAATCCAAAGAAGAGACTTTTTGAAAACTTGAAACCAGCAACCAACAAATATTTTGAAATAGACTATGGGCCCGGCCCGTAACAGAAAAAACGGGGTGATCGTATTCAGGCCCATCTTTTAGGAATAAGTTATTTGGGTGCCAGCGAACACGAAAATCTGGTTGGCTTCCACAGGCAGTGGCTTAAGGCCTCAGGATCCTTCAATTAAATTTTTAAAGAAGGAAAAAAGTAAGAAATGTGACAGCATTCCGGATGCAACTTTGACATTTTATCATTTTTATAAAAAGAATCGACCAAAAAAATTGGCTAAACTCTAGTCTCTGAGAGCGTGGCAGCTGGACTGAAATTAACTTCTTTATGCTATACACACCCGCAAACATTAACTCGTAAAGCTCGTAACTCATAAACGGTATTTGGGTTGTCCACTGGCAAAGTAACTACTTTTGACATAAAAAGTAAGATTTTACTTTGCCATCCCTCTCAGGCCCTCCTCACCAATTAGAAGTTAATTATTAACAGCCCTGAGGCCTTAAGCCACTGCCTGTGGAAGCTAACCAGATTTTCGTGTTCGCTGGCTAAATAACTTATTCCCAAAAGATGGGCCTCAATACGATCACCCCGTTTTTCCTGTTACATGCCTATAGTCTAAAAGCTTTAATGTCTATCGTCCCAAACAAACTTGTGATGGAATAGTTGTCCCAAACAAACTTGTTGATACTTTATAGACTATGGTCTTGTAACAGAAAAATCTAAGTGATAGAATACGGGTCCAACTCTTGGGGGTAAGGGGGTAAGCTATTTGAACGTCACTCAAGAAGAAAATCCGGTTGGTGACATTTGGTACTATCTTGACGGTTCAGGGACCTTCAAGGAAATTCTTATTAAAGCCTGAGTTACATTATACTTTTTTCAACTAGAAACTTTGACAAGTTTCATACTAGACTGACTTGGTAATCTAAATCAGAAATTTTACAACCAAGTTTCATACTAGAAACGGCTAGAAATTAGTTTGCAAAACTAGATCCGGACCTATTTTTCAATACAAGTTTGAAACTTGAAAACTTGTAAAATCTAGTATGAAACTTGTCAAAGTTTCTAGTTGAAAAAAGTGTAATGTAACTCAGGCTTTTTAGAGAAGAAAAAAAGTAAGAAAAATTACAGTAGTCGGGCAGCCACTTTGTCATTCATTCTTATAAAAATAATCGACAAAAAATGACTACTACCTACTACTCTATCTTTAATGGTTTTGACAGCGCGATAATTGAGCAGAAGTTAACATCTTCATACCATACAATAATTCATAAACAGTATTTGGGTTGCTCACTGACAAAAATGACTATTCTTTACATAAAAAGTAAGATCTTACTGTGCCAGCCTTCTCAAGTGGTTTTCCTGCCCTCTTTACCAATTAAAAGTGGATTGTTATCAACTAGCTTATCCCCAAGAGATGTTCCCGAATACTATCGCCTCGAGCCCATTAGGAAGTGTATACATTAAGGGGGCTGTCAGACAGACGTTTTTCAGCGACCGTCACAGACCGACCAAAATTTTAAGCACGTGATTTCGATTATCATTAGGCACACAGCATCGACCGTCATCGATAATTCGATAATGGTCGGTATCCCTCACTCGCTGACGATTGACCGTTTGTCTGACAGTTGCCTAATTATATTCAAAATCACGTGTTTAAAATTTTGGTCGCTCTATGACGGTCGCTGAAAAACGTCTGTCTGACAGCCCCCTAAGGGGGCTGTCAGACAGACGTTTTGCAGCGACCGTCATAGACCGACCAAAATTTTGACACATGGTTTTGAATGTTATTAGGCGGTTGGCAGACAAACGTTCAATCGTCAGCGATTGGCGATAGTGACCATTATCGAATTATCAGTGACTGTCGATGCTGTACGGCTAATGATATTAAAAACCACGTCTTGAAAATTTTGGTCGGTCTATGACGGTCGCTGAAAAACGTCTGTCTGACAGCCCACTTATAGATACAATCTACAATTTACAGGGTGAGTCTGAAATGAGTACCATAACTTATACAGGTTATTCTACATGTCAAAACAAGACGATTGAGCTAAACAAGCCTCATCCAAAAGTCGACTCCTGCTGAGATATAGGTCTTCAAAGTCTTCATTATTATTTCGATATTTTGTATTAAGGTTTGTACGGCTTAAGCTACAACGATGGAATTTTGGTAACAGAGTAATTGTAAGTATGGTCATTGAGAAAAAAATTTACAAAAACCGATTGAAGGGAAGGGTGGTTTTGCGGGGGTTAAGTTATGGTACTCATTTCACTCTCACCCTGTATAGATTGTCGTTGTACTCTAGTACAGTAAAAATAATTTAACTTGAGGTAAGTTCGCGCAGGTTTGGTCACGTCCCTTAATTTAAATACGTTGACTACTGCGTTGGTGGGGATAAATACCAATTTAGGTATCTGCGCATTGTCACCGCTCGTCTACTTAAAATATTATTACAGTAGTTGATTGCAGTTTTGGTAAAAACAAAAGCAATTTTGACCCTGTTTCTGCAGTCTCTGATGGAAAAATCTCTCCCATAATTAGGGACCCGAAATAAAGCGATTCCTGAAAAAAATTGCTATCCCCAATCTTTTCTAAAAAAACTTTTATTTCGACTCGACTATAAGACCGTGTAGCGTCAAGATTTGACGAGTGCCAACGGTTTTTACTTAAACGTAAGTCATAAGGGCCCAACATATAAAAAAATTGCGATAATCGAAGACATTGTTTTTTGTATCCTTCGACTTGAACATTTGACAATGGAACAGTTTGACCAAAAAGGCTTTAAATCAAAGGAGCGATGCATAAAATAAAAGTACGTTCCTTTAGCTTTAAAACGACGCATTTCGCAGAAATATATCTCTTTTAGATCGCGAGTTATAAATTATTGAAGTACATATTTATGTTTTCAAAATACAGTCGAACCTCTATTTAGTGATGTTTTTTCGAGGATCTTGATATTCAAGCTAAATTGCTTGTAAAAAAAAATGTTTTAAGAAAGTCTTTACAGTTTTAAAATATTTTGAGAAATAAGAGAGATATCAATTAAAATTAAAATTACGTACCTATATGTATTTGGTTTTTGGGCGATAACTTAAAAACAAAAGAAGATAGCTCGATTTTGATTTTACTATCATTAGTTTCTCAAAAAAAGATATCGAGGATGCGCTATCGGTTTTTCTCTAACTCCTACAGTTACCGAGTTCCCTTATGAAAACATCCAATTTTGCTCACCCTGTACTTTGTGATACAATAAAAAAGGATCCTTTTTTTCATAATTTACTATGCCCTTTCGGCCTTTTTGTCAGAAAGCGCTTTATAAAAACTGATCCATCTCTTCCCATTTGAACTAAAACAAATTTGTGTATGCTTATAAAAAAGAGTTTTTGAAGACCTTTCATTTAAAAAAAGAATTGTTAAATTTGGTCAAATAGAAGAGTAGAGAGTTGCATTTTCGTGTTTGCAATTGCAGTTGCCGGACGCCTAACTTTCTGTAGTTTATTTTTGGGTCAAATGAAAGGCAGAACATTTTCTCATTCATGTATTTCAAAAAGTATATCGCAAGAAAAATTTTATAAATCCAAAAAGTTGCACTAGCGCCTCTAGTTGCAATTTATTGGATTGGTATGACTTTATAGTAGTGTCAAACTAGGTCAAACTACGACAGATCAACGTAGACGACCGACGATTTGAATATTTCCAACCGACACACATTTAGTCAAAATCCGAAGACGAAGGGTCAAACGTGGCCGATCTGACGTGGAATTAGGTACCTATTTTTAACTGATATTCGCCAGAAGTTTTCGCTGTAGGTTCATGTGAAATGAACGATTTATCTTAAATAATTTCTGAAGTCAAATGGCGATTAATCAGTTGACTAAGAAAATTGACAACAATGAAGAAAAACAAAAAAAGAACCTTGCTAATCCTCCAGGTAGATGCTAGTTGTTATAGTATCACAGATGCTTTGATGACCTGCCACAACGTTTCAAAAATCATTATGCAATTTTCGTAAAATTGGTGGATTAGCAAAGCCAAGGTAATCTCCTATAACTTTTCTTATTGACACTAATGCTGTGTTGATGTTTCTGCTGTTCCTGCTAAACCACAAGATAAGCAATCTGGTCCACGTGAATTTACTTTATTCACCATCAGTGGCATAAATGGTAAATTATCGAGTCAAGATCTAAATGAACGAGCAGATATAATTAAAAACTGCAAACTCTATCTCTCTGCTGCTCAAAGTGAAACCCTGATGATAAGAGAGTTCAGCTCTAACTTGACTTATCCATCAGATTTGGTATGGCTTAGGAACTGAAAGATGAAAAACAGGAAGGCTACTAAATAGAGAGGGGGACTCTCCAGAACATCAAACGTAATCATGGCAGTACTTAAATAACAAACTAAAAAATCACAGTGATGTAATTGCCATAAAAGTGAGCTGAGAGAGAGAACAACGTAAGAGGGACTAGATAATCGATCGTGGACATAATAGTTGGGACCGAATAATTATTATAATAGGTCATTTGTTAGAAAGAAGAGCTGAATTCCTAAAACAATGTTCACACGTCTCTAAAAAAGCTTAATAGCTGTACATTTTTTAATATAAATGTGGGAGTAATCTGAATGTACAGACAAAGACAGACAAAATTGAACACTTCTCATAACAAAGATGACAAATAATCAGAAAGCAATCAACAAATAGGTAGGCTATCACAAAAGATATTCTGTGGGATGACAAATTACAACCTTTCCGTGTTTACGCACATTAGTTTAATTTAAAACAAAATAATAATGAAGATCACAATTCCTCCCACTCTAGAAATGAGAGTGAAATGCATAAAACGATTAGCTTACGTATAATAATGGAATCATATTAGACTGAAAAGAGCATAAACTGCAAAGAACCCATGCCTTAAACGAATTTTGATGGAATTTTTTTTATTTAGTTCTACATACCCTGAGATCAAAGTTTATATTGTTAAAAAGTGTGCATTTGCCTCATCATCTTTTTAAACCACACTTCTTTAGCTCGCCCTTTAGAACTCGGGACTCGTCGGATTCTTAAAGATCACATGTTTTTGAATAGGATTCAAAAATTTTTACTAACTTCGCAATTTTTTCTCTTTTAAATCCTTATTCTACAGTATTATTAATAATTATGAGTAAAGGGATGAGAAAGAGCAGCAAAGTTTTCAAAAGCGCACTAAACTGCTAACTGCAGATTTAGAATAAAATAACATGTTCTGCAAATTTCTATTTGATTTCATAACTCCTAAAATATAAAACAATAAAAACACAATAAAAAAACTGTAATATGTCATATCAAACAAAAAACAACAATTGTTCTAAATCGTATAACTATGACCTTCTCTTATAGCCTTTATTTCAAAATATCTACCATATTAACTTAACTATTTATACCACCCATTTCAATAAAACCATAAAACTCAAACCTAAATATAATTCTAAAAACCATTCAATTACTGTGTATAGTTCATTACATTGTTTGCAAGTTGGAAGAAAGCGTTTCATTTAGTTTTGTAAAATTTAATTTTGAGCAATTAAAAGTCTTGGTCCGATTTATTTTGTGCTTGTCTTTCTACATAAAGCAATTATGGAATTACCAATTATACAAGTACACGAGTAGCTTCATACACAATCGAATTATTTAATGCACATCTTCTTATACGACATTAAAATTAATTTTGCAATAACCAACTTTCAAATCCAAAAAAATCGTTTAATGTATTAACTTGTGTATACAAAAAACTGATAAAGCCTAATAACGTACTTTATCATCAAATATTTGCTCTTGTTATCTCAAATATATTGAAGGGACGAAAAAACATCAATAAGTTAAATTAGGGTATTAAGAATGATATTACAAAATAGTAATTTTTAATAACAAATTCAAGTGCACTAAAATTGCCCGATAGTTTAGACTATTAAAAACTTTAATTTAACCGTTAAATTATTGAAATGTGTAGGAAATAAAATCAATTTTTCTTCACACAAAGAACTGTTTGATTAATTACGATAATAATTTTATCAGCAAGTAAATATGCAACGCCTTTTATTAAGTTTACATAACACTTCATAATGTAATGCACAACATTTGCCCCGATATGAACGAGATAAAATTTGAGCATAAAATTAATAAAGCCGTTGGTTTTACTACGTATATAATATTTAAGTGTAACTTTGTACTAACAACAAAAGGATATAAAAACCATCATACCTGCGAGTTATTAGTTTTTGTACCATCGACTTGTGGTTTTATCGAAACATCACCTTCATCTACAAATAAAACTAAATTTATTGATTGTTCTTCACATTACTTGGCGATTAATCATTTTATTTACGATCAAAACACAAATATTAAAAAAGTTTTTAAGGTTGCAATTTGAGGTTATGTCATTTTGAGAAAACTTTTAATTATTAAAGAAAATTACATAAGATTCTTAATTTATATTAAAAACGTATAAAGCTGATTACCTTTACTTGGAATAATTCCTTCGGTTAAAACACCACTTGCTAAATTAGTTAGTTGTCCTTTAATCGAAGTTAAACTATCATTAAAATTCAACCAAGACATGTTGAGGATTTCACTATAAAAATAATTTTACTGAGTACTATTTGTACTGCTTTTCATTTTTAAACAATTAGTTACAAATTAAAAACAATAATAAAAATTTTTTAGCTGACATGCCAACACAACAATCCCAAATGATTATTTTAAATTGTGTATTGCACAGTTCTGATATTATGGCAATTGATAAAAATACCATTAAAAATTATATTTTCCATGTAATTACTTCTATGTTACATTATTATTATTAATTTTTAAAAAATGTAGGGAAATCATGCACTACATTTTCTTAAAATACCGTCCGTGATAGTTGAATCACCGTCATGCTACGCATCATATGAATATAAATATAATATACAGGGTAACTTTTCATAAAGGATAATGATTAATTATGAAGGATAATAAATAATTAAACTGGAAAATTGAGCGTGTCACTTGTCATGAAGTTCAATTTTATTCCACGAGGTTCGCACAATCGACGGTCCCAAACGTCAAATTACAGTATTGCCAAATTACTTAATTCAAACAAATTTGAAAAAATCCCTATAATTATATACAATAAAAGTAATTTGGTAATACTGTAATTTGACGTTTGGGACCGTCGATTGTGCGAACCTCGTGGAATAAAATTGAACTTCATGACAAGTGACACGCTCAATTAATTAAAATTTTTGAAATGTGTAAAATAATTTAAAAATAAAAATTTTTTGAATACGTTCCTGTTTTTAAGCAGGGTATTTGTTTGTAATGTCAATTTTTTCGGATTACCAACTTGAAAAGTGACAAGAGATAATTGATCTAAAAAATCAAGGTTAGTTTTTAATTATTTAGTAATAATAAATAACACGCCATTTATAGATAGACAGAAAAAGAATAAGAATAATAATAAATTTCAATACACGACTCATTAAAGAATGATATCATTTTCATTAACACCATTACTTGAGTAAGTTTCAATTTGTAACTATAAATTGAAAAATTTTTGTAAAATATTTTTGTAGGTGTAATAACTAACAAATTTTATGGATAAAATTTGAACATTGGGAAATATAATACTCAAATTATCGCTTATTCCGTTATGAGTGATTTTAAACCCCGGTTTTTGAAACCATCGGATACTACGAGCTTCCTAGATAAGAACGATTCAAATTTTGTAGAGTTTACAGATTTCGTTTATAATAAAAATATATCACAATCGATTCAAACTCAAAGGCAACGATTACCAATTTTTCAAAATCGAAATCATATATTGTATTTGTTGGAGAAGTATCAAACCCTTGTACTTGTAGGTGAAACGGGATGTGGTAAAAGTACCCAAATACCTCAGGTTAGTCTCATTTTATTTTTATACTGTTTATTAGCTCAAAATTGTATATAGTTCAGTTTCTACAGACGAAAACGCACTACAAGCTCGGAAAAATAATAGAACGAGTAAACATTGGTGCGTGGTCAAAAAGATCATGCACCAATGTTTACCCGTTCTACTATTATTCCGAGGTTGAAATCGCTAATCACTGGACTAATAGTATTATTAACATTTGAAAGATGGGTACATGCAATAAATTAATATTTTTGTCATACGATTAATTACGTTACCTAGAGAACTTCAATTTTATTTATTAAATATACTGGAAATTAAGATAAAGTAGTTGGCTTATTTCTGACAAAATTGATTATGAAATTTTCCAGAAATTGATCAGAATATAGATAATATAGCATGTCCGATCTTGATTTGGAACAGGATTTTTACATACTAAATTTACTACACAGTGTCTGCCAGAAAATGGGCAGTACATGTAAAACATCTTATCATATAAGAAATCTAAATAATAAAAATATTAATTATGTAAAATTCCAAATTGAGATTGAACACAAACATAAATACCTACCCTAAAATCTGCTGGGTATGTATTTTTTATCTGCATAAAAATGAGTTCAAGTTCTACCCATTAAAATCAAGTGTATAAAATTTTTTTCGTTCTTGCAGGTTTTCCAAAATCAATCCATCGTCGCCTATTAGTTAAAAGTGGATTTACATAAATAAAGAAATATATTTTTGTAATATCTATTTGAGAGATATATTTCGAATTCAATTTAAAAAATTTATATCTAAAAATTGGCGATAACTATTTTTTTAAAATGATCGGCCCTTCTTCCCAAGTTAGCAAAATTTTGCTAGCTTTATTAATTGTGATGATAATATTCTTTATTTGGATGGATTGCAATCTTTATTTGCGTATTCAAAATTATCCACGGGATCGTAATATGGCCGACAATGCTACATCAAATTACGAAGAAGAGAGTTGGTTGGGTTGTGATATTTCGCCTTTATGCGATGTTACAGTTAAAGCTCTTCTTTTGGATCACTCGAATCATTATTTATTTGCCCCGCTTGTTACTATTGTGGATAAAATTTTAAAAATATCCGAAATCGAATGGATAACCCCAAATTTAATTAGCGTTTTCCATATTTTTATTGCTATTTTAAGTGCAAAGTGCATATCGAGCGATAGTTTGTCTTACAGAAGATTGGGAGCGTTTTTGTTTGAAGTACGTACGTTTTTTGACGATATGGACGGACACGTAGCTAGAGCTAGAAAGCATATAAAAGGTGAAAGATCTGAAATTGGAACTAGCGGTTATTACGTCGACGGACTTTGTGATGCTGCAGGTTGTATAGCGCTTATGATCGGTACTTTTGTTTTTTTGAAAAATAATCCGCCTCGACGTGGTTATATGCAATTGCCTACTGTACTGCCGAGCGATAGTAAAGATCGCGATTCGGGTGTGATTTATAAAGCTAAAGTGACTACTAAAAAAGTTGCGCGTAAAATTTGTTGTTTTTCGGTTCAATTATTAATGAGTTCGACCGCTTGGAATCGTTATATTGCGCTTTATCAAGATGTTCTCGAACGTAACGATGTTACTAATTTAGAACATACTCGTCAGGACATTATTTTTAAGAGTTCCTTCTTTTTCAGTGTGGCGTGGCTTTGGCGCGTTGTTAACGTACATAATATGATTCATTGTTTGTTGTTGGCAATATTTTGTGATAAGTTGTGGGACTTTTTGAGATGCATTCAATATATCGGTTTTGTTGTACTTTTATGTGTAATATGTGTAACTGAAATGCATCTTTTAGATATGCAGAATTTTATATTTAGAAATTTAACGAGTAACGGCACAAATTATTAAAGTTGTTTTTAATCGATTATATTAATAAACTTTAATTCTTTTTCTTTTATACGAATCATTATACCTCAGGGATAAATGTTTAATTTAATCCTAATTTAAAGATTAATTATTATAAGTCAGGTTTTTTACTTATTCATATGTAGAATAAAATTTATCAACACCTTAACTTTTGTTTAGTAAATTTACATGGAGTGGTGGAAATAATCTACAAAAATAGCTTTACTTTACACACATTTTTATACTGATACTACTATCTGAGTAATTTTTTTTCCTTATTGAGATTAACCTTACGTAAATTTATTATGAAAAGTACTCGAATACCACTTCTATTTTTTCTTCAATAAATTTCTAAAAATAGGTGTATCAAGAAAAAACTGCAATTTTTTATACGTCAAGTACTTCAAAATAAACAGCTGTATTTATCAGCAGCAGTTTGCATTATTTTACGATTGATATTAATACTCACATTTGTAACTTCTCAATGTTCTCAAGTATTTTAAATACGTATTATTATAAAAGTTATTTTGTAACACTGTAAGACAGCTAAAGAATGGAAGGCATTGATCTAAAACTCAAGTAATATAAAATTTTATTTAATTAAATTTGCAACTTAAATTATAATAATACTTTAAATACCTTCATCTATAGTCTGTAAGTGGTTGTTGGCAAAGATGTAACGTATATCTTTTAAGATTTATAATTTATTGTTGTTACTCATGTATTCGTTGATATTACTGATTCTGTTATGGTTTTTGAGCTAATAAACAATTTGCTTGAATGTAGTAGATTTTAATTACACCCTATCTATCCTTTTTAGTACTTAAGAGAAGCCGAATGGCCAGGTCAAATAGGTATATGCGAACCTCGAAGAGTAGCCGCAATATCGCTTGCTAATCGAGTAGCTGACGAAACTGGAAGTTTAGTTCAAAGTGATACGGTCGGATATGCAGTGAGGTTTGATGCTTGTACCAATAAACCAAAAATTAAGGTAAAGTAATTTTTTCTTTAAACGTCAAGAAAAGTCGACTTT
Source organism: Malthinus seriepunctatus (assembly GCA_963924605.1). NCBI lineage: Eukaryota > Metazoa > Arthropoda > Insecta > Coleoptera > Cantharidae > Malthinus > Malthinus seriepunctatus. The sequence goes on from OZ004602.1 coordinate 10,743,543, forward strand.
GTGTCACTCAATATGTAGTGTGAGTCCGTAAAAAACGTACTTTTACTCCGTATGAAACATTTAGTTTTTTCTTCAAACGTAAAACTTAAAAAATGCAAAAATAAAAATTTTTGGAAACAGCGCCATCTCTTGAAAATTATTTGTAGTTCAATTGTCAAATATTTTTTAAAATCAACTTTAACTTGTAAAAAGAAGCTATTTATTAAACGCAACGAACAAATTATAACAGAAAATTTATAAAAACATTACCTTTATACATTACAAATGCTTAGAAATATCATTTTACGCTACAATTTGTTGCAAATATTTAAGGTTAGAATTTACTTTTACCTCCTAGGATGTAAAACTTTAACTTTAACCTTACTTGATCAGTAATAAAATGTCAACTTTTTTTGACGTTTGAAGAAAAAGTAATTTATCTTTTAAAAATAAAGTGCTAAAGCAGAAGTTATTTCATCTTCTAATTTTAGTTTATGACTGAAGGTATTTTAATTAGAGAAATGATGGCAGATCCGTTACTCAAAAGTTATTCGGTAATCATGCTAGACGAAGTACATGAACGTTCGTTATACACAGACATACTGATGGGCCTCGTTAAAAAAATTCTAAAGGTTGGTTTATCATTATCGACCAAATATAAATTAACATGCTTTGTTATAGAGGCGTAGCGAATTGCGATTGGTAGTTGCATCAGCAACGATAGATGCTCAAGAATTACAAACTTACTTTAACGTTCCGACTGAAACCAAAAAAGAAACTGCATGCATTTTAAGCGTACACGGACGCCAATTTCCTGTAGAAATATGTTATTTAAAAGGTACTAAAATAAATCGTGTCAATTTGTTACACAAATTTAATATTTTTAGAACCTGCTGCATGCTACATTCAAAGTACTGTCGAGGCCGTATTAAAAATTAACGCATCTCGAGAAACCGGTGACATATTAGCCTTTCTAACAGGTCAAAAGGAAGTCGATAGAGCTGTACAACTCTTGAGAGAACACGCAAATCTTATTGAAGAAGCTGGCAAAAAAAATAAATTTATGGTTTTGCCGATGCACGGTTCATTGCAATATCATGAACAACTAAAAGTATTTAAAAGGCCTCCGGATGGATTTAGAAAGGTCGTTATTAGTACAAACGTATCAGAAACATCTGTAACAATTCCAGGAATAGTTCACGGTAAGTAGTAAATGCAAATTACATTAATTTTCTAAAAAAATCCATTTCCAGTTATCGATTGTGGTTTTGTAAAAATGAAATGGTTTAATAAAGACACTCATACCGATAGCTTGTCTGTTATGCCCATTAGTAAAGCTTCTGCTAGTCAAAGAGCCGGAAGAGCGGGTAGAATTCAACCAGGACGTTGTTACAGGTTGTACACAGAAGCAGAATTTTTAAAACTACCCGAATCAACACCTCCAGAAATAATTCGAAGCAATTTGACATTTGTTATCTTGCAATTGAAAGCTTTGGGTATCAGTAATGTTCTGAAATTTGGTTTTCCAAATCCACCTCCTAAAATTAACATAAAAAGTGCTTTGGAAATTTTATATGCCCTTGATGCAATTGATATACAGGGTGAGCTCACTAAACCACTAGGATTTAACATGGCCGAATTTGCATTAGATCCTTTGTATTCAAAATTACTGTTGAGTTCAGGTTTGTAATTATATAATTTTTCGAGCAGAAGTTAAAAATACTTTTTAGGTGAATTTGGGTGTTCTGAAGAGATTTTAACAATAGTGTCAATGCTACAAGTTGAAAATATTTTTGCTAAACCTTCAACAGGTAATTCTGTAGCACGTTCGCGAATTCAAAAACGTCATTTTGAAGTTGAGGAAGGAGATTTAATAACTTATTTAAATATTTTTTCTGGTTTTGCAAAAAGTGGTTATGGTAGAGACTTTTGTCAGCGTAATTTCTTTAATTATAAATCGTTAAAACGAGTAATTGAAATACGTCAAAGGTTAGAAAAAATGATAAACAATTATAATATTCCTTTAATTTCTTGTGGTGGTAAGTTGTAGTAAAATTGCATCAAGTTGTCCTAACTTTTTTATTTTTACAGGTGAAACTGAAATTGTTTGTAAGTGTTTAGTAACGGGATTATTTCCAAATGCAGTTTATTTACATTACTCTGGGGTATATAAAACCGTACGAGGTGATATTGAACTTTATGTACATCCAGATAGTGTTTTATACACTATTCGCCAACCACAATGGTAAAAAGTAAATATGTTTTGAGTTTACAATTTTATACAATTATATTTCTTTAGGTTATTATTTTGTGAAATCATACACGATGCTAAACTATTCATGAGGGATCTGACAGTGATCAAAAGTGATTGGCTTTTAGAGTTGGCTCCACATTTTTATCAAAAGACAACATTCAGAGATTATTAAATTTGAAAAATATTCAATTGCTTGAATATTATAAATATAAGAAACTCATTAAACTTGCAGATCTTTTTTAATAATTTTAATTTGAAGTTGTACATTCTAATCTTAACTTTTTTCTTTCTAAATATTCCTGTACATTGTCATATTTACGTTTATATAAATTGCAAACATCAATATCACTAATTTCATATAACTTGTCTTTTAAATCGTTAAATAAAGTATCAAACTTTTGAACAAGTTGTTTTTTATAACTGTTGCCGCTTAAACAATAAGCTAGCAATTCATTTTTCGTTAATATAAGTAAATTTTTGTTTAATGAAAATGATAAAACCATTAAATCTACATTTATAGTTTGCAAAAACTCAATTTCGACCATTTTATTTACCAACTTCATTTGATACAGTTGTAGTTCTTGTAAACCAAAAAGAGTCACAGCGATAAAAAATCTATCACTATCACTTTTAAATATTTGCAAATCTGTCACAGGTAAGGCACGTACTTCCACTTTATCCTTATCTAATGTATTACAGAATTTTTCCACACTTTCATCTTTAACATAATCATTAGTGTTAATAATATTGATTTGTTGTCCAGTTAAAAAATTCCAAAACCGAATAGTACCATCTCCAGATGCCGAAATCAAAATATCATCCAAAATTTCTATTTTTGTTACAAACTCTTGATGTCCTAGACAAAAACTTATTATATTATATGCATTTGGATAAGAAGACACTCGTATTTTTTCATCTCTATCACAAGTAATTATGTATTTCCCATTGCTACTTATTGCTACATCTAAAAGCATACTGAAGTGTCCCAAAATAGAATTAACTACACTTTCACTGCTAATTTTATAAACAAACACATCTCCGGTCTTATCAGCGACTAATAAGTCGTCATTACCCCGAAATCTTACACTGCTAGCGATACGTTTAGTTAAGACATTTTTAACTACATTAAATTCGTGATCGTACACAACAAGCTGTTTATTTTTAAGACACACTGCTATCAACTGCTCGTCCAGTGACGTTCTCATACAAATAATAATTTTATTTTCTGGTAAAAACACCTCTGATGACTTCGAAAGGTTAGGAGGCGCAACAACATCTGGAATTTCAATGATTTTTGTAGTTTCGTGTTCACAATTATAAATTATTATTGTATTTTTGCTTGTTACCACTATATTATTCTTAATTAATCGTAAAATGTTCATTTCGAAGTTTTAAATGCAAGTTTTACAAAACTTATTTTAGGTTATGTGAGGTTATGTTTCAATGTACAAGATGTTTCATAAGTGTTATAAAAGACCCATAAATTAGTCACCTAATGTTGAATGTAAATATAAATCTTTAGAAGGTTAATGTGAACAGTTATTTATAACAAGTAATTAATATTAATTAACTATTCGATAACAAATTAAAATGCAAACTTTTCTACGTGTATTAGGTTGCCTAGCTCTCAGGTCAGTTTTCGTCAATAATAATGTTGTGCAAAAATGACGAAGGTTTAAATAAACAAAGTAATTGATACTACAATTAACAACAAACAATATAAGTTTCATTACAGTCTACAGTGTAAATATTATCGCAATTAAAGGAAATTGATTCAAAACATCGAAAAGACCAATTTTGTTATGATCTGATTTGATAAAATCCTTTTTTGAAGAAAAGCTTGTTAACGGGTTATTATGTCTAATATACGAGAATGGGCCCCATTAACGGACTTATTTAATTTGTTGCCTACAAAAGTGCAAAGTGGATTATTTTCAACTGATGTTAAATTAACTTGTATCGACGTCTTACCAGAATTTTTAGCTTTGGGTACAAATTTTGGTTTAGTTTATTGGTACGATCGTAAAAAGAATAACTTGCAAAAGCTGCGTTGTGAGGTAACGAAATTGGCATTTATTATTTACTAAACTTACTGTTTGTTTCGTAGAATACTCGTAGTTCTACAACTGTTGTTAAAGTTGCATCGACTGTCGATTATATGGTCGCATGTGGAAATGCAGAAGGAAATATTAGTATTTTTCAAGTTCCGATTGCACATCCGGAATCATTACCAGAAAGTTTACGCCCTAAAAATAAGCAAGTTGAAAGGTATACAGTTTCAGAATTACACGGTGGCCCAATTACAGCTTTAGAATGGTCAAAAAATGGTATGAAATTGTTTTCGGGTGATAAAATAGGACGTATAGTTTTAACAGAGTTGGATTTTAATATGGTAAAGCTTGATTTTAAAAAGTAGCATTTTTTGCAAGTTGAAATATGTTACAGCACATATGTAGATCAATTGAAATAATTAATGAATCTTATGAAGTAGTTCAAATTAGTTGCTATTTACAAAATTTGTTGGTTTCCACTACATACCGAAGTATTATTTGTAAAAAAGAAGATAAATGGAAAGTTGCACAAATTGGTAAATCTGATCGTAAAATGTAAGTAAGTTTAATTGAATTACAACTTTTATTTTAACTTTTTCAAATCCAAGAAAAAGTATAAGAAAAAGTAAAAAGTTATAATCGAGACAAAAAAATAATAATAATGCAAAATTTTTTTTTCGATTTTTTGAACAAACAATGTCTGGATGTATGGATGTCCCCCCCCTCTAGAGCAAAAACTACTGAAGCGATTTTGATGAAATTTGATTTTAACCACTTTAAAATTATTTTAAAGAAGAAATATATACAGGGTGTCCAAAAATAAGGTGGTTATTTTGGGAGCATATTTGCAAATTTGGGCCAAATTCATTTCTACTTGGCTATAAGATAGTACATGTGAGCCCCAATTGAAAAAAAAAATTTCAAATTATTTTATTCAAAATGGCGGCCAATAGAACGATTTTCCCATTTTGTGGTTTTTCCCTTATAGCGTGGCCAGTAATTACTATTATAAAAATTTGAAAACAGCATTGTAAAGCCAAAATATAGGGCTTTCGTCCTAAACAAGTCGATTTTTAAAATTGTTTCAAAATTGCCTACCTTTAAGGGGTCAAAGTATGTCAAAATTTTGAAATGGATTTTCTCAAAATTTCCTCTGCCATATTTTTTCTTTTTTGGATATGTTACAGAAAACGTAATTCTCTATCAAAATATAAATTTTTATCAAAATCGCTCGAACCGTTTTGTAGTAATGATTTTTTGAATGTCCAAATTTCAAAAATATCTAATTTCTTTTGTAATAGAAGTTAAAATGTATATATGTACCAATCTCATAAATATCTATTATTTACAACTGTTTTCGGTTAACAAAACACTTCCGGTTAAACCGGAAATTACAAAAATACCAACATTTTTAGGAACACCCTGTATATATTTTTTATATTTTGAAAGCTCGTAAAATTTGCTTTTACACGATACCAAACACTTTATATTTTAACTTCTGGTTTAACCGGAAATGGAATTTCTTTTTTTCAATATTTTTAAATTTTATTTTAGATTAGATAGTTTTGGTGGTACATTTTATCAGAATGGTCCTAATCCAAAAGATGTTATCTTGTATTGCACAAGGCCTGGTTTAAGAATGTGGATTTCTGACATGGATGGCAATGTTGATAAAACTCTATTATTTAAGGATATTATAACTCAGTCGCATTCCCAAATTCCGCTTATAAATCCCATTTCTACAGACTTAAAACGATTGCGGCAACCTAAAGAAGCTTCGTTTGGAATATTGATACCTTTCAATGATTTACTTTTAACTTATAACAATGATATCTTATACATTCTCGATCCTAAGAACCATACGATAAATTTAGCTGTCAATCATTTAAGAAGGTAATGCAGTTTGTTCTTGTTGCTTTTATTACAGCGTTTATTTTTTAGAATTTTATCTGTAGCTGTTAGTAAAGATGAAATATTCATTTTGGAAGGCGAGAGAAGTTTAATTAGGCTTTCGAAATATCCTGAGCAATTTAATGGTGAGTTTGTTTTCACTTGTAAGTTCAAATTTAATAACAAATTTCCAGAATCACGACTTTCCATTGCTTCAAGTAGTGTTTCCAATAAATTTGAAACAAATAATGGCTTACCGTTGGTATTTCCATTTAAAGTTAGCGAGTTAACAGTACATACAGACGTAACATCTGTTACAAATGCTGAAGAGGCAATCGAATTGTCATCACCATCTCGTAAAATACCGACGGTGAATGAAGCACTGAAAAAGTTAGAAATATATGCCAAAATTTCAAATCAAGATTTTGATGATGATATTTTATATAAGCCCAAAAGTCGGAAAAAATCCACTGCTACAATGAGCTCAGCAAGTTCTGAAGATCGAGAAAGCGTATCAATATCCACGTTGATGAATATTAGCACTATTGGTATTCTTCCAGATTTAAGAAGTCACGAGGCTATTGCTAAAGATATAGAAAATAAAGAAAAATTATTAGCTAATGTTTTATGTTTTAATAATCTTGCCAAAACTGAAATTAAGGAAAATGTAGGTAAAAAAGAAAAGAAAATTGAAACAAAACAAAAACTTAATGTTAAAGAAGAAACTAAAGATCTAATTTCAAAACCTATTGAAAATGTTCAACACGATGATTCAAAGAGTTTAAAAAAAATAGAAGAAATTAATGCAACTGTTGCGGTCCCGGGTGAGTAAAATAGTAAAAACCTGCTAAGACTTCATAATTTTTCTTTTTATAATTGTGCAGCTTGTACAAGTGTGCCTAGTGATTGGAATATTCAAAAAGTAACATTACAAGAAAGTAAAATTACAAAGAGATCTGAAAGTGAAGACTTAACTGATGACTGGGAAATGATCTAAATTTTTATTTATGCACAGACTTAATTTTAGTGTATTGGTAATTGTTGCTTTTTTAAAATTATATTTTGTTTGTTTTTTTTTATAGATATATTCAAGTCATTATTTTTAAATATGAAATAAAATACTCAAATTTTTATTCGTATTTTTATTATCCCAGTGAAAGGGAAGAACTGAGGTTAGTTATAATTTATTTAAAAATAACAAAATCTGAAGAAATGGTATGTAATAATCTATGTATATTAACACAATTTAAAATGATGCTAATGTGATTAAATTATTCATAATTAGTTGCACAAAACACTGAAATTATAAAAATTACACAGGTTTATAATCTAATTTACTTTCCAATTTTTTATTATCAGCAACTTTTCTTACTGCTTTCATGAAGTCTTCTTGAATAACATACTCCCTTTCGGCTCGAATTGCGAACAAACCAGCTTCAGTACACACATTTCTAATAACAAATTACATAAAGTAATCCATAAAACAAAACTACTACAAACTTACCTTAAATCAGCTCCATTAAATGTATCTGAAAGTTTAACAACAGCCTCATAATCAATTTCTCCATGTTTTGCAATAGGACAAGCGTGTATTTTTAAAATTTCTAAACGTGCTTGTTCGTTTGGTAATGGAATTTCAATCTTACGATCCAAACGACCTGGTCTTAACAAAGCCGGATCTAACGTGTCAGGTCTGTTGGTAGCCATAATCATTTTAACTTGTCCCAAAGAATCAAATCCATCCATTTGATTTAACAACTCCATGAGTGTACGTTGAATTTCACGATCTGCAGATGTTCCTTCAGAAAACCTACGCCCTCCTAAAAATTCAAACACATTAATCAAAACAAAGCAAAATTCTCAAAAAGTTACCTATAGCGTCAATTTCATCCATGAAAATTATACACGGTTGATGATCTTTTGCATAGTTAAACATTTCTCTGATCAAACGAGCTGATTCTCCAATATATTTATCTACTATTGCACTTGAAACAACTTTTAAAAAGTTCGCATCAAGTTGAGATGCAACTGCTCTGGCTAATAAAGTTTTGCCAGTACCTGGTGGACCATATAAAAGACATCCTTTAGGAGGTGTAATTCCAACACGTTGAAATAACTCCGGATTCATAAGTGGCAATTCGATGACCTCACGCAATTCCCTAATTTGCTCTGATAAACCTCCAATTGCCGAATAAGTAACATCACCTGGATCTTCATGGCTCATGTTATAAACCAAAGGATCGACCTCTCTGGGTAAGTAACGCATAATTGTTAACGTGGTCATGTCTAATGCTACACGAGTACCAGCTTTAAGCTTTAGTTTATCCAATTGTCTACGACAGCCCACAACATAACGCGGTCCATTGGTAGCCTTAACAATAACTAAAAAATAAAAACTCGGAATATCGCTTTAAAAAAAAGAAAAATTCTTACATTTCTCTTCAGTCAACTGCTTTAATACTTCGCCAACAATTTGACCGACACTTTGAAGAGCTTTTAAATCATTTTCAGATTTATCATATTGCTTTGTTAGGTCTTTAATCTGTTCACGCACTAAAATAAAATATTGAATAAAACTTCAATGACTTGACAACTTTTTTAACTTACTTTCTTTTAGTCGAGATTCGATCTCCTTATGCTCTAAAAGCTTCTTTCTATAATCTTGTAAAGCTTTTTCGCGATCTGGTTCAGTTGTAGCCATATTTATTAATTTTATTTTATTAAGAAAACTATATCTTAATTTTACAACAAAGCAAAATTTGTTATTCACTTAACCTCACTCTTATTAATTTCTTCGGCGTCTTGCGGCAATTTATCGTACTAACCGTTTGCAACTATGACAAGTTGACAGTTTTCACAAAAAACAATTTAACCTATAAATTTTGTTAAAAATTCAAAATTTTAGGTAATTTTAGATAAATTTTATTTTTTTAAAGTTATTTTTTATGTAATAAACAAAGTTTTTACCTAAATTTTAAAGTTTAACAGTTTTTTTCATCACAGAAATAATTTTATAGCTCAGGGTAAGCTTTGATATTTACCTATTGTGACTTTCTTTTGTATCTATTTCTGTATTGTGTCACATCAGAAATAAGAATATTAAATTTTTAATAATTTTAGGATGTTTTCAAATGGCATATCTTGCAACTTACCTTTTAGTTGCATGAATGTAACGAGGGACTCGGGCTCTGATGAATTACTGCCAAATAAAATGGCTAGAGAGCCTGTTCTGCTTAATGTTTACGACATGTACAAAGTAAATGAGTATACAGCCAATATAGGTTTAGGAGTTTTTCATTCGGGAGTTGAAATATATGGTGTGGAATACGCATATGGTGGACATCAATTTCCGTTTACGGGAATTTTTGAAATAGATCCAAGAGATGAAAAAGAATTAGGAGAACAATTTAGATTTAGGTTTCGTATTTTATGTGTTTAGTGTTTTAGTTTTAATTTGCTGTTTACAGACAGTCAATTCAAATTGGTTATACAGACTTTACCGAAGACGATGTTAAGCGAATTGTTATTGAACTTGGTAAGGAATTTAAAGGAGATCGCTATCACCTATTGCACAACAATTGTAATCATTTTTCCGGGGCCTGCACTAAAGTATGTAATTGTTTTTGGATCTAATTAGAAAAAAATCATATATTTGTTTGCAGATTCTTTGTGGTAAAGACATACCTTCGTGGGTAAATCGATTAGCATATTTTAGTAGTTGGGTTCCTTTTTTGGAACGATGTTTACGTAAAGAGTGGTTAACACCAATGGCTTTACAACATTCTCTAAGTCATCGACACGAATCAACTTGTTCAGATACAACACCATGCAACACTCCATCCTATTAACTTTTAATTACCGTATTTTATATACAGTTGTGTTGTTGGTAGGTTTTCATCGTACAATTAACAATTTATTTATTTGGATGTGTATGTGTGTTGAAATTAGCTAATACTTATTTATTTATAGATAAAATTGTCAAATTTATATTTTTATTGACATGTATGCCCTTGTTAAACCAAATTATTAAATTATCAAAATTTAATATTAACTCTAAGCGTACAAGTATTTATGTTGTTCACAATTATTTAAATAAAAAATGGAATTGTTTTCATTGAAATTTTATTCATGTCAATATGTTGAGTTCATTAGTCCTAAGAGTCCTATTATTGACGATTCTAGTTGCCATAAATATACAGTAGGGTACTGGGGTACTGTTCAGAGCTGTACTTTTTGACAAATGAAAAGCACCTATTATTGCAAGGATAAACTAATTTATGTCAACTCAGTTGATGACAAATCTTTATTTAAAGTAAAATACATATTGAAACTTTAATACAAACTCAATTTTATAGAATAATCTACACTAAGCAATGACTTGTCAAGTTTATTCTGAAAAAATTTTGTGGTTATTAACAAAACTAATATTATCTAAAGGTAAGGTTTGTTAGAACAGTGTGCAACGCACAGCAGACACGCTACAGGAGTCATCATGTCTTTTATACCTGTCAAAAACTTCACTCACCGAGCAGAACGTGTATATGCCACTGAATTTAACTCGAACCATCCACGTTTTTTTAAAATCAAATTTGAAGTTTGAGTTTTCGTGTATCGCGTTCGATTACATGAGTTTTGCATTGCCCTAACAAACCTTAGGTAAAAAAAGTGGAACAATTTATTTACATCAGAATTGTTTTTATTTTAAACTAAAGCTTCAAAATTTTGTACAAAATTATATTTTGTTACCTTCAAAAAAAATACTTGACACACATAAGATACAAAATGTCTTCAAATCTAATATGTTAAACTTAAGATCACTAAACAATTTCATATTTGTCTGGATACATAGCCAAATCAACAGTATGTTTCACAGGTGTATCATCATCCACAAGAAGCACGTCTGTGATCTAAAATAAAAGCAGTCAGAAAAATTATATTTTGAAGTTATAAAACTCACTTTAATTTGTGCATAGGCAGATTTGGAACTAAAAGAAACATTAACAGGAAAGAAATCATTAGGTATGGCCTTCTGTACAGAAAATTCCATAGAACCTGTCTTGTTGCTTGAATCTATATGTGGCAACGACCACACTAGTTGATTACGCTTAGCTTCGTGATTATAAGTGCCATCACATTCACCAACAATTGGTACGCTACTTATACTGAAACATTTAAAAATACCGGTAAGTGGCTAAAATAATACACAGTGTGTTCCCGGATGGGGTTGCCAATAGGTGAAAAAGTTTTTATTTTTCATTTTAGGTATTCTTTATAAAGTTTTGCTTTTCATTTCTATTACAAAAGAAATTAGAGATTTTTGAAGTTTTGACATTCAAAAAATCACTATTCCAAAACGGCTCCAGAGATTTTTATAAAAACTCATATTTCGATAGAGAATTACGTTGTCTGTAACATATCCAAAAAAGAAAAAATGTAACTGAGGAAATTTTGTAGAAAAAATTTATTTCAATATTTTGACCTACTTTGGCCCCTTAAAGGTAGGCAATTTTGAAAATCGATTTGTTTAGGACGAAAGCCCTATATTTTAGCTGTACAATGCCGTTTTGAAATTTTTATAATAATAATTACCGGCCAAGTTAAAAGGGAAAAACCACAAAATGGGACAATCGTTCTATTGGCCGCCATTTTGAATAAAATAATTTGAAATTTATTCTTTCAATTGGGGCTCACATGTACTATCTTATAGTCAAGTAGAAATGAATTTGGCCTAAATTTGCAAATATGCGCCCAAAATTACCACCTTATTTTTCAAAGTAATTTAATTTTAAAATCAAATTTCATCAAAATCGGTTCAGTAGTTTTTGTTCTGGGAGGGGGGATATCCATACCATACAGACATTTTACTTCAAAAAATCGAAATTTTTTTTTTGCATTTTTGGAATCAGGGGGACTCAAAACGTCGAGAAATGCAAGAAAAAATTTTTATTATTATTTTTTTTTCTAGAATATAACAGTTAAAACTGCAAAAATTTAAAGAAAAAAGTTCAATAACTTTTTTATTTGAAAATTTCTTTTTAATATTTTTGCATATTTGGGAGTTTGAGAAGCAAAACTTTTTATAAAGAATACTTTTTTTACCTAAAATGAAAAATAAAAATTTTTTCACCTATTGGCAACCCCATCCGGTGACACACTGTATGATACAGTAACTTACGGTAAAGGAATGAAAATATTGACATCTGTTAATTCTAATTCGGGTCGAAACAATTCGTATTCAATGTTCACATCGCAACTTCCATCACCCGCTTCAGATGGCCAACAATTTATAAGCAGAGGCACCAAACTTTCATCTGTTCCTTGAAGTCGCCACTTTAATACACCTACGTCAGTACGTAGAGGAAATGGTTTAGCTGGTTGTTTCAAACCAATCTAAAAATATATTTTTAAATACAAAAAACTCTCAACCTTGAATCGGTTACCTGAGAACGTAACTTAAAAAGTTCCTTGTCAACATTAGGATGAGTTTGTAATTGCACACCTTCGTTATCTCTATTTTGCAACTGTACTCGAACACGACCCCATTTGTCATCACCGACGTGCAAAGTTATAAGTCCCAAAAGTTCAAATTGTTGTACACCACCATCTCGACCCATACGCACAATCAACTTTTCTTCTTGTTTTAACTGCACACTAAATACATAAAATTAAGATAAGGTCTATTACGATGTCAGCAACTTACCCATCAATTTCTTGTTTAATTGCGATGGCTTTGTGACCAGGTTGTGATAAATTATTTGTAGGCATGATTACACTTTCTCCTTCAGATTTTAGTTGATCAACGAAAGATTCAACATCTTTGCCTTTACTACCCAACTTCATAGCTTTTGTAGGCAGTTGTTTTCTTAAATTATTCAATTAATTATGCAATTATTTCAAATTCGTCTGTACTTACTGAACAGATGTGTAAGTAGATGTTTTAACATCATTTGTAATGTTAGCTAAGTCGCCAACGGACGGAGCTGGAGTGTAACCACTCGAATTTCCAAAGCCACCACTTGTGCTGAATGATGATGCCGGACCGCCCTTTTTAGAAGCTTCCATTCGTTTTCGTTGCAGCTCTTTCGCTTTTTCAAGCAATTTATTTTTAGCTTCTCTTTCTTGCGACTAAAAATAATCCTTTTAACATAATGTAATTTTAATAAAGCTTTTTATCCTTACCTGTCTTACAGCTTGATATACTTTTTCTTCATGTGAATCCATTTCAACAAATGTTCTAATTTGTGATAAGTTAACACTTTCTCTATAACCCAAGGCAACAATTTCATCAAAAGCAAATATGAGATTAAAGGCATTTTCTATTATTTCGTTTTCATCTAACGAACGACAATACTCAGGGATCTTAAAAAAATAGAGATATTATAGTATAATAAAATTCTTAAGACACTTACAACACGTGCAAATAATCGGAGAGTTTCAAGATCTTCTAAAATGTTACTTGCTCTTGTCGTTATAAGCAACATATACAACATTTCTAAAGGTTGATATACATAACGCACAGAATCTGTTTCTACAAATGTATGTTGAGTACCTGCAGGTATCAATTTAGGGAAAGCAGCTAACAACCCTTCGATGCGAGCTTTAGTCATTTCCACGAATTGACGGGACATTATAGCTATAATTAGTTACGGTAAATTGAATTCAAATTAAACTTTAATACACAAACTTACTTTTTCCTGCTTTTGTACATACCGCAGCTGCTATTAGAACCTGAAACATTAATTAAATATCAATTAAGTACAAAATCTTAAGTTCTCAGTCCCAAACAGTTAGGTCAACAATAACTGCAAAAGATATAATTTAATAAAATCTAATTACCATGGTAACAAAATTTTTATAATAATTGGAGGAATTGTCTATGTACTTTATTATAAATTAATTTTTGCAAAACATTACACCCAGGAGACACACACACCAAGATGACGTTGACGTGTGTTTTTTGTTTAGTGGCATTTAGCTGTCAAATTACAAGTACGTATAACAAAAGTCCCTAGATATCCCTAGTTTTACAAGTTTTGACTTTTTAGTGAAAGCTGAAAGAGAGCAAACGAAAATGTCAGGAAATAAACGGAAAAGGTATTGTTAAGCTAATTTAAATGTTTGCATTACAATATAATATTTCAGAAATGATGTGGTAGATCTAATAAACACAGATCCACTTGATATATCACATAACCTCACTACTCAAAATGAAATTAAAGAACAACTTATAACGAGTGAGCAAGTTCAACTAATAAATGGTGCGTTACCAATTAATCAAGGCAATGTGGTATATATTATAGTTCCACAAGGTTCAAACCCCAATCAAAATCTAACAAATAATAGCCAAGCCTTACTTTTATTACCCAAGAGTCAAGAGAACACCCTATATGTTGAACCACCGAAGCTTCATTATTATTCTCCTGTTAGCGAGATACCTAATGAGACTAATGATGTCAAAGCTGAATTAGTAAATTCTGGATTTATTGTAGAGAATCAAAATCAAATTGCCATAAGTGATACTAGTATCAAAACCTCGCAATTTGAGTGCGAATACTCAGATTGTATTTTGAAATTTAATTCGCTTTATGAAAAGAGATTGCACGTTGACTCTCACTTGTATTATTTTAATGATAAGTTTAAATGTAGTATATGTAATATGGTTTTTGAACTAGCATCCGAACGAAATAGACATGTAGAATCGCACACAGTTGTTGATACTTACAAGTGCAAAAACTGTGGATCTAGTTTTCCGTATTATACAACTCTTGTGAGTCACATGACTGAAGATAACTGTGAATCTAGTTGTTCATATTCCTGTCGTAACTGTGGTGTTCAGTTCGCAGATGCAGAAGATTTAGCAAAGCATAAAAAAGAAAATGTACAAGTTTGCATTTGTAATGCTAAGATTTGCAACGAGCAGTCACTGGAATTGCATAGAAGTTTGTGTTCAGTTTATAAAAAGCAAAAAGGTGCAAATAGAGAATTAAAACGAAAGAAAAAGTTGTAACAGCTAGGTTTAAAAATAGACAAATTTATTCCTACATTGTTGGTAGAATTTTTTTTAAGTAATTTACTATACGATAATGGAAATTAAACTTGGCTGTGATATGTTTTTGCTGATAGTATCAAAAACTTTTTGAACACAACCGATTTATGACATATAACTTGAATATTATGTAAACTTATATTTTAAGTATTTTGTAAATACAGTTGATTTGTTTTTATATGCAACAGTTTTGAAAAACTAACAAAATTAACTTATTCGTTAGCGAAAGTATATTATTTTACTGGAACTTATTAAAATATTTTAGTTTATCGTTTATAATTAAAAATATATTTATTTTAAAAAGATTAGAGTTTTGAATATACAACATTATCCTGTTTTGTTGCTAGAGCAACTATAGCATTCATAAAATCATCACTTTGTAGCATGCATTGATTCCAAATTCCCTGAAAATTAAAAATTATTCTTATTCCAACTAAAAGAAAATTCTTACAATGTGATCTAGACCAGCTTGTACACTATTATCTCTTGAAAATATGACGCTTCTTTTAATACCTTGAATTGCGACTGGGCTTTTTGCAGCAATATCTTCAGCAACTTCAAGTATTCCTTTTATCATACTAAAATAATATCAAGCTTAAATTTAAATTCAAAGGTTACTTTTAACTTTCTCCAATCCAAGAAAAAGTTGTTATAATCGAGAAAAAAAAAAAAAAAAATTTTTTTTTCATTTCTCAACGTTTTGAGCTCTCCTGATTCCAAAAATGCAAAAAAAAAATTTTCAATTTTTTGAACCAAAAATAGGGTTAAAAAAATAAGGTCCTTTTATGGCCACATCCGTTGTTTTTAAATTCGACATTAGTTTATGATTATGATTACTTTAGTACCTTTCCTTATCTTCATATATTTTTGAAACAAGACCGCTGTTTAAGGCTTCTTCAGCAGTAAATTTACGTCCAGTGTATGCTAGCTCTCTAAATAAACTATCGGATCCAATAATTTTTGGCATTCTTTGCAATACACCCACATCAGCAGCCATTCCAAGCAATACCTAAATAGTATAAACTTTGTTAAAAATAATATAAGAAATTATAATTCACCTCTTTTATTTGAAACCAAGCATCTTTGGTACAATATCGAATATCAGCTGCGGTTATAATTGACGTACCACCACCAATACAGGCTGAATGAATTCCAACTAATACTGGTTTACAACATAATTCTAATTGTGTAATGCCTTGTTGATAACTTGTTAAGGTTTTGTGAAAAATTTTAGCTTTTCGTGCAACATCTTCAGCTTCAGCTATTTCTTCACTTCGTTTTAAAGTACTTTTAAAATCAAGACCTAAGAAATATTTATTCACAAACAATTTATTTTAATTAAATAATTTGTACCTGCTGTAAATAATCGGCCTGCACCAGAAAGCACTACTACTCTACATTCAGGATCTTCATGTAAATCTTGAAAACATTTTCCAAAATCACTGTGTGTAAAAAGGTTTTATTAATCTAAATATGAACAACTTTTTCACTTACAGCCACATTGCATGGTTCATTGCATTTAATTGATCAGGGCGGTTCATTTCTACGTGGTAAACCGATGGTTTTGGAACTGTTACCGATAGTGTTTCATATTGTTTTACAGCAGTCGAAGACATGTTTCTTAATTTTATCGTATTTTTTAAAGCTGAAAATACCCGTTGTTAATAATATAATTTATTTTAAGGTTATAACTCCTACAATTTGTTAAGCGAAACATACTATTACTTCGAGTAACTGCAATAGACATTTTAAAGTATACTTATTTAAGTATTTAATGAACAGTATTTATATACGTAATATTAATACAGTTAAAAACAAGTTATTTTTTTCTAGCAATTTGTACTTTGAACTTTCCACTCTAACACCTACTAGGTGCACTAGGTGTTATGTGTCTCTGGCTTTGTTTTTATTTATCTTGATTTCTCCACTTTATAATATTGTAATTGAAGTGGGTGCAGTAAAAATTACTCGTATAAAAACTTTTGATAACAATTCGTTTTGTATTTATAATAAAAGCTAGTAAATTAATATTGTTAATGAAACTTACCCACAAAGGTTTATTAAATTAAATTTCTTTAAATTGTAAATGAATAAATAATTTTTTATTTATTCTATAATTTATTATACAATTTATTATTGTATAATAAATACAATTTATTATTGTATAATAAATTATACGTAACACTGTTAGAATTTATTTAAAATTAATTAATTGTAAAAAAACAAATAAGTTTTTGATTTCACCGCGTTCAACAGCAATTTTGCTTCGGAACGTAAGATGGCGCTGAAGTGTTGAAATCAGAGAGGGCATAGGCGTCGGCCAAAACGGCCAAAGCGATACACATAGGCGTAGAATAATAGAATTATAGTAACATAATTCAACGTACAAGAACATAGCTTAGTATTATACAGGGTTAGTATAATATGAGCTTTAGAAAACAACACATTTCGATTTTAAAAAACTATTGAAAGCTATAAAAATTAAAAAAAAAAAAAAGTAAGCAGAATTTTCAGAAAGAATAAACTTTAATTGAATTGCAATTTTTCGTTAATGTGTTTTTTTTAAGTAACACACAAATTTAACGAATATATACAATTAAATTCGATAAATAAAATTGAATATTTTTGGGATGTAAACAGTGTAAAATCAGCATTAAGCACTAGTACGAGAAGATTGTTTTGTTATTTAATGCGCATGTCTAAAGTTGGTACGCCATTTTCCAATTTTGCGCGTACATTTTTGTGCTTGATGATTTTGTACGTTGTCAATTTTGTATTTATCGTAAAGTAAACCGAAAAGTTAAAAAAATATGAGTTCCATAGACCCTGCTAAATTAAAAGTGGTTGAACTTCGTGCAGAATTAAGTTCACGCGGTTTAGATTCTAAAGGCAACAAACCGGTCCTTGTCAAACGCCTAAAGGAAGCTCTCGAAAATGAACTGGATAAAGGTACGTTTTATCTCAACTTTTCGTTTAGATCTTCTAAATTAATTAATTGTGCGTTATTTTAAGTTTTGGCATTGTCCCTTAAAGATATTTTGAAACTCTCTCAAAAAAAAATAGTTGGGAATTTTTTATAAATAACTAGTTGATTAAAATTTGATGAGGTTATGTTGTGTTTGTTATGGCAGACAATTTAAATAATAATTTATTGCTTTATTTAGAAATTCCCGATACATCTATAGTTGATACTTCCACCGAAGAAGTAAATTCTTCTCAGGAAAGTATAACGGAGGATGTTCCAAATGTACCTCCAGATGAAGATGCGGAATTACCTGCAAGTACAGAAAAAGAGTCAAAACCGGAAGTTGCTGAGGTAGTTTAAAGTTTATAAAATCAATCAATTATTAAACTATTATTTGATTTAAATAGGAGATAAAAGAGCAGACTTCTGCAGAAGATGCAGAACTTGATGAAGATGAACCTCTTTTAGAAAAAGACGATTTGGACGATAAACCAGAACCTAAAGTTGACGAACCTGAACCTGTAAGTTTAATAAAAAGTTTCTTTATAAAAATTTATATTTCTGAATTGTAGAAAGGTGAAGACAATGCTACTTCAATGGAAGTAGATGATGCACCTTCCAGTGACCTACCAGTTGATGAAAGTGAAAGTAAAACAGATTTACCTGAATCGGAGCAGACGGCTGTTGAGGAACAATCGTCAAGAGGTGAAAAACGTCGACGTTCGAGTCCATCACCAGAGAGAGTACAAAGAAGACGTAGTCGAACTCCAGTTGTGGAAGATGAACCTGCATTGGATGAAGATAAAGTTCAGTTAAGTTGGTGTAAGTATTTTAATAATTCTTTTTGCATTTGATAATTTGTTGTCTTAAAGATGATTCGGATCTTCACTTACAAGTTGATAAAAAATCTTTTTTGTCTGGAAAACCATATCATGAAGGTGCATTTGGATATGCGTGGGCTGGTGTTAGAGCAACACATGGTGTAAAATCTGGAAAGGTAAGAATTTTGATTTGCTTAACTATTTATTTTTATAATTTATTGCTTACGAATAGGCCTGCTTTGAAGTTAAAATAACTGAAGAATTAAAGTGGGATGATTTGGTGAAACATTCAGAGAGGAGACGTGATGGTCGTAGAGATAGAAGAGATCGACAGCGATATGACAGAAGTAGTTCACGCAGTGACAAAACCAACTCAAAAAATTCAAGATTTAGTGATAATAAGGTTGAAGAAGAAAAAGTTGAAAAAGATGCAGAGGACGAGAAAAAACCAGAAGAGGAAAATTCAGAAAAACAGGGTAGTGAAGTAGAAAATAATGAGAATGGTGATGAAGCAGCAGAGATCGAAAAGCCAACTGAAAATGTTGATGAAAACTTAAAATCAGAAAATGGTGAGAATTCTGTTCAAGAAAGTGAAAATAAAGAAACTCCCATTGAAGATACAGAAGTTTCAAATGATAAAAAGGAAATTGGTGATGAAAACACCGAGGTGACTGAGGAAAAAATGGAAACTGAAGAAGAGAAGGTGTCGGAAACTAAAGAAAATAATGTTGAGAAACCTCAAGTTGAAGAAGTACAACCTGTCGAGCCAATTCCCAAGCACCTATTTCGTGCAGGCTGGTCAATTATTTCTTCTGGTTTGCAGCTGGGTGAAGCCGAATATTCTTATGGTTTTGAATCATCAGGAAAATTTGTTACTAATAAGGAATTTGTTGATTATGGTGTGAAATTTGGAGTAGGTGATGTTATCGGAGCATATTTGGTAATTTACCCTTCAATTAATTTGAAAAATTGTTAATTAATTCTTTTAATAGGAAATAAATGAAGAGTCAGTAATATTGACTTTTACACATAATGGTGAAGCACTTCCTGTTGCTACAACTTTAAATAAATCTGATCTCCCTGAAGATTTCGTTCTTTTTCCACATATTCTCACTCGTAACTATTCGTTTGAGTTGAATCTTGGTGGAAGTGAAGAACCATGGTTTGCTAATCCGGAAAGTTTGGAAGACTACTTGTACGTTGAAAAACTTGAAGATAAAGTGCAAGGGCCTGTAAGACCAGAAGCTCGTAGCGATTGCGAAGTATTATTATTTACTTATTAGTTTTGGTGATATATTTAAAAATTGTTAATTTCTACAGGTTATCATGATGTGTGGATTACCTGCATCTGGCAAAACTTACTGGGTTAAAGAGTATATTAATGAAAATTCTGATAAAAAGTATAATGTTATCGGAAACAGCCATTTGCTTGAGAAGATGACGGTAATTATTATTGGATTCAACTTTATGTGTAAAGTTTTACTTAACGAATTTGTAGGTTAATGGAAATCCTTTGAAGAATAGTTACAAAGGACGTTGGAACGTAATTCTGGACCGCCTTATGAAGTGTGTGAATGTCTTGGTTGAAGTAGCTGCAGTTCGTCGACGCAATTTTATTATTGATCAGGTGATAAATATGTTTTGAATTTAATTTTGATTGTTTAGGGTTTAAAATATGATCTCGTTAGTATGATTGATCATACCTCTTCTTTTAATTATTTAAGCACAATTGTAAGTATATTTTGAAGTTAAGTTTCGTCCTAGAGTGGTCTCAAAAAATAAGGTAAATATTTTTCCCATTAGGTTATTGTTCAGTAAGTGAAGTTTAGGGCCTCTAATTATTTTAAATCTTTATATTTTCAAATATTCTGAGGTTGTTTGAAGACGATGGTTAATCGGTATGTACTTATGCATAAAGTGTCGAGGTCCAGCCTTACATTTTAGCTGCTATTAATTACCTCTAAGTAATAGTTGATTATGTCGATTGTACAAAGGGCTTATGAGGTGCTTAGAGAACGAATTCCTGCATTAGAAATTGTATTAGACATGGATTAGTCTACAAACTGAAGGAATCGATGACCATAAAGTCTGTTCATCTACACTTTGTAGCATACAATCAAATAAAAGTTTGTAAATATTTGGTTATGCATTTAACAAGCTAGGGGTCCAGTTTATTAAATGGAGCAGTAAGCTTATGAATATATAATGTAGGTAGTAGTAAATATGTGTAAAATTTTAAACACAAACAAAGTGAGTAGATTTGGGGTTGGTTTATAATTGCAATGGAATATTATCGACAACACAATTTTAAACGTTAAAGTAAGTCATTATTTTTAAAAATCATCATTTGAAAAAGGTACGTGCTAGTTATTAAGGTGTGAATCTGGGTATGAAGAAGAGATTACAATGGTTATTGAACCACTAATAATTATTTAATGCCACGGTCTGTTTATTTAGAAGGATTTTGTTTTGTCAAACACTCAGTTTTTGGTAATTCGCGATTTTTATATTCGCCAATACTTATTTTGTTGTTTTATGATACGTTCACAAAATGATTATGTTAAGGGATTAAACCAATGGAAAATTATTGTAGTTCCAAACATTTTGGAAACTGCTATGAAATATGGAACAGCATGAAAAGTATAGGGTAACGTTTGAGGTGGGAAATAATGCAAATTTATGCTCAACATTTTAAGATCTGAGAGTGTAATCTCCAAAGAAGATATGCTTTGTTAGTAGTTGCTAGCAGAAGTACAGGGATTAAATTAATTACCCCCAAAGAAATCTACACCATTTCCAGTTGTAATTCAGAGTATTTCAATTGTAATTCAGAGTATATCAATTGTAATTCAGATTAGTCAATTGTATTTCAGAAAATGTCAATTGTAATTCAGATTAGTCAATTGATTTTCAGAAAACATCACTTGTAATTCAAAATAGTCAATTGATTTTCAAAAGATATCAATTGATTTTCAGAAATTCTTTCTGAATATTAATTGATATTTTCTGAATATTAAATGACTATTCTGAAATACAATTGATATTTTCTGAAAATCAATTGACTATTTTGAATTTCAAGTGATGTTTTCTGAAAATTAATTGACTATTTTGAATTACAAGTGATATTTTCTGAAATACAATTGACTAATCTGAATTACAATTGATATATTCTGAATTACTACTGGAAAAGGTGTAGTAATGGATGATAATAGTGAAAAAATGTGTTGCAGTGTTGGTCATTTATTTATCAACTGATTGTATTGTACCCTAGGATTTACTGATTGTGATATGCATCAAAAATGTTGTTACGTTTCTACAAAAATATTTAGAGCTCTACAATGGTATAAAGTTGGAATTGAACAGGTGCAGCAATTATATAATAGGTTCCAAAGTAAATCAATAAAATAAGTACCTCATAAAACTCGTAAAGATGATAATTAACATAATAAAATTACCAAAAGTTAAAGTGTTTGACCTTCATAATTCATCATTGACGAATATGAGGATATTTCACATGAACATAACTATAATGTTGAGCGTTGTGGCAGACAAACGTATTCCCATCAGCCCAGCGCCGCAAAATGCGGTTGTTCGAGGGCTACAAGCGGCGTGCCGTGGTTGTTGTAGTCGCGGATGAGGAACAAACTAAACGACGAGCTCTACAAGAGGCACAGGACGGTAAAGATGTTCCCGATTCAGCTATACTTGAAATGAAAGGTACACACACAACAACATTTGATTATATCTTGATTAACACGTTTATTATTTTTCTTTTTGTATGTCAAATAAACTTTAGGGCAGTCGAAGAAAAAGAGAAAATTGTTTGCATTAAATAAAATTTACTTGTTACAAACCAAGTATCAATTAAATTTTATTTTTAATAAACTTTTTTTTATTTATTCTAATTAGACTGAAAAGACAACTTTTGACTCTAATAGCACAATTATTATTTTAATTTATCGTTTTTCACTTGACATGAAAACATTTGTTTTAAGTAACAATTTTGTGAAGCACCTCGAAGTCGATTTGAGGACGAAATTGTTACCTCTTCAAAGCGCGTTTTTATTTAATGGCTAATTTGTGTTAAATTTTTAGCTAACATGAGTTTACCTCGACGTGGCGACTGGTTAGAAGAAGTTACCTACGTTGAGCTAAATGAAGAAGATGCTAAAGCTTTGATTCAAAAGTATAATCAACAGGGACGAGAAGCCGGTTTCGGGCCCTTAAATAATCAAAGAAGTGGCTATCGCGACATTCGTGGCCATCCATACAGATGGGATCACAGCACGTCTCGACGTATGCAAATTAAAATTTTGTTTAAATAAAAATATAATTGAATTAATTCATAGGTGATTATCGTGGCGGTTATCGCGATAACCGATCGTATCAAAATAATCGTTATGACAGATCACGTCAGCAGAGTGGTTGGCAAAACCGTCGCCCACCACCAGGTAGTTGGAATCGCGATGTTCGTCGAGATGGGCGCGGACCTTCTAACAGTTCCAGAGATTTTCGTAACAACAATCGCTCTGGTAAGTTAAAATATATGTAAATTAAATCCTCGCTAACGTTTTAACTTAGGAAACGGACGTCAAGATCGCTCTGGAAGTCGCGATAATCGTAATCGTAATTCTGGTAGTGGTAGCGGTGGCAGTTTTAACCGTAACCCGCGTTCTCAAAGCAGCCGTAACCAATCGTCTAGTTGGCAAGGAAGTGGTGGCGGCAGTGGAGGTAGTTCATGGCAAAATCAAGGTAACTGGAGTAATTCTCAAGGTATGTGGAATCAAGGAAGTTGGGGAGGACAGGGAAATTGGAGTGGACAAGCACAACAATGGAAAGGTGGTTACGGACAGCAGCAAGGCAGTGGTGGCTACGGACAAGGGTACGGAAATTATCCAAACTGGAATTATTACGGCCAGTATGCTCAGAATTGGAACAACTCTCAGGTAAATATCGAGTTTGTGTGACATGTGCATGCAAATTATTTCTTTAACGTTATTATAGTTTTTAAATAGAAACTTTTACTTTAGATAATGCAAATTTAGAAACTTTTCCACATTGTTTACCCAATTTTGATGTAAGCATGATACAAGTTGTCTATCGAGTACCGACCTAGTGCAGTTGAAGTAACTCTTTTAAAAAAAAATTATTAAAATCACAACATTTTTTCAATTGCTGCACTAATAATGTTTTAATTAAAACAATTTTGCATGATTGGTTATTGGTAGTTTCTAATTGTGCAAACTCCGAGGTCTATTTATAAACTAAAGTGACAATTTTTTTGTTTTATAAGAATAATGTTGGTTAGGGGCATCCCCAAACCACCGTTGATGGAGCTGTGGGTGCAACCGACAAAACAAACGAGGTGTCCAATCAGTATTCTCAATCAACAGCTTGGGCGCAATACGCACAGCAACAATATACACAAGGAGAAGCGACAAATCTGCAGCAACATCAACAACCTAAGCTAAATTAAGAACCTAATATTGTAGTTTTTTTAATAATAGTTAATTGATTGTTTTTACATCATTTTGGGAATAATTGTTAAGAATTATTTTTGTACACAACATAGCGCGATTACATTGCAGTTTAAGCTTTGATCATAAAATGGTTTGCTTTGAATTTTTCAATGACCGTGCCTTTATGAGCTAACATTTTGCTTACTTTTAATGTTTTTGAAAGTGCAAATGAAATTTTTACGTTGTCATTATTTTCTTAAGTTAATAACACTATAAAATTTGACATTCAATAACATGTTCTTCTATCCTTGTGTATATGTTTAAGATGTTTATTTTATGTGTTTGTTTGTATAGTGAAAGTACAATTTAAAATTAGTAAACTAACTACAAATTTCTTAAAATTGTAAAAAAAATTGAAACTTTGATTATAGGGTATTAATTAATAATACAAACTAAGATGGATTATATAAAATTAATTTACTACGTTAATGCAATTACTGTAATATAAAATGTACTTTATTTCTAATATTGTGTATATCTGATTCATTCATTTAGTGTAGATGTAAACGGAATAGACGATTTTTTAAAGAGTAGTTTTTATATTTATGAAATAAATTCAAAACACATTAACATCACCAAAGAGACATTTTATTAACTAATAAATTATTAGTAAAAGTTATCAAAAGTAAATTTTTTGTCTCCATCATGGTTTTTTCCAATTAATTACCGTTTTTGAGGATTTTGTTAACAGATATTAAAATGAACTTTCATATAAAAGGCAACGTGACTGATGGATGTTTTTAAAGTTTAAATTAACCGCGTTTAATTATACGGCAATGCGATTGGTAAATATTGTTAAATTTTAGGTTAACTTTTCTGAAAAGAAGAGATGTCGCTAGTAGTACTGAAACTCATTGTCTTTCCTATTTTGAAATAAATTCCATAAAAGTTGCTTTTAGTACATTAAAATTAATTTAAAAAGTATAAAAAATTTTTTTTTAGTTTAATTGAAGTCAGTTTATTCAGATGTCAAAAAACAAACAAAACTTAAATATTTTAAAATTTGTGGTTGTAAAGTAGGCGTTGTGTTTGCGATTGTTTTTTGTGTTAAATTATAATTTTTTTCTCGGTTAAAGAGAAAGTAAGTCAGCAATTAAAGTGCGTTTTAATTAAAGCGAATTAATATTAAATAATAGTGATGGTTCATCAAGTTCTTGGTTCTTCAAAAGTTACTCCCCAAAGTCAACTATCGGTAAGCAAACTTTAAGATTTCTATAGGTTAAAAGTAGACTATCCAAAATCATTTTGTTGATGTTAACGAAATAGACGATTGTTTAAAGAGTAGTTTTTTACATTATTTAAATTAAAAGACAACATTATAAAGTATATTGTTTGAAGCAATGTGATTGGTCCATCTTTTTATACGAAATACTTCGTTATGAAGACCAGAGATGTCGCAAGTAACACTATTTGAAACTTATTTTTTTTTGCGCTCAAGTTCTAGAATAACTCAAAAAAACTTACTTTTAGTACTTTCAAAGTATTTTAAAGACTATTATAATACTTGGCAGTATTTTACATGTAATTACATTACATTTTAGTATAAAATTTTTAATTTTGTTCAAATTTGTCAGCTGTCAAAACAAAACTCAAAAACTTTTGAAGTTGCAACTTGCAAGTACGCGTCGCATCGGTCGTAAGCATTTGTTTTTTGCACTTAAATTATAATTTTATATCGGTTTTTATAAATAATATAAATGTAGTTTATTTAAAGTGAATTAATTAAATAAAAGTAATGGTTTATTAAGCTCCTGCTTCATCAAAAGTTATTCAACTATCGGTAAGCAATTTGATCGTTTATAATTTCTACATGTAAAATAGGGACCATCCGAAGCCATCTTGTTGATAAATAGAAATATTAAGCTTTATTTTATTTTGAATCACTTTCAATAGCGATCCAAGTTGTTATAAACTTTTCTTGGAACATTTACTACCGGTAAAGTTGTCTAAACTACGATGTTCTTACAGCTGTGGAACGGCTACAAACAGTGGGATTATTATATGAGCTTTTTAAACATTGTTACATTTGTTAGCCTTTTCAAGCTCTTTGTAGTTAACTTGGTTGAATGCATACAAATTAATAATGGAACAGCATTTTAACCAGTGACGTAACTAAGAACTTGGGGCCTCCCCGCAAGGTTCAGAGTGGGCCCCTACCCCTACCTCTATAATTTTTTCACTTTAACAACATTTGAAAATTTCCGAGCATTTCAACTTAAAATAATAATAACTGTCTGCCAGCACTGCCACTGCCAATAAATGCCACTGTCTTGGGTATAAGGGTTTATTTGTGACTATTTCCAAAACTTTTACAACAGACGTTTTTACCTAATTGCAGCTTGCCGATAATGCCGACGGTTTATAGTTGCCGAAACATTTGTTTTGGATAACTGTACAAGGAAAGAAAAGTGTTTACTACTTTTTATTAAAATTCTCAAATACTATAAAAACTACAAACTACGTATTTTTTCGGGAACCCCATTCATTCGGGGGCCCTCCCACAACACGTGCCCTCTAGGCCCGTTATTTACGCCACTGATTTTAACGTAACATAATCACCTGTGTTCGACAATTATAAATTTTCCCTAGCCTACTTTGAGTCTATCGAATAGGTTCAAGTAGATTGGGCAACTCTATCGAAGCTTTGATTACTACTACTAAATAATAATTAAAACAGAATAATTATATTTTTTATAATTAATTGTTATCGCCTACAAGATGATAATGATCTTAAAATTACGTGACAGTTTGTTAATGTGGTTGATTTTAATTAGTATTTAAATAATGGGTAATTTACAAATTAACATTATAAATAAATTGTAACTTGAACTATTCATGGCAACCCAATCCAGCCGACCAATTACAAATACCACCTACTGGATCGAAACTTAAATTTTTTGCACAAGTATATTCCCATCCAAGAATATCACCCGTATCTACTTTGGCACAATAGATGAACTTCTTACAAGAAGCTGGATGTGGAAAATTTCCTTGATCTAAACATTGAAGTAAACCAGAGGCGTGTATTAAAACTTTGCTATTTTGTGGTACATATCTGCTGGGAGTTATATCGTCATAATAATCGTAATTTTTATTTCCATTGTTGTAAATTTGAGGCGCAAATTTTTCAAACGGACGTGGCCTTTGCGGTTTTATTATGTAAGTCTTAGTTGGATAATCTTGTTGCATTTGTTGCACTTGTTGTACTTGTTGTACTTGTGGGAGCGAAATTTGAAAAACAGTTGGTGTCATTGTTGTTGTTGGAATGTAAACAGTAGATAATAGGTTTAAAGGACGATGTGTAGATGAGCCTAAAATAACGTTAACAAAATTATTCGATTTGTTGTTAAAGGTAGAATTGGAAGCAACAAGTTACTGTTAAATTCTACCTAATCCTAACAAAATCACAAAAATTGGGAAAACAAACCTAAATTATATACATTTGAAGGTGGATAATTTCTGCTAAAATTTCTATTAGTTCGAACGGAAGCTTGTTGTAATTGATTTAATGCACTTGCAAACTCACTTAAAGTTGTTGTATCGTCAAAAACTTTTTCTTTTTCTAAATCTCTTTGATTAGTCGGTTGAAGGGCTTGATCGGTATTGTAATTTTTAATGGCACGTTCGAGATTTTTAATCGTCGTTAAACGAAGAAATGGTTTTCTAGAAGGAAATCGAGAAATGTTTCTTGACGATTGAGTAGTTGCTTCTATAATAAAGATAAATTAAGGTTTTGGTGATTTGTAGAGAGCGGAATTTATGCATTTTGCATATTTGTCAATTTTTATAAGAAAGCGATGAAACTTCGGATAAAAACCAGTTATTATTTCAAGACGATTAAGACTAACTTAGTTTTGTATATTTTGCATATTTCTCAAATTTTTGCATATTTCTGCAACTTTTGCATATTTTTTTAATTTATTTATTAGAACGTTTGCATATTTTTTGCATAATGTTTTGCATATTAAGCAAATATTTTGGTGTAAAACATGAATTAAAAGAACATTTTTAAAGTTCTAAGTTAAAATTTTGGTTTTCCTTTTTTTTCTGAAAAAAAATTTAATAAAAATTTTGGAAAAAATTTTTCTAAAAAAAAATTTTTTTTTTAAATTTTCATAAAAAATTTGGAAAAAATATTTGAGGTAAATAGCTCCATAGTTATGGAAAATTAGGGCATATTTTAAAAAAATCTGTGCATATTATTAAAAAATTTATGCATATTTAAAAAAAATCTGTGCATATTATATGACATATTTTCAAAAAATTTTGTGCATATAATTCCGCTCTCTAGTGATTTGTAATGCTTCGGGATCGAGGGGTCAACCACTGTTCTGAATTTGTACACTGAGGCTGCCTCCCCATGGATCCGTATTTACGTACGTAAACGAACTCGTTACGGATACGAAATATTTTACCCGTCCCCTTGAAGATACGTACGTAACAACCAATTTTAAATTGTACGACGCCTTTATTTCTAGTGGTGGTGGTAAAATACGGATGAAAAGTTAAACTAGAACCAACTTCGTACGTAGCGATCTCGAAACCGTCCGTATCGTACAAGAACGTTTTCTATTGGCTAGAACTTGTTACGGATCCGTATATACGTATCCATGGGGAGGCAGCCTGACTGCAGTTGACTGGCTATGACTGCAGATAACTACAGTTGACAGCTCAATTTTTGTACTTTGACTCCAAAGAGTGGATAACCCGAGGGATAACCCCTCGTTCGGGACGTACCTTGAGGTTTTTTAGTCGTGAATAATTTTCTTTTGATAGGTTTGCGTGTTCTGCTACTGCTTGTGGTGGAAACTGTTGGTTTGTAGCGAAGGGTCGTGCTTCTAATAATTGGTCGTCGGGTCCTAGATGGAAATCTGATCTACAATTTATAAGATCCATATTTAACACAACAAGCAATTATTTATTTACATTATTTACACTGCCTTTTATACCAAATCACCATACCTCTACGAAACTTGATAATCACTCCTTTATATCATTATTTACACCCCATAATAGTGGTGCAATTCCATTACGAATTTATACATTTTAAGATGCTAGAGCATTTTCGGAATGTTTAGAACCCGTACTTTATAAAACTTTAATTTCGACTTGAATTGATTATTAATTTAACGTTTTGTCAAAGGGCGAAGCAAAAATTCCATGTTAAATTGAATGCCGAGATTACTTAATAGAGAGCTTTATAGTAGTAAGGTATGCTTAATGCTGTATTTTATTAAGTTTTGCTTTGTCTAAAAAGCTTTGTTTGGGCTTTCCCTCACTTAGGGGCTCGAAAAGGTGTCTGAGTTTATTTTTATTAATTTTTGAACGTTACATTTATCATCCCCTATTGAATCAATGTTAAATTCCGTACAAAAGTAGGTGCCTATACAGCAGAAGAACTCGAAAGACTTCTTAATTTTTTTTGCTATACAAATTAGTAAAACATGCCATTTTTAACAATTTACAAGTTAGTGACTCAGACACCGTGCATGGTGGAAAATTAAACAAAAGAACCATAACCGATTTATTAGGAAGAACAGTGGCGTAGTCCACTAGAAAAAATATAGAAAATACTCCAAGATTGTGTAATAAAAATATATTTTTAGAATAACTACTTTTTACATGGAAAATTGTTAACACACACAAGAATTTTATATCTAACTACCTTAACAATAATTTGTTACAACCAAGAACATATTATGGCACAAATTGGAAGACCCAAGTTTAAAAAAAAAGTTATTTACTTAGTGCAAAGTATAATACATGTGCTTAATAGATAAATTACTATATACAAAACAATTTGAACACAAGCATGCAAACTTTTTACATAAAAATTTACTGCAACTACTTAAGATAAATTCTAAAAATATAAACAGTTATGTTAAAATATAAACAATTAAGAACAAAATTTTTATTTTTGCTCTACAATTTTTTTTACAATTTACAATTTGGTAACTAATTTTGAAACGTTGCAAGTATATGCTTTAGTTGGAAAGTATAGGGGTTTTAGGGCAAGAGATGAAATTTATATCAAAATCAATAATTTACAGATTACAGAGGCATAATATTTCAAGTCCAAAAAATTCTTAGGGCTCTATTTTTTATATTCTATTTTTTTGGTGTCACATAGTAGCCCCGTGATGTGTTACGCCTCTGTACTATTACTCTTCAAAACGGTGGCGGATCTAAGTTCGTCTGTTACATGGAAGTTCAAGCTTGAGCTAGATTTCTTCCAGTAATTTTGACTAAAGGATCACATTCATTAACAATTAAGTTCACGGTTACATGGTACGAAGTGGCAAATTTGTGCAACACCATCACTCAACATGCAAAATAGTTGCACAACATGATTGAACGTGAATGACTTCTTAAGGAAACATATCGAACAATGTTCTCTTGTGTCAGATCCGCCACTGCTTTAAAACCACTTCTCCATACAAATTTTTTGAAGTTCTAAGCGTAAGAGGAAGCAAACCGATTTATTTAAACTACATGGGGTTTAAGAGAAAAACAAACAAATTCAACCATCATCAAATCCAAAATGGCGGCACTATGATATTCTAAAAACAATAATTTCTTTATTTTTTGGCTTCTGCATTGTTAAACGAAAGTGTAATGGGCGCAATTTTAATAAATTTTGAATTTTTTGCCGGCGTCACTTCGACAACTTCTGCTTTGGACCCGTCGTGAATTTCAAAGTGAGGCGACGTTTCGAGTTCTTCAGGATTTAAAACTTTTATTTTGACCAAATTGGCGTTTTGCGTTTCTAAAAGTTCGTCGTTTGATTCTTCTTTATGTGTCGGTGTGAATAGTGCTTCGAGTGCAATTGTCGACGCTTCTGTGTTAAAAATTGGTTTCGATGTCGCTGGGGTGTATTTGTTAACAGCTGATTTTCCGAATATTTGTATTTGGGGTATGCGTGGTTTGTCCAAGTCTTGCTCTTTGCTTTTAGCCGAATATAGGTAAGCTTCTAAATTAGTACCGTACCGTATTAATTTTCCATTACCGTAAAATTTAGCCAAACTAGATCCGTTGACAGTTTTATTTGACGAGCTTTCCAAATTGGAGGAATTGGTGGTTACATTAAATCCATCAACGGGATCCACCACTTTAATAACCGTAACTCTATTTATGGCACCAATTCTATCCAAAACTGGGCCTGTTAACTCATTTTCAAGTACCGAATTATGCACACCTTCCGACACTTCCACAATTCTATTGACTTCAATTAACCGTTCTAACTTTTTACCAGAGACTTTATTCGTGGAATTTGTAGAAGGCTCGGTTGTTATCGGAACAGGAGTTTCAGTTTCGGCGAACACGTGATGTAACGTAACTTGTTGTTCTGTAGTTTCTGTATTTTTACTGAAATAACTCGTTGTGCTTTCTTCTTCAAACGAAGTTGTTCCTGCTAATTCTTCCTGAGTGGTACCTTTGGTACTAACGGATGTTTGTTGCACTCCCGGATAAGGCGTGTTTGCTTTACGCGTTTTACTAAATAAGGAATTTCTCAACTTTTTCACTTCCAAATTTTCGTGAACCTCAGCCGGATTATTTGCTTCTTTTCTCGTCGAAATTTTATTGCTAAATTTACCAATGGTCTTTTTGGTACTCGAATCAACACGTGAAAATTTAGGTACAAATTGTGGTGTGTTTTTTGGTTTTGAATAGTCGACAGCTTCATTTTCAGAATCTAGCTCTTCCGAATTTTCTTGTTCATAATATTCTTCTTCTTGTTCTCCTTCTTCCTCTTGATTATCTTGAAATTCAGCTGCAATGTCTTCAAACTTTTTACTACTGGTAGGCCTAACTGTTGTGGACTTTTGATAAAATTGGCTTCTCTGCAATGATGGCCTCTCAATACCAGTTGCAGATGTTGGTTTTCTCGGAATAAATTTGGGACGTTGGAACGTCCCTCTCAAACCACTCTTTTCTTTAGTTTCACTTGTAACGTTTTTATTTGTTTCGTCTTCAACTTCCAATTTAGATTCAATTGAAGATTGTCCTGTAGGTTTAACTCTTGGTACAAATTTTGGACGTTGGAAGATTCCTTTTGGTACGCCTTTAGTTTTGTTTTCTTCTGGAGTTTGTACCGCATTACCCAACGACTTTCCTCTATTGGTACGTTCAGATTGATTTTCTGACAGCAAGTCGGTATCTTCTTTGTAATCTTTGATTAATTTACCCAATTCTTTTACAAAAGTTGATAAGTCTTCAACTATTTTTTGGTTTGTGGAGGAATCGTTAGTTTGATTGAGATCGTATTCGGTTGTCGTAATGTCATCACCTGCATCAGTGTTTGCAGTAGTAATGTCGGACTCTTCTGTAACTAGGCTAGATGTTTCGTCGTCTAGCAATGTAGTGATGGCTTCATCGAATATTGTTGCAATGTCCGTTTCAATAGGTGCAGCTGTTGTGGTGGAAGGAAGAGGAGTTGTCTTGCTAGCTTTGTATTTTTGATAAATATTGTTTCTTGAGTAATGCCTTACAGTACTAGCCGTAGATGAAGGTTCAATTACTTCGGTTGTTTGTCTATTTCTGTTGATTAAGAATGGAGGTCTGCTAAGTTTCCCTTTGTAGTAAAATGGAGTTGTGGTAACTTTTGGAGTTGTTGCAATAATTTTAGTTTCTTCTTCAGATTCATCTATAGTTGTAAAATCGCCTTCTGTTGTTATTTCTGTTAGATATTCTTGATCTGTTGTTGATTCGTATTTAACCGTTTGGTCATCTTCAACTCGGGTGGTTTGTTTTAAGTTTGAAGTTTCTGAAGTTGTCTCAGCTAAACTTACACTTGGAGTAGTTGTTCTTAAACGTCGTATAATTTTACGAGTACGTCCTTTGGTTGTTGTAGTCGATGGTTCTGTAGTGGATATCTTTTTAAATATCCTTCTTCTTTTGATTACAGGTAGATTTCCAATTCCAGCGGTTTTGTTTCTGTCGCTCTCGGTAATTTGAATTTGAGAAACTTTATCGCTTTCCAATTCATCTTTTACCAAAATAGTTTTCTCATCTAAAGCGTTGATGTGATTTTGACTCTTTTCTCTTATATTACTTTCGGATAAATTAATATTTTCGTCGTCGTCTTCTGATGTGGTTGTACTATCTTCTGCATCGGTCGCATCTTCGACTTCTTGTGGTGTCGTAGAACTTGGAGCTCCCGTTTTGATCAATTTTACTCTCTTGATTTTCAAAGTGCTCGAGTTACTTTGACCTAAAACGCCATTTTGAGTACTTTCTAAAGAAGATTTGGTTGGGCTAATACGACGACCTTTTATTACGTTTAGACGACTCCGATTGTTGACGTTGGCTGAACCACTGCTTGTTGTGTTTTGAAGTAAATCAAGTTGTACATCTGAGCTTGCAAGAGTTGTTTTTCCGGGTCTAATTCTCCTAGTTTTGAAACCAGAGTTACCTTGACTTCCAGTTTTAGTAATTTCAGTATTTGTTTGAGATTCTACAGTAGAAGAATTATTGATTCCAGTTGGTTTTATTCGCCTTCCTCTAAATCTTGTATTGTTACGGTTAGGATTAGCTTTTGAGTCATCTAAAATTTCTTGTGACGTATCAGCAATACTGTCGGACGATTGAGTAGGTTTAATTATTCGTCGTCGATATCCTTGCGTGTTGCGACTACCTGAACCGATTACTTGAGATGAATTGTCTGGAGCTGCAGTTCCTGTCGAATTAATTGAATTCTCAGTAGTCGCACCAAGAGCTAAAGTTACGTTTATTTCACTCTCAATTTCAATTTCACCTTCTGAGACGGTTTGATTACTAAGAATTTGACTTTCATTTACATTCGTAACATTGGCAGCCAAGCTGTCTTCTGATAAAACAGTTTGAGTGGAATTTTCTCTTGTGTATGAAGTCGTAACGGAATTACTGTTCTCTTCGTTGCTACTGTCATCTGCAGCAAATGTTGTGATTTGTTCTTCTTCTGTATCGGTGAGAGTAGTTCCATTATAGCTGTCTCGAATTTCGGTTTTATTATTTTCTATATTTTCGCCCGAATCGTTTTCTTCAGAACTAGTCTGAGCTGGCTTAATACGCCTAGTCCTAAACGCACCCGAGTCGGTGTAACCAACAGTAGTTAAATTTAATTTTTGCTTGGTTACCTGTTCTTCGGAATCTTCTTCAGAAATAATAGCTTGTGTTGGTCTAACTCCCCTGCTTCTAAACGTGTCTGTTGTACGATATTTTTGTTCTTGTGTATCATCACCAGTTTGAGTAGGTTTAACTCCCCTGCTCGTAAAAGTTTCTATTGTTCGATTTTTCTGTTCTTCTGCATCATCAACAGTTTGAGTAGGTTTAACTCCCCTGCTCGTAAAAGTTTCTATTGTTCGATTTTTCTGTTCTTCTGCATCATCAACAGTTTGAGTAGGTTTAATTCCCCTGCTTCTAAACGTTTCTGTTGTACGATATTTCTGTTCTTCTGTATCATCAACAGTGTGAGTAGGTCTAACTACTCTGCTCTTAAACGTTTCTGTTGCTCTGTCTTTCTGTTCTTCTGTATCATCAACAGTTTGAGTAGGTCTAACTCTTCTACCTCTAACAACTTTACGACTTTCTAAATCGTCCGTTGTTTCAACGCTTTGTGTCGGTTTAACTCCTCTACTTCTAAACGTTTCAATCGTTTGATTTTGTACGTCTTCGTTAAAAATAGTTTTGAAAGGCTTACTTCCTCTACTCTTTATTGTTTGATTTTGTTTTTGTTCGTTTTCAATTTTATCCGTTTGGGTTTGTTTAATACCTCTATATTTAAAACTCGCAGCTTGACTTTCACCAATGTTTTCTTCGACAGTAGCTGTTGTAGGTCTACTTCCTCTACCTCGCAATGTTTTAATTACATGAATCGGTGTATCCTCCACTTCGGGAATTTGAACAGGTCTAAATCCTCTACCTCTAAATGGCTTAACCGTGTAATTTTGACCTTCGTCTTTCACGTTTCGAGTTAAATTCGAAGATGAACTGTTGTTTTCTGCAGCAGTTTGAGACAACGCTACTCCTTGATCTTGTTGTACAGTACTAGTTTGAATGGACCCTTCTTCGCTATTTGTTGAACCATTAGTTGAACCATAAAATTCATTATTTAATTCTTTAGCTAAATTTTGGTCCAAATCGTTTGGCTTTGATTTAATTAACGTTTCAACAACACTATTTTCATTCCTAAATGAAGAATTTTTAGTTTGGTGCAAATAACTATGAGAGTTTGCTTCAAGAATTAGAAAAGAAGGTTCCGTGGTTTCGGAATTTGTTGAAGGTGTAAGAGTGGAATTTTTAGAATTTATTTCATCGTTATTTAAATCTAAATTAGTTGAATTTTGCCTATTTTGTGTTAAATTCTTCGTTAGTCCTGAAGAAGAAAAATTAGCATTAATTGGCCGTAGAAATTTAAATCTGTTGCTTACAGAATTAGCTTCGTTCAAAGTTGGTTGAGTGGGTCTAAATCTTTTTTGAAAGTCTCCAGTTTCGTCACTTCTAGTAACTACTTGTTGAGCAGATTCGCTTTGGGAATCTTCCTGTTCAAGACCTATTTGAATAGGTCTAATCCTTTTATACAAGTTACGTTTTGTCACAGTTTCAGAAACAATTGTTGCGTTTGTACCAAAACGACGTTTTTCAGTTTCTTGAACAGTTACGTTTTTTCGAAATAGCTTATTTCCACCTCCTACTGTTTCTTCACCTTCTGAAATGCTCGGTAATTTCGCATCTTGAGCATTTCTCGATTTAAAATTAGTAGTCGATCTTTGTGTGGAAGTCGGACGTCTATGTGTACGTCTTTGAGACGTTCCTCTTTCAGAAAAATCAGCTGAAGTTAAAGAAGACAAATCAGATATTTCTGCAGATATGTCAGGTCTAAATTTTCTCTCTTGGTATAACTTTGCGTCGTAAGATCCATCATTATAATCATATTCTCCTCCACCATCAATTTGCACTCTTTGACTATACCTCGACGACCCTCTCCGTCTATTTTTAATTTCTTGAGTGCCGCCATTTGGATTAATTGTCGCTTCTTCGTTTAAATTAACTTTTTCGTTTTCAACAAATCGGTTTTTAAATCTGTTGGTTTGTTTGTTCTCCGTATTTGTAGGTACTTGGGTGCTAAATCTGAATCTTGGGAAATTCCTAGAAGAAATAGTCTCACTCACCTTCGCAGCTTCGGTCGTTGTAATAATTTCACTTTTATGTTCTGTCGCAAGAGTGGAAATTTGAGATGTTGCTTCTTGTTTTACAACACCACTTAATTCTTCTCCAGGTATAGTTTTGAAGCGATGATATAAGTCGTCTTTGTTATCATTATAAGTATTTTCGTTTGCAACAACATGGCTTGCCGCAGTTGATGTTTCTTCGTTAACAGTTGAAGATTTACTTCGTACTTGGACGTATCTGAAATGATCGATTAAAGTTAAATTTAAAGAAAAATTTCAAATTTCTACTTGGAAGTTGGTTCTTCAGTTGTAGGACGCCTTCGCCTCAATGTGACGTATTCGGGTGTTTTTGAAGTTACAACTACTGCTTTTTCTTCTTCATCTTCATCTATAGGATCACTATAAAAATACAGGTACAAACCTTAAACTATTTATTTTGCTGGAATACCTTTCAAAATCATCAGGTCCAGCTGTTGTTGAACGAGTTCTTAAAATTGTGTGATATTCTGGTTGCTTTTTTTCATGAATTTCTTCCTCCAAGTTTTCATTATTTAGAGATTTTTCTGTCGACGGTCTTTGTCTCGATATTGCCGTATACTGAGGTCTTCCTCGTTTACTCGACGTATCTTCGCTTTTCGCGGAGCCATGAAATTGTTGCCCACCACTATTACTAAAAAATAATTATTATTATTGTCCGAAGAGTCCGAAAAGCCTTACTTTGTTCTAAATGAACTTTCTTTATTTTTAGCGACAGTTCTATTCAAAACGCGCTGGTATAAACTTTTACTAAAACTTCGTGGAGTTGTTGATCCTGACGCTGTGACCGAAGTCGCATTGTTGTCGTAGAAATGCAATTGCTTTTCCAATTCTTCAATGCCTCCTGAAGATAATAAAATTAAACATACAAACGTAAACTTATATTTGAGGAATTTACCAGCTTTTTTAATTAAATCTAACAGTTCTTTAATAACTTTGGGATCTTCTTCTGAAGCTGGTAAGCCATCGTCGATTTCTTCTTCATCTTCATATTCGTATTCCTCCTAATGGAAGATGATTAATTTTGAAAAATTCAAATAATGACATTTTACCTGATAATCTTCAGTTGTGGAAGATACTACGACTGTTGTTTTGCTTGTAGCGGCAGTAATTTTAGGTGGGGCCCGTTTTGTAGTAAAAGAAATCGAAGGCAAACTAGCTTCTGTCGTAGTTTTTGTAGTTGTTGTTGCTTTGGTTGTAGTTTCTTTGGCTTTCTTTTTATTACATAAGACGTTTTGAGTGTAATCACAAGAATCGGCTGCTTTGTTAAAGTATAAACCTAAAAAACAATTTTGGCATTCGAAATGGTCTTAGAAATGAAGAATTATTTTACCTGATGGACAAGTGAATTGATGAGCAACTATTCCTAATTCTGATGGTCCACTGCTTAAACACCAGAAATATTTTTTACAGTCACGAGGATGTGGATAAAAACCTTCATCTTCGCATTTGAAATCTATAAAATTAGATTTTAGACACTCTGTAATACACCCAAACTGATTATCTTACCACCACCAGGATCTGGAGTTGTCGGTGGTTCGGGTGTGTTATATTTAGTTAAACCAGGAGAAGAGGTAGTCGTTGTAGTTGTGGAAGATCTTCTTCGATTGTTTTGAATTCTAATTCGCCTAGTTTTACTTATACTTTCTGTTACTTCATCGTTAGCAGCAACATTGTCTTGTTTTTTATTACCCCTATATCTTTTTTTCGCACTCACAGTTTGAGCTTCTTCTTCCACAGCTGGTGCGCTCGTTGGTCGTTTGCGTTTTCTACTAATTTTATCTGGTGCCGGAATGACGTTATCAACCACATATCTGAAATTATTTAATGATGAAAATAATAAATTTATTATTTTATAGGTACCCTGAGGCTTCCATTAAAGCTTCCTTAGCTGCTTCAATTAACGGATATGGTTTTCCGTTGCAATTCCCTCTAAAGTCATCATTATCGATTGACCAAAACATAATTCCACCCAACTTCATTTTTGCAACAAATTCAGACTTTTTCCTAACAATACTCTCGTCATCGTAACCGACCCATTGGTTGTCTTTGTAAGCGTAAGGTCCCATGGCGTTAGCGTTTGGTTGTTCCACGATCCATTCGTCGTCTGATTTTAATTTTTCGCAAATCTAAAATTCAAATGTAAATTGGATGAGTGAATTAGGAGTTGATTGGGTTACCTCGTAATATGCTAAGTAACCATTTTCTCTCGTGGCATCGCCCATTTCACCAGGCCCATCTGCCGGTGCTCCAATGTCAGTAGCGTCTGGATTAAATAAAGTGTAAGATCTTCCGTAAGTTGGAATGCCGAGAACTAATTTGTCGCTTATAGCGCCTTCGTTTAAATAGTGATGGATAGTGTGGTTCTAAAAAAAATATTTATTTATTTTGATTTTCGATTTTGCTACTAAATTATAGGTTAGCCTCCGAAACACAATCAGTTGCGTGTTCGTAATTGGGTACTTGGACGAGCATGTTCTAGCGCGGCAGCGAGGTGCTTAATCTTCAGTAGCACTCGTCGTGCGTTTAACGCACGAGAATGGCCAATTACAAAACTAATTACCCCACAAGTTGACCCTCTTAAGTCAAATAAATTATGTATAAAAATAACTAAAGTCTCTTCGGGAGAATTTGCAACAATTATAGGATAATTTAATAAAATTATTACGCAAACTTATTAATGCAAATTACTTGCGCCTATTTTTATGTTAACCAACAAGGCTGAAATTATATATTTTTTAAATCTTGCAAATTTAATTTAGCAATCTAGATGTCTTACTAAAACTTGAATTGTAAACATGAAAGGTCACATAACTTTGAATAATACCTCTGAACCATTGTTTATATTTTTACCAGTAATGAATTGTTATAAAATACATTCAACTTACTATATTTAAATCGGAATCGTAATTATATTCTGACGCTTCTTCTAATCCATATAATGGTGAATGATGATTGACTGCCGGCTCAAAAGCCGAATGGTAATCGTAACTCAAAATGTTCATCCAATCGAGATATCTGCGTAATAAAATAATTGAATACATTGGTATCTTGGCAACGGTAAGAGTAAAACATTTGGTTAAATTACAAAAATGGTGTGTATTTAGCACGTATTTAGGCAAGGTGCAAGAATCCGTTTTGTTGTTGAAAAAATTTTGAGTAGTTTTGGAGATATTGAGTTTTATAACTAAACTATAACTATAAATAAAATCTTTCAAATGACACTAAACTTGCTAGTAACGTATTATGACGCTACGCGTCGCTGCAGTCAACTTTTTTGTATTTTGTTACAAAATTGTATTTTATGGGTTAGGTTAGGTTGACGCAATTCCTCTCCCCACAGAGGAAACAGCGTACCACGACGACAAACGGTTCGCGGAAAAACCCTTTTTTTAAGCTCTATCGCCAGGGCATTATCTACCATCACCTAGATGGAAAGACTTATGCCCAACATAGAAGGGCCCAAGCCGGCAAAGAGGAGATTGCTTGGCATGGTGGTGCAATCGATAATGCTGTAGGCAGCTCCTGCCTAGCACGGGCCAATGCACACCAAAGGTAATGAGTCCAACTGTGAAATCGGAATGGAACGCGATAAACGAAGTCCTTGCGAACGGGACCCTGCCTAGCTCGCGGCCGGAGGGTACCCGTACAGGCGGAATGCCGGGGACCAACGACGGTCAACCGCGTCGGTTCCTTAAACCACTTTAATCTACTAACAACAAAAAACCTCAGCCATCTCTCTTCTACCGGCAGTACCTGATGTAATGCGAGAGCGGTTCCGGGTACTGTCCGATGCTCCTACGAGGAGGAGTTTTCTATTGAGTAAAAATCTCACACTACCGATCCAGTGCGGACTGCTGGCGGTGTCTTTTGTCAGGAAGATTTTTCCCCTACCTTCGTAAAAAAAAGGTTAGGTTAGGTTAGGTTAACCCGCGCCGATACCATGGCGCAGTGGCAGCACCGCTGGATGGATTCCAACAAGGATTTTTGGACAAGAACTCTCACACCTGACCTCCAACCATGGGTAGAGAGGGGAGATGGAGAGCTAAGCTACCCTCTCACACAGCTCCTAACATGTCACGGCTGCTTCGATCATTACAAGCTCCGCATTGGAAAACTTTCCGCCCTAAAATGCGGCCACTGCGACGACATCGATACTGTAGAACACAAGTTCTCCATCTGCCATCGATGGAAACACAAGAAAATCTCGGCATCTCTCAACGTAGGACTGCGTCGACAACATCATCGACATTATGCTCGGAGGACAGGAAGAATGGACAACTATACTCGAGCTTGCATTAAGGACAATGGGAGAGAAGGAGGAGCTGGAACGGGAGCATCAGCGAGAAGCGGAGTCCTGAAATCCTGAGCACTATGTTCTCCGAGCGCAGGATGTAAGGACGTCGCCAAACGGATTGCGACACGCCCCGACAAGCGGAATTGGTAAAGAGCAGCAGTGCTTCATAACCCAAGCACTAAAATCCGCCTAAAGAGCGGCTAGAGAGAGAGAGCAGTAAATACAAGTAATCCCCAGAAACCCTCGGCAATAAGTTCTCCGAACTTAGGGCGCATGAAGAAACTACAGAAACTGCTCCAAACAACAAAACCTTCAGGAAAACAAGACAAGATGGAATACGCCAGCGTATTCCATGCCAGCGGAGTTCGCCAGACAGCGATAAGTTGGAACGGCTAAGAGAGTAAAAAGCTCTCTGACAAACCTACACCGGAAGAAATGCGAAAGAAACGAGGAAAACAGACCAACCAGACCAGGACGACCAACTTCCTAGGGAAGAAAAAAATAGGTTAGGTAGTAAACTTGGGAAACTTGAAAGATTTTTTGAGGTTAAAATTTTTTTTGTCTTTCAGAATTTTTTGATATGACGACAGTTTTTCAATTCTAGCAGAAAATAAAAATTAAAGAGTTTTCAGTTTTTGTCCAATATCTCCAAAAATAACTCACCTTGTATAAAAACATGTGTTCTTTTTTAACTTACTCTTTTTGCTTGCTCTAACTACTTTTAACTTGCTCTTTTTTAACTTACTTCATTAGTTTTGGGATGTCGTAGCCTTTATTTATGTATTCTATGCCCGCCGGTACTGCCATGGTTACCAATAAACGAGGTCTTCCAGTTTTTTCAGATTCCCTTTCGTATTCTTCTCTTAGTTCCTAGTAGGGTATGAATTAATTGTTTTACTAATTATTTATGTTAATTACACACATTTATGCAAAATATCATTACTCTTAATGAGGTATTAAATAATTAATTAAAAGGGGTCATACAATCTGGATAA
Organism: Malthinus seriepunctatus; assembly: GCA_963924605.1. Classification (NCBI taxonomy): domain Eukaryota; kingdom Metazoa; phylum Arthropoda; class Insecta; order Coleoptera; family Cantharidae; genus Malthinus; species Malthinus seriepunctatus. The sequence goes on from OZ004602.1 coordinate 10,785,545, forward strand.
TTACAGCGTTAGGTGGGAATTTGAATTTACAACCGTGTCAAGTTAATAAAATTGTTTCAAAATAGTGTAAATTACGCCATCGAGTAATTAAAAATTGTTCTCCATGACCAAAGTACAAACCTGCACTAAACTGGCATAATTGTCCCTATCTCTAGGTTTTCCTCCATCCCTAAAAGCCGGATACTCCCAATCCAAATCCAAACCGTCGAAGTGATTTTGTCTTAAAAATTTAACCGAATTTTTCACAAACTCTTTTCTTTTTTCTGCACTCGCCACCATAGGTGAAAATCTCGACGAACCTTCGTTCCATCCTCCGATAGCCAACATTGTCTTGAGATTTTTATTGTAGGTCTTCAAACCAGTAAATTTAGCATAACCCCCTTAAATTCATCAGCATTAAAATCAAAGTAATTTTTTTTTACATAAAAGTACCTTTTTCAATATCTTGATACTTATCGAATGGTTTAAAGTTGCTCTCTTTGGTAAAACCACCAAAAGCGTAAATTAAATGCGTACATAAATAAGGATTAATATTTTGTGGATTAAATTTGGCAGTTCCAGGTCTATAAACCGACCAATTCGTGTAATAACAAACCACGCGAATCTCCGCTGAACCTTTAAATCAACATTTTAAAAAATTTCAAAATCAAATTTCACCATTTCACTTACTTATGTTGATTTTCCATGCAATTAAAATAAAAATCAGCAACTGCAAGCATTGCTGTATCTGTAAGAAAAAAAAGAGGAAATGAGTTTTTAATTATTGGCGATGTACAACATTTTTGTAGGAGGTTCTTGTGATCGTTTATTACCTGATTGAAGTTTCCTGTAAATTTAATTGGCCAAAGTGTGGGTTAAATTTTTGTTAAGACATAAATAATTACAATTAATGCGCTTAATCTGGCGAGGATCTTATTGGAACTTAAAGATCCTTTTATGGATGTGAGCCACACGACCATGAAAAGGTTGTTGGTTCAGAATTACAGATGTCGAAATTTAAACGAAGGATTTTCATTAAAAAAAACATTGGCATTAGATTGGTATTTAATAACTAATAACCAACTCATCTTCAGTTTGTGTCTGTGGGTAATTATACAATGCGGAATTGCATGAAATTAATGCTTGGAGCGCATTGCAAATTTATGCATCTCATTAAGGGCCATAAAAGTGCGGTTTGTTCAAAGTGAAAACTTAAAATTGGATGCCTTGTGGCAATACATTTTGGGTCACCCAACCTTATGTAAGTTTCAAAAACCACTACCCGACTACCGTAAAATAGCTCATCCTGTTCGAAGGATCACAAATTAAAAAAATTAAGTTGTATAATAACACATAATATAATTTTTATTCATATTGGCTCGTGTTGAAAATAAAAGCAAATTAACAAATTTTTTTAACAGAATCTTTTGCAACAAGCATTATGTGTTATTGTTTAAGAAAACAACTATGAGAAACGATGAATATCGCATTGTGTACATTCAAACGAAAACAATTGGGTGTAAGAAGTATTACTTTTTACAATAGTAATTGATAGTTAATTTCCATGAAAGTGAATTTATTTATTCATTAAAAGTTTTACCAAGGGTCATTCATTCCGGCGTAGCATTATTTTATTAGAAAGGTCTAACTCAAATAAGTAATTTCAAATCAATTTATTTATTATTTCCATTTTTTAATTTATTAATTTATAAAAATGTCTCAAACGCAATTGACCGAATCTTAATTAAAAATTAAATAACATGAAAGTTGAGAAAGAATAAAAAAATTTTTTAAAAGTCAAGATTATCAGTTTAAATAATAGAATTGAATTGTAATACTATACGCGACCTTCCTCAAAAATTTATAAAAATTAAAAATAAAATAATGAAAGAAGAGATTGGAGGATTTGACGGAGGTCAGAAGGTCAATTCGTCTCCAGAGGTGTGTACTTAGATCAAAATGTATTTGATTTTCATGCTCTTTAATACCTGGAATGCAACCTCCTTCGGGAGTTTTTAATTTTTGCGCAGGGATGAACACTTTCATGTTACTTGTAATGGTGCTAGCTCTTAACCGATTTTGGGCTGCCACAACAATCCCTAACGCGAGGTTATTAGGTCACTCATCATGTCATCATATCATCATCAATCAATTCGGTAGGCAGTAATGCTTAGAGAAGGTGTGAATATGAATATTGAAGGTATGGGAGACGAAGTCCTGCCTGCTAAAACTGATAGACTTTAACTAAGCAGAGAGCCAGTCAAGCTCCCAAAAACTAAAGCTATTCATGTGTAGTAGTGATTTGGGCTCTAGGGGAACATGGGCGATTTTTTAACGGACCCACAGTCTTGCACTCTTCAGTTTCTTTCTCGAAACTATTTTGAAAGGGTTCATTCAGTCACCTATTTACCATAATATGTCAAAGTGTCATAATATTCATATATGAATATGTTTAATATTCATTTCAACTGTCAAATAATCCGACATTCCATAGGCTTGTTCGTTTGACTTGCACTAGTTGTTCGGAACAGTCAATGAACCAATGACTAAAGACTTTATTCAGTATTCTTTATTTTCATTGGTTCACTAACTAACTAACTAACACTAACTAGTACAAGTCAAGCGAACAGACCTATTATGTCATCCCAGCTGTCATCAAATTTTTCATGCCATATGTCATTTAAATCACACATATAAGTTTGACAGATAGGATGAGTGATAGAGAGGCTCAAATGACAGATGAGATGATATATGATATTGACAGATGAGATTAAATAAAGACTGACACAAAATGAGAAGACAGAGCAGAGATGAGATGAGATAACAGAAGAGATTGACAGTTAGATGACAGAAGCGATTGAAGTATGAGATGAAATAACAGATGAGATTTACTGATGAGACGATATGACATAATATGAGACTGACAGATGATATTCATATATAGAAGAGGCATAAACCGACAGAGATAGATAGAGAGAAGGTAGCATTTCTTACAGCATAACAGCTATTCTTTTCGTGGTACACCATACAAATTATCATTGCATGAATTTCAATAATTCAAGACATGTCAATCTGTCACCTAGTTACCCAATTTCAGAGAGTCGTCTATCACCCAAGATATGTCAATGTCAAGGTCATCTGTCACTGTAGATTAATTTCATATATCACGTGGGTTATCTACCATTCCATCTGTCAACCCATCTATATCATTTAAGAGATTGGCAAGAGAGATGGGGAGTGGGGGTAATCTGTCACCATAGTTAGTATATGTCAAATATTAATCTGGTACTGTATTGAAGAGGGTCATATGTCATGTCATATGTCATTTTATGGGTTATTTTAACTGTCATTTCATCTGTCATTCCGTCTGTCATTCCATATGTCGTCCCATCTGTCATCAAATCTGTTATACTATATGTCATCCCATCTCACAGATGAGTTTGACAGATAGTATGAGTGACAGAAAAGATAAAATTACAGATGTGATGACATATTAGAGTGACAGATGAGATTAAATAATGACAGAAGAGACTGACACAAAATGAGATAATATAACAAGTACAGTTAGATGACAAAAGGGATTGACAGATTAGATGAAATAACGTAATAATATGAGACTTGACAGATGATATTCATAGATAGAAGAGGCATAAACCGACATAAATAGATAGAGAGAAGGTAGCATTCTTTACAGACTAACAGCTATTCCTTTGGTGCTACACCATACAAATTACCTTCCATGAATTGCAATAATTCGAGATATGTGAATCTGTCACCTAGTTACCCAATTTCAGAGAGTCGTCTATCACCCAACATATGTCAATGTCAAGGTCATCTATCACTGTAGATCAATTTCATATATCAAGTGGGCTATCTACCATTCCATCTGTCAACCCATCTATGTCTCTTAAGAGATTGGTTAGAGAGATGGGGAGAGGGGGTAATCTGTCATCATAGTTAGTATATGTCAAATATTAATCTGGTAAAAAATAACGTAAATATTATAATAAAGTAAAATATTAACATAACGTAACATAACATAACCTGAAAAATTGTGAAAATTAAGGAAAGTTCAAGATAGAAAGTTTTTGTTTAGTATCCGAATTTAGATAAGCCTACTGAGTAATATTTGCAGAAAAAATCATATGTTCCCCATAAGAAAATGAAAAGTTGAACGTCGAGACGCCTAGCGTCGATGTGATAAAAAGTCGAGTTTGGTATCGTTTGATAGATTTTTTGATCTCCTAAAAAATTTTACCGAGAATTTTGTTTCTAAAGTACGCCATTTTGAAACTACAGTCGAAAAACGAAATTGCCAATTTTTTGTTTTTCTGCATTATCTCGGAAACCATTTTGAATTTTGAAATTTTCTAAACGGATTCTTAAAGATCATCAAAATATGCAACTTTTTGCCAATTTAACCAGCTTCGTAACTATTACGGTTTCCGAGATCCCAATGTTAGTACCACTTAAAAAAATCACCCTGTATGTCCTCCCATCTGTCATCAAATCTGTTATACTATATGTCATCCCATCTCACAGATGAGTTTGACAGATAGTATGAGTGACAGAAAAGATAAAATGACAGATGAGAGACATATTAGAGTGACAAATGAGATTAAATAATGACAGAAGAGACTGAGAGCTAAAACTGACACAAAATGAAGTGACAGATGAGATGATATAACAGAGGAGATGTACAGTTAGATGACAAAAGGGATTGACAGATTAGATGAAATAACGTAATAATATGAGACTTGACAGATGATATTCATAGATAGAAGAGGCATAAACCGACAGAAATAGATAGAGAGAAGGTATCAATCTTTACACACTAACAGCTATTCCTTTAGTGCTACACCATACAAATTATCATTCCATGAATTGCAATAATTCAAGACATGTCAATCTGTCAAGTAGTTACCATAAGTCAATCTGTCAACTAGTTACCATATGTCAATGTCGTCATCTGACCCCGTATGTCAATTTCAGGGGATAATCTATCACCCAACATATGTCAATGTCAAGGTCATCTGTCACTGTAGATCAATTTCATATATCAAGTGGATTATCTATCATTCCATCTGTCTACCCTTCTATGTCATTGACGAGATTGGGGTAATCTGTCAACATAGTTAGTATATGTCAAATATTAATTTGTTACCGTTGGGAGGGGATCATATGTCATGCCATATGTCATTTTATCCGTTATTTCAACTGTCATATGATCTGTCATTCCATCTACCATCCCATCTGTCATCAAATCTGTTATGTCATATGACATCTCATCTCACAGATGAGTTTGACAGATAGTAGGAGTGACAGAAAAGATGAAATGACGGATGAAATTGACAAATGACGTAACAGATGAGATTAAATAATGACAGAAGATACTGAAGGATAAGACTGACACAAAATGAGATGACAGATGAGATTGACAGATGTGTTGATATAACGGAGGAGATGGACGTTTAAATGACAGAAGGGATTGACAGATGAGATGAAATAACATAATAAAATGAGACTGACAGATGATATTCATAGATAGAAGAGGACATAGAAGAACCGACAGAGACATACAGAGAAAAGGTAGTTCATGATCTACATCTACATAGTATAGATTAAAATAAGCAACAGCTATTCCTTTCGTGGTACTACACCATACAAGTTATATCATTGCATGAGTTGCAATAATTCAAGAAATAAATCTTTAAACGCCATAAAACCTATTAATAATTAGATAATCTAACGACATAATTTTTTACCAGTTTTAGAGTTTCGTTATTTTCTATTAAGAAACTTGTAATGAGTTTGTCCAATGACACAACATTCATCATTTCATCAAATAGAGTAGGCTTTTAATATAAAAAAAATTACGATCATCATCGAACAAAAGAATTAAAAAAAAATGTTTTTGAACAAGTTAATGACTTTCACTTTGAAGACTCAACTAATCCGGTAGTAAAGTAATTAATACATTTTTTGTTAAATAAATTTTTAATGTGACACACCTCATGAGGTAGATATGTTTGGAATTTGTTACGTGTTTTTCTATCACTTATTAGTTTTGAGTTAGGTAAGAGTGATTTTATAGAAATAGAAAAAAAGTTTCTTACACCATTTATTTGTTTAGAACAAATTAAATAATAGTTTATTTAAAATTCTTGCGTAGTCTCTCTTGTTAATTGTGAAGTATTTGCTTTACAATGTTCAAGCCGATTAATTGTTTTAATTACTTTTCGATGAAATTATTATTAAAATAAGAAATTGTTAATTTTTATAGAAGCTCATGCACTTTCTATTTCAATTATCTGCCCATAGGCAGTTTTTTGTATTTTTGTTTTTAATAATTCGCTTGTAATTTGTGTTAAATAACCGTAACATTAATGTCTTCTGTTTAGATCGGAAGATAACCGTAATTAGGTGTTTGTTTTTTTATTGTTATTAGTTGTAGATAGAAATTAGCAACTTGCTATAACAAATTTAATACAATCGAAATTAAATTTCTAGGCCTTTAATTAGAACGACATAGAGGCGTATTAATTCGCCCATGATTATTGACCTCTCACACTCGAATTATTTATCTGATAGTCTTCCCAGCTCATACCTAATATAATTTTGGACAATTTTCATTAACCTTCAGTTAATAAGTTAATTTCTTATCAAAAATGGCTTCCCAATTTAACTATTTACAAATTTGGAAATCAGTATAGCTGATTATAGTTCAGTCAGGTTTAAATCACTTGTGACTCATCGCTCTGAAGTGTAAGCATCAATCTGTAGTAAACGTATGTCCGTTCTTAATACACAATGTCAGAAATGTCAAAATTAATTAAGTTAATTTTGTTTATCCGTGGTGGCGGACAAACACACAGTATAAAAGTGCAATAATAAATTGCAAAATTCTACGTTTGAGACAAAGCTAGGTAGTTTTGAAGAAAACGGTCCTCAATAATTTATTGTGTCGCTGTCCATTTCGTTTAAACAAACTTTCCATGTACAGATCGTACCGCTTCATTATGTGAAAAGTTTTGTGATAATGGAAACACTAACCTCAAAACACCTACAACCACTACAACTGACATCTAAACAAAGTCTGTGAATTGCTCGACATACATTTTTACTTTTTACCTACCATATACTTTACGTTTGCAGACGTTTGTTTCTATTTACGTCTTTTTTATTACGTACTGCGCTGAGTCACAAGCGACTTTAAGTTGGCCGAACTATACAAGCAATTGCTTCTAAATGCTACTGTTTGACGTGCTGTGCCTATTAAGATACTTTGTGTATCGCTGGTTTTGTTTAGAATTAAACATTATAGTTCTAATGGCAGACTCAATATGGCGGCCGATAAGTAACTATCTTCAAGCGTTTTGTACATAAACTGATGTGATTTTAGATCGTTAATCACATGTTTGAAGTAAAAATTCTTTTAGAATAGTATCTAACATGACGGCATTCAATAGGCAATTTTGCAGATGCTCGGATTTCGAATCTGAGGTTTTTCAAATATCTTAAGCGGAATGCTCATTTATAAGAAGTCATCTTTTTAGAATTTGTCATCCTGACATCAAAACTATAGAATTGTATTATTTTTTCTCAAATCGTCTTCTCCTTTCTATTATACCTTGCTTAAACAGCTCTGAGTACTTCCCTGCATACATTAGTATGTGAGCGTCTTGTTAATTTGGATATAATCTGTCTTGCTGTGAAAAACAATATAAAATCGAATTTATTCATTCTGAAACGAAGAATGCGAATTTTTGACGTTTGATATTTTATTTTGTTTTCCATGGCAAGAGAGATTATGCCAATATCGTAGGTACTTAATAATTTTTCCGTCGATCGATTGTTAATGGGTGTCATTAACTAATAGGAAATTGATCGTTAATAACCCCTATTAACGATCTATTTTCTATTAACGATCAATTATGGTATAGGCAACCAAATCATACCAAATATTGCATTGAAATTGTGACACTAGTTGTCATTTTTGTTTTCAATAGTACCTTTGATTGTAGAATATTATTGAAAACTTACATTTTTGTCGTAAAATAAAATTAGATTTTCTCCAATTTAATGAGAAGTGATCGACGGAAAAACTTAGTAATCAACTCTTGTGTTAATTGCCGATTAATAATCTCAACAATTAACGCGCTCGCTACTCTCGCGCGTTAAAATGTCTCGATTATTAATCGGCCTTATTAACACACTAGTTGATTAAATAACTATTATTTTGAAATTTTAAATGGATAAAGCATCGTCTGATTTTTGACTATGATTTTTTCATGACACTGATTTTTCTAACTTGACAGTACTATAAATTCATTATTATAAAGTATTAATATTAAAATAATAATTAATAATAAATTAAATTAATAATATTAATATTAAAGTATTAATATTAGTATATATATTAAAGTATTATAAAGTCATATAAATCCAATAAATTGCAACTAGAGGCCCTAGTGTCTCAAGAAACAATGGAAAACTCTTTAAACATTTTTAAATACTCATTTTCTCTTTCGTAGACTGTAGACTCTCGTCTACTTTGACAAAGTATAAAATAATTTAAGATTTTAAAAAAATTTGCTTTTGAGTTTCCCTAAGTCCAAAACTACCAAAAAAATTAAATCCCACATTACATTTGACATTTTAACTTCTATATCGAATGAAAAGTGCGTTTATAATAATTCTTAATCCAGATCTGAGAAAATTATTTAATGAAGGTTTCATTCATTAAGCAGACAATGATAAAAACAATAAAAACTGTTAAATTTCTTATTCAAAATTTGACATGCAAAACAATTTATTTCTAATTGGAGAAATAAAGCTTTCTACACCAAGGGTTTAATTGGCGATCTCTTAGACAGCCGTGAAAAGCTATTGACTCCACTTGATGACTTTGTTGCAATATCTTTACAACAGTGAGTAGGATGAACGGATGATTCATAAAAAATATTATAATGTTGGATCCATTAAAAAAGCAATTTTTATAGATTACAAATGAAGATTGGTGGAAAAATTGTTACGGCATTGATCTCTGAAATTAAAACGATGTTTCTTGCGAGTCTGGTGGTTAATGTTGCATATCTATTTACTTTTGATGAGTTGGCGACCGTGGTCGCTCCGGTTGAATTATTTATAGCCTTGCTACAATCCATAAGGACACTTTGGTTCACACAGTTTTCGATTTTTGTTGTACAAACATAACCTTCTGACTAGAAACTCGACTTTCAACTTCTACAAGCTCGAAAAACATTCGTTCACCAAACGCATTTTTCAGAATTTGCTCAAACCACTGGGTTAGAGTCTTGAGATTCTTTGAATTTAAAAAGTTAAGTTGTAAGTGAAGAATAGTTAATTTATCACGGTAAAGGCTCGTTATTTAAAATATTTTATGACCTAATTTAAAAGTAGAAATTTATAAAAATTTTATGTCACTTTCGCCGACATTTTAACAAAAATACAAGTTAAAAGCATAAACACGCGCAAAACAGGTTGTGAGAACTAACTTCTTCTTTATTATCTTCATTATTATTATTATTTATGTATTAATTACATGTAGATAAATAATTGTCAAATCGAATCGCTTTTGGAATTTGCATTTACACAAAAAAATGACCACCGGTGTTCTTCGAAAGTAAAAGCACACCTTCTTAGCGACCTTCAAGGACTACAAGACACAATTTTTTAACAGTTGCTCACAGAGGCCTGCCTGAGATCATATTAAATATCCTACCTTTTATAAAGAATTGAAATTTTCATAAGGTCGTAACAATATTATGAACTAAAGGAATTTATCTTCTGACCATGATCTTTAAAAGAAAGACGATGTTTTATAATAGATACTAAAACGTCCATCTATTATGCTAAAAATAATTCACTGATATTTATAACCGGAAAGATTAACCAAAAGATGGTTGAATTCTAAAATTTCTAAATTTATTCTCATGAATTATTAATTGACCTTCAAAATTATCAAAATATGTTTTTTTTTCACAACAAATTAATTATAGCCATTAAAAGAAGTATTTAAACCAAAATTGGTGTAATTAAATGGGAATAGTTTTCCGAATTCCATTTTATCTTTAATTGTTCAAAACAAAATTGCTGAGTCAAAAATTTCTTAAATCTACTGTTGGAAGTGCTCAATAGATTTCTAAAGCCTATCTCTTGAAACGCACATAGTTAGCTCTCTTTTATATAAAAGAGTGACCTCTGAATAAGGGCTTCATTAAACCTATGTTGATGGAGTATTTCCCATTACTTTAAAAGATGACATTTATGAGAGCCACTTTATGCAAGAAGCTAAGGTAAATCCAAAAGATGCTGATATGCTGATGGTTCAGTAGCAGAAAGAGTTTAATGACATGGACCACTTGATAAAATTGTACCTATGGTTAGGAAATTATTTGCAGAATTTTAGAGTTTATGATAACCTACTTTTAACTTTAACCCTACCATGATAACTTCTACACGTTACACCTTAAAAAATGTCGGGCTTTAGAGGCCCGACATTCGATAGTAGTAATCACTGTTTGGTGTAAGTAGTTTTTCAAATTATGGCACTGCAAAAGTTTCGTTTGCTCTCATGGTCTCAGTTCTATGACACAGTCCGGGCTTTCTTTTAAACCTTTGAGGCATCTCTTCTGTTTTTATATATTATAGGTATTATTATAATTATATACGTATACGAATTAGGTACCTCGAGGCATCCATGAATGGGCTCGAAACTATTCAGAAGATGGCTACTTGATATTGCAAACGCAGACGTTCGCCTTGGAAATTATTATAAAATAAACACAAATCTGCATAATAATTATTAGTTAATGCGTAGTTCATTATCAATATCACTTCCGTACCATTCATGGTAAAATAAAACACGTGTAGTGATATGGCTCTACCTGTCAAATTTGTTTTGTTTTCCTGATCATCATTAGATAAACGTAAAAAGCGTATTAAAACTGATCGTTCACCCATATTTGGGCAAGAGTGCAGAAGATGGCTATATCGCGTATCCATCGGTGACCCACTATTAAATGTAGCTCTTCTCTCACATATTCTTTTTATGCCATTAGCTCATCTAGTTCGTGGTTGTTTTCTATTTTGCTTATTCTGCCGTAGTCTACATTCTAAAATTCTCTTACCCATCTTTCATTCGTTCAATAAGTCTAGCGCTTCGTCCATACCAATAAATGTTTTGCTCATAGTGCTATTTTTACCTAATATTTCATTCTTTCTGATAGGTAATAACAAGGAAATATAGCTTCGTTACTTTTTGGACAACAGTGTAGAAGATGGCTCAGCCATCTATAACCAGTGCTGTAGTTAAGGCTCTTCCAGTAGTTTCCACCCTTCTCTTGCCTATCTTGGCCCAACTGGTGGTGATCGTTTTTTATTTTGCTTATTCTGCCGTAGTCTCTATTCTAAAATTCTCTTAGCCATCTTTCATTCGTTCAATAAGTCTAGCTCTTCGTCCATACCAATAAATGTTTTGCTCATAGTGCTATTTACCTAATATTTCATTTTTTCTGATAGGTAATAACAAGGAAATATAGGTTCATTACTTATTGGACAACAGTGCAGAAGATGGCTCAGCCATCGATAACCAGTGCTGTACTTAGGCCTCTTCCAATAGTTTCCACCTTTCTCTTGGTTACCTTTTCTAAATTCAGTGTTCACATATATATTTTTTTATTATTGGCCCATCTGGTCTTCTATTTTGCTTATTCTGCCTATTCTGCCGTAGTCTCCATTCTAAAATTCTCTTAGTAATCTTTCATTCTTTCAATGCCCATTTTTTAGTGATATTCTGATATTTTTTATTTCATCTCTCGATCAAAGCGATCCAAATTTACTTATTTTCAAACGATTATTACTCGTTATTTTCAAATAGAACACTCTGTATATTTTTATATATTTGAATTCCTGACAAAATGTAGATACAAAATGTGCAAAAATATACAGGGTGTTCCATTGAAAATACCGAGTTATAGTCATTTGAAAATAAGTAAATTTGGGTGTATGGTAAATGAACACCCTGTACAATTAAATAAAATTTTTTAATTTTAAAAGCATAGGGGATAGTCATGACTGCCTAGGAAATAAATTTCGTTATTATTTCTTGAACAACGGCTTTAGTACGATTTTATAAAGCAACGTGTGTTGTGCGGGCCTTTTTTTGACTAATAAATTAATAACTTGGCAACACCCCCGAGAAATGGCAAAATTTTAATACGAGCTTGTAGGCGACTTAATGCCAAGTCGAAATATAGGAAAATATACAGCGTGTTCCATTTGTAAAAGTTTAAAATATTATCATTATCACCCAGCAGTAATGCAAAACCCTGTAGAGATGAAAATAATTTTAGGTTATGCTCCTTAAAGAGTAAGAATTAAAATTTTAAATTAAATCAAAGAAAGTAATTAAAATAATTTTTATCTGTTTATACGCCCGTATACGGCACGAATGGGTGGCCCCAAATTTCTCCAACTTGAGACACTTGACTAATTCGCTAATTTAAACTATATGTTTCGAAAGGTATAATTAATACTCGTGTATAGGAACCGTTAATTATTAGTAGTAGGTATTACGTATATCCACTTCCGATTTCTTGCAAAATTGTGATTATCAGAGAAATTAGAAACTAAAAATCAATCAAAATTACAAACTTGGTCTAATTTGTTATGATAAACTTAAAATAAATCAAATTTATATGCTTATATAGTGTGTGCTTGCCTTTATATTATCAAATTTACAAATTATTTCTTCACTTTACGCATTAGCTTTAAATTTTGAAAATGCGAGGGCAGAGGGGGGAATTTTATCAACATTTGTTTCTAGCCATACGAACTATAATCTACCAAATGCTAATCATCTGGATTTTTGAATCTCATATTTGCATTTTAATACTCAAATAGTTGTGTAAAAATTAACTTCGTTCTAATTTTCGGAAAATTTTGTGCCTTTGTTAATTAATTATTGAATGTGGTTAAAATGATTGCGGTTGAAGTTTACCTACGTATTTTTTTACAGATTTTCTCTGCATCAGAACTATGCCCCTGGACTCGATTTCATCACAAAAGGTAAGTTTTTTCAATATTCAATTTTCTGTATAAAAGAATCGGGAAAGCTTAGCGAATTTCATCCAAGTTTTTTTAATCCAACGCCAACGTGGTAAAAGTTGGGCTCTTTGAATAAGCTTAGCTACTGATGTTGTACACATTTTAACTCTTTATTATTTATTTAAAGTAATTTTTGATTGCTTTTAAGATTTTAACAAAAGGCTTGGAGGTCATAACCCATTTTCATATTTTTTTTACATGGGTGGATACTCAAGGGGAAAAATTGTTTATTACTTACACGCCTATTCAAAATTTAAAAAAAATCAATTCTTGAATTTTGTCCCATTTTCCCAAAATACGCATTATGTTCACCTGTCGGTGTTAAATTTCCCACTACTTATTAAAACCTAGCTAACTTTTCTTTAAAAAGTGGCATTACCTCAATGTTATACTTAAATGCACTAAAATTAACATAAATGTAAGTTTTTAAACCATTTGGAATTTCTTCCTATTAAAGGCACGTTAGTGTAATTATTACTAATGAATACTGATTTTGTAAGACAAATATCCATAATAACACGCTGCCAGAAGCTATCGCACAATAATTTAACAATCATTTTCACAAAACCCCACCTGATGGTTAACCATCAATTGGCTTTACTAATCAAACTTAACTCGATTACGTAAGTAACTGTTAGTTAAGTAAGAAGATGGGTTTATTAAAAGGTGTGTCTTTTTATATGAATAAAAAAATTACTGATTTATAATGATGGACTATACAATTGGATGTGATGTCGAGCTTAAAAAAGATTCCGGCCTTTAAAGTTAGCGAAAGTCGTTTACATTCAGGAAAAGAAAACGCGTGTATGTTATGAACTTTGTAAAAAAAATAATAGAAATTTTAAAAATATTATTTATTTATAATTAGATATGTAACTTTAAAGAAGAAATATTACTAAACATTTAAAGAAATTTCACTTGACATTAAAGCATAAATTTTGTATTTTTACGCATTATTTTTGTTAAAATGTTTCTTAAGTTATTATTTATAACTACTGGGTTTGTGATGACCTAAAGACACATATTTTGTTTGCGGAATTTAGGTGAGATATTAAGTAATTGTTAAGACAAACAGTTTCTTGATAGTTACACAAATTATAAAAAAAGTGTATTCTTTAACTTTGAGGTGACGAAAAATTAAATTTTCCTATTTGTAGAATTAAATAAAATAATTAATAAATAATTAAGTTGCTATTTGTTGTCGAAATTTAAAGCTTCGAAATGAGAAATTAATACCCTGTCATCAAAATAAAATTTACAAATATACCACGAGTGTTCAAAATTTTATCGACAATTTTCACGAGTGCTCGCATTTGTGCTATTTCCAAGCACATCGTGATACTGACATAAAAATTGTCTACATAACTTCGAAAGTGAATGGTATTCAAGAAACAGTTCAATGAATACCAATTATTATTAAAAAATACTGGATGTTTGAGTTGCAAAAAAATTGTCGAAAAACAACCCACTAGTGCGAAAATTTTCGATTTAATTCTTTTCTATTGGTTCAAAATAAATATTCGCATTTTAAATGGTTGCTACGTAACATTTGATGTGTGAATTCAATCTTCATTGATTACTTATACTTATATCACAAGAAAGTGAGAATAAAATAGAAAATAATTCGATAAAAGTTTTCGAAAGCTCGAGAAACACACTGGGAAATTATTTTCGATTTACTCTCATTCTTCAATGAGATTATTTTTTAAATCTGATTTCAGATTTTAATCCCAAACAGAAATTATGCGTGTAAATGTAAATTTGGCAATTAAATATAAATATTTGAAAACTAATATTAATTGCTATCTGTCAAAGAGAAAATAGTAGCAAAGATTATTCTAGGGGATAATCGCAAAAGATCGTCTGTTACTACGATCGGCTCACTTGATTTCCCTGACTAAAAATAATAGAAGAACATGGTTTCTTTAAAAGTTGCATAGGAACACAAGTAATGCATCCTAAAATTATTTGCACTTACACAGGGTGTATAGTTCATCCATTTTTGGAAGACGAAGTTGACTCCTTGATCCTTTTTCTCTCATTACCAGTGACGACGCCAGCATATATTTTCTGGGGGGATGGGCAGACACAATTTCAAAAGTTTCAAGAGGGGCGACAATTCTTTACGAACAACAATTGCTTTCCTTGGTGAAACATTTCATTTAAAGTCAATATCTTGGGCAGAGACGAACTTAAGGAATAATTTTGAGGGGGGAGCTACCTGAAATTTGTCAACTGCGAGTCTCTAAAAGCGAGTCTCTAAAAATTTTTTTTAAATTTTCAAGGTCAGAAGAGCTCAGATCAACTTTAAGAATTTTTTAAGATTTCTGTACTCTGAAATTAAGCGATTTTTTATATCGAAAAAAACTTTATCTGATAATAATTTATTTATATGACCATTTGATAATTGTTTTAGGCATTCATTATACATAAAATCATAAAAATTTTTACAATTTACCAAAACGTCCGCTCTTCCAGGCGTTCCAGGCCCCTAAAACTCACGGGCCTGGTTTCACTGAATCCTCGGCAGCATTATAGTTATACCACTACACCCTTGGCCCAGTTACAAACAAACTTTTCTTGTCCACTGCTCAAAGATAGAAAAATGAAAATCATTGAAAAATCTTTGTTTTTAAATCAATTAATTTGACGTGTCCAACTGTTTTTTGATATTCCTGTCGAAAAAAGAAATATTTATATTCTTCCACATACTTTTGGCGCTCACTGTATCGCCTTTTCTCTAGCTGAGCTTCTTTTGTTTATCGGGGTCGATTAATTTCAGAAGTAAAGCGTTATGCAATTCTTAAAAGCTGTTGTCTGCACTTTTAAGTTTCAACATGATGTACTATAATTAACATTTTGCCGAATTGGAACAATTTTTAAACAAAAATTTTAATTCTATGTATCAGGTCAACATTTATTGGGGGGGCAGCCGTGATTTCAAGGGGGGCTGTCGCCCCCTTGCCCCCCACGTGGCTTCGTCACTGCTCATTACCCACCCTACAGTGTTAGGTAGCAATAAAATATGAGTAAAAGCTTCAAGAGAAAGGTAAAAATGAACTTTTTATAGAAGTTAAACCCCTTTAATGTGCAAAATATCTCAAAACTTCTTTTACAGGAAACATTAAAAGGGTTTAGACCTGCAACTGCCATACAAGCTCAGTTTTACCTTTCTCTCGAAGCTTTTACTCATATTTTATTGCTACCCAACACCCAGTAGAGTGCTAATGAGATAATGAGGACCAATGAGTCAACTTATAAGCTTCAAAAAATAGATAAACTATACACTTGCACGTTCTTTTTGAACTGCCTATTTACAACTATTGCTCTGTATAAAAAATTTTAACTTTGAAGTGCTTGTAGGATAGCATCTGGTCTTCAGTAATATCTCACACAAGAAAATTGATTTCGATTGATTGATTGACACACTAGAAAAATAGGGTTTTTATAATGTTGTATAAAATACATCATAGGTTTGTATCGCCTATTAGGTGGGTACTACTATATTATATGATCCAAAAAATATAGCGTCACCAAGCTCACAAGACACCCGGAAAATACGCAAATTAATTTGAAGCGCGAACAATTTGGAGCAATTACGAACTCGAATTCGTTGAAGGACACTCTTCCACACAAATATTTTGCATAAACACATAACCTCACTTGAGGTTTACGTTAAAGTCTTTGGTAAAAAATTAAATAGTGTCTTTTTTCGATTGGGGCCGCACCGACACAGAGCCATTGCGCTTTTGCACCGGTTGAGTGCCATCACGTGATTGCTTTACACAGGTATATGTGCTGTGGTGTAACTAAGAGCTTGGGCGCTCTGTTACAAAATCCAGAGTGGGGTCTCTACCCATTCCCGTTAATAATCATTTCATTTACCCACAAATCGAATTTATAACAAACTTTTATACTAAACGATGTTTCTGGGGCCCTTTCTATCTTTGGGTCCTCCCGCAACGCGGGTCCTGCGGGCCCGTTATTAACTGAAACTGGCGTATTACAAATAAAACTGCACTAGAACCGCACCGCTGCAGCCAATCGAAAATACTATTTGTTAACTTTTTTTTTTGTAAAAAATAACATGACATTTGACTTGTGATTAGGAATACTTCTTCATCTGACTGTATAGTGTACAAAGTGCGATCTTAGTTCCCCCAGACTCGGGGGTTTTATAAACTTGGTGCCACTGTATATTCTATTTAAAAATATGCAAGTTGACTGTGCTATGCCTATTAATACCGTACAAAAAAATCTTCAGTATTTTGATAGAAAGAATTCAGGAAATTCATAAGCACGCGATGTACCGGTTTATTTCTCAAATATAAATTCATATAATAATATAAGTATTAGATAATATTTAATATAGTTCTGTATACGGAAGTGTCACACCTGATTCCACCTTACATATTTGACAATGAACGCTTTGATGACCACCAGGAAAGTGGGTGGCAAAGTGAAAATATTCCAAGGCAGTTTTATGATTTGTCAGAAAAAAATGTTGGCATTGGTCCGAAATCAAAAATTTCTCACGTTTGATATTAATAGGTTGTTGATGCTGATAGATGACGGAATAGTCCCTAATCTACTATTAGAGGGCCCATGTTGCCATAGGATAATACTTTCTTAGCACCCTCTACCCCAAATGCAACTTTTAAATAATTTTATTGCTTTTAACGTTCGGTTGCATAAAGGCGAATTGTATTTTAATTCTAGAATCAGATTAATAATTCTTTGATATGGCAACGTCACACACTGTAATCTCAAAGTTTGACGTTTGTAAATTAAAATTTGAGGTTAAGTTATTTTTGTGTTGAATTGTGAACACAGTTTTTATTTATTTATTTATTAATTTATTATGTAACGTTGCCACATCCAAGGATTATAAATCTAATTCTGGGAATAAAATATAATTCGCCTTTATGCAATCGAGCGTAAATAACAATAAACTTGTAAGACTTAAAGAATTTCCTAGCAGCAGGGTCGGGCTGGCTTCATTTGGTCCTGTAAGCACCAACTTTAATTTCGTTCCTGTCCTTTCAGATCAATAATTTTTGAAAATATAAAGAAATCGAATGTACAAAATGAATAAAAATTACGATTTATCTTTATATGTTTTAGACTACATTTGGATATGTTAGGTTAGGTTAGGTTATTTTAGAATAGGTTAGGTTAGGTTTCTACTAAATGATAAATTTGAACTTAGTCATACAAAAAAGTTAGGCCCCTAAAAGCGCCTGGACCAGCCCATCTGGCCAGTCCGACACTGACTAATTAGAAACATAAAATAGCCACCCTGTCCATCTCTACATCACACGTTTTCGAAACTCAACTCTATTTTGCTTAAATTTCAGATTCTTTATTTTGGAGTTCCTTGTTTTTTGTTTTTTTATATAATATTTTATTTATTATTCAGTTTTTGTTTCATTTTGCGCCTCATAACTTAAATATTTTGCGCGTCTATAATCTCTCGTCTTGGCCTACTGCCTACTTAGGTAATTATTGTTAACCAGGCCTATAATAACGACCCGATATCGTCCAAACCTTTGCTAAAAGTAAAAACCATGCTGGTGGTTCCTGATACAAATTTGACATAACTTAATAAAATGACAATCCGCATTTTAAATTAGCGTTAAATTTTATTAAGCTTCGCTTCAGTAAGAAACAGAACGAAGTCGAAAGTTTCAAGTCAGTGCGTCTAGAAGTAATGAAAAGAGAATCTCTTGCAGTTTCATAATTGTCTGGACTTTGCAATGTCCCAATCATATTTTTAAACGATTGAAAGATAATTAAAGTTTTCCATTTTTATCAAAATCAAACCTTGACACATTATTTTAAAAAGAGACAACTGCGAACTACTAATACCAGTTTTACTTTTTAAATTAAGAAGAAATTAAGATGCATTAAGTAATGTCGTGATTAAAAATTTTTTACCTATGATATATGAAAATTAACCTCTCTCCTTGAAATCTAGATACGTGTGACTAAAAGTTGTTGTAATAAAACCGTAATGCATTGTTTTCAAAAATAGCTATTTAAAAATTGTTTTGTCGTAACTGAACTTGATAATATGGGATTAGAAACAATGACATTGTAATGTATAAATAAAATACATAATTGAAACTTTTAAATAATTAAAAAAAAAATTTTTTAGTCTTGAGAAAGCGAAAAGGTATAATTATAATTATACAATGTAAACTTCTTCTCAATTTAAAATAAATCATCTCGATCTGTTATACATTAATTCCATCGGTTTATGGTAGGGATTTTTTTTTGCTAGTCATGGTACCACTTGGTAAGAATTTTTGAATTTGAATCTCCTCGAAAACTATGGCTACACCTACGTCACTGATGTGGTATCAATCGTCCAAGAATTTTTACCATCCTGGGTAGAAATAAAAGGCGATATCCGATTCCATAACAGACAGGATTGGAAAGACAAAAGAGACTTTACAGCAAAATGGTTTCCACAGGGATATTTTGAAAAAGAAGCTGATATATTTACCATGAAAAACTTAAACTTAACTCAATCATCCAAGCGTAAATCTAGAGCGATAGTAAATAAAGGAGTAATAAAATAATTAACTCGCTTTTTATAGCGTTTGATAACGCCTCAGGACTTTAGTTTAGTGATTTCAGTATTATAATTAAGGTAATATGACCAGAACTACGCGTCTTACAGCTTAATCATAAGTACCTGCAACAAATCTCATGAGCTCAGTCGTAAATTGTTTATGGGCTCAGTGCACTCTGAGATCGAGAAAACGCCAAGCTGATAGCAGACCACTATTCAGCTAGTCAATGATCTACCTATGAGTCACCGCCACCACGACCTGAATGAAAAATAGAATAAAATAGTTTATCAGCACCATATGAGAGTTCTGAGCCAAGGCATTGGCGACGAGGAGAATAGGAGCTTTGCAAAGCTGTCCCCAATCTTAAAAATGACGTACTGGAACTCGATGGTTTTTTGTAAAAAAAAGTATATTGACTTTCTAGGATTGTAACTAGCCTTCAAATGCAGTTAGAACTCCCAGCCTATCTCTCCCCAATTTTAACGAATTAACGATAAAATAAATTTTTTAAATGAAATTTGGACACTAGCGCTACTAATTAAGTTCTAAAATATTTCAAAAAATTGAAAAGGACGGAGAGACGATGCGAAGGCTCCATTTTTAGCAAAGGGAACCTGTATACAGATATAAAGAGTGTTTGAATGCTAATGGACCTCAAAATTGTTTGAAAAATCCCAAAATGAAATTGAAAATCGACGTTTTAATTGCAATTAAACGTCAATTCAAAAGGAGGCAATCAAAAATTTCCATTTGATTTAAGAAACTGTTGTCATTTTTCGTAAAATTCGAAAAGAAACTGACCAACTTACTTAAATTCTTAATTATTAACGCGATAGTGAAATTAATATAATTAACGTTCTCAATTTTATAAATTCAAACTGAAAGTTAAAATATTTATAATAATAAACATCTGCGATTTTATTTTTAAAATGAGAGTAATTTTATAAACAATTAGCAAATTAGCACATAATTGCATGGAAAAATCCTTTTCCTTTCTTCTTTTTGTTAAATCATAATTTTTTAAATTAACGAACGTGTATGTAACACTTGTTGAAGCACCGAGCATGTCGAATTATTTAACAATTATTATTTAAACAAAAAGAGCGCTTTTATACACAAAAATAATTTTTTTCAAAAACTCACCGCATTCATTTTAAAAATTTAAGTCTTATCATGTGGTTGATAATAAAATGGATCCTATGTATTGCACTTTCATAAAAAACTAAACTAAGTTTAGTTATAAATCCTATGACTTTCTCTTTATTTGAATGCACCTCACAAAGTAATTTCCGACAATATATTTATTTAAAATATTCACTCCACGTAGGTGTATACAAAAATTCCAAAACGGCAACCAATTGGTTAGAACCACCAAGAGGTCTTTGGACGAACGAAATTTTTCAGTATTAACCTTGAAACGTTAAATAATTGCATTCGAATCAACTTAAAAGTTCTTGATTAACTAAATGATGTGACGGTAATTCTTAAGAGCTGATGGGTTTGTTCAGCGAAGGTGAAAGGTAAATGTAAAAGCGGGGATATACTTCTTTTACAGCGACGTTGACGAGACGCATTGACACTATTTTTTCTTCTATTTAAACTTTTGTCAGTCAAGAAGATTTAAAATGCAATTCACTTTTAAGTAAAAAGTTCATTGTACCATGAATAAATTAATTAATATTAGCTGATGGATGGGCGCTGGCCCGAATCTCTATCTTCAGAAATTTTGAAAATTTTTAACAATTAGTTATTCATTTATTTCTATTTTCATTTTAAGCAGTTCTTAGGCCTTTGCAGTATTTTTTTAAATTTCATAACTTTTTATTTTCTTGGTGCGGTGCTTCGGAGGACATGTAAAACCCTTGGTGCCAGTTTGTCAGTTGCTAACGACCATAATACATAATGGTAAATATAAAACGCGCCTTGTTTGACTAACAGATAGGACTACAAATTATGTATTTGACCCATTTTTTAAAGAGTTAAAGATATTACGTTAAAGGATTATTTTAAAAATGTTTCGTCCAGGGATATGGTTCCTTGTGAGAGTTACATCATGAGAAATTGATTATACATTTATTTAAAAGCACAATGATTTCATTTTTCTTCTTTCTTTTCTTTCAATTTTCTCAAAATTTGGCCTGAAATTGCTGTAAAATTAATAATTAAACGGATTGAAGAAATTTAAAACTCATTATATAGGAAAATTTGTCTACTTTTTGATGTACTCGTTAGATTTTACTGATTATCTCAAGTTTCCTTTTTCTATTGAATACATTGAAGAAGTAAAAAAATAGGCAATTTTTTCTTAAAATTCCTCCTTAATTTACTGTATATTTTTAACAATCGTTTATGCAAATGAAACATAATAGCTTATACTTCAATATACGAAAATTAGAACATCTTCGGATTTATTGGGACTAAAGGAGTAGCTGTTGAATTCTGTTAAAAAATTCGACATTATTCAATGACTTGGAAATATTTAAATAGTATCATGAAACTATACCTAATTACAGTAAAAATAATTTAACTTGAGCTAAGTTCGCGTAGGTTTGGCCACGCCCCTTTAATAATTTAAATATGTTGACTACTGCGTTGATGGGGATAAATACCAATTTAGGTATCTGCATATTGTCACCGTTCGTCTACTTAAAATATTATTACAGTATTTTTAATATAATTTTTTTATTTTTAAAATTATTTAAGGTGGGCAAAGCAAGTCTTTAGGTGAGCACTGCCCACCTGTTCCCTCCCCTAGCCACGTCCCTGCCAATAAGTCACTTTACCAGTTGTACATCAGGACACCAGAGTTGATATTGTCTTAAACAATTACTTATAATTCTTTTGGGGCTATTAGCTTCATACAATTGATTTTTTGGCTGTATTTAATATTCTTATAGCGTATAAAACATAAAAGTAGTGTTGAATAGAACAAGTAATTTTTGAATCGTGAGTTGCACGTATTTAGTTCAATTTAACTGCGTTACCTACTTGTGTGTCGTGTATCTCGTGCTATTGTTAGATATTTGCTAACAAAAGTTTGCTTTCGTGATTTGGTCTTATTAACTGTCAACAGTGTCAAGGGTCAAGTGATGCTGTTACAAATGAGAAAATTATTTTATCTCTTAAAATCATCCGGGGTGTAAATACACCCCACGTGGTAGTGGTAGTTAGTATAGTTACCTACCGTAAAAAATAGGTTGGTAAGATAAACTCTGCCAAGTTGACCAAACTTCCTTAATTTATGGTCAGTTAATATAGGCCATTAACGACTCAGACGTATAATTTCGGTTTAGAAGTAACAGGTACGATTACAAAACTTCATCTGGATTGGTCAAAAATTACTAATAAGCTGAATAATTAAAAAAAAAGTATCAGTTAGACAGTTTCCATCGTTTGTGTTTTCATAGCCTGCTTTTTGACCTCCGGTGTTGCCGAAAATGATACTAATCTTTTCAATTTCATTGAAACACTCTGTATATATTTTTATTTTTAATACATATGTGATAAGTAGAACCCGGATTTATAAGCATTTATTATTTCAAAATACGCGCTTTAAAAGAGTCTAAAAAAAGCTTTTCAAAAGTCAAAAAAGCTTTTAAAAAACCAAAATTGATCATCAAAATGTAATTTTGATTCAAAATTTAAAATATCGTTTTGAAAGAAAATTAATTATCCTATAAAATTATATGTATTTTCCAAATTATTCATTGAAAAAATTATAGTCTGTTGTAAGCGTATTTCTGAACCGAAAATCTTCTCTCTACCTCAACCGATATAATGGAAGCTCTGGTTAGGTGTGCGGGGTAGGGGGTCAAAAGATTTAAAACACTGAAAAAACACGAATTATCTAAATTTATTCAAATTATTCAAAATTTAAAAGAAAATTAATTAACAATCACCAAACTTTGAGAAAAAAAGCTCAAAAAAGCACGAACATGTCTTTTAAGCAAAATATTCGAAAAAAAGCAAAATAAGCATTATCAACATTGGCTTAAATCACTTAAATTTTTGAGAAACGTAAAGATCCAAATTTGTTCTGCTTATGATTTAAAGCCATAAGCAAAAAGCTTAGAATCCGGGCTCTAGTGACAAATGGCGATATTGATTTTGGGTTTAGAGTAATAATTAGAAAAATTTTTAGATTAATTTTTAAAATTTTTTTTAGTGATCTATAAATATTTTAAAACATTTGAAATTAGCTTTTAGATTAATACGTATGAAAAAGTCGTGTTTTGGCCACATAATGCCCAGTTACATAAAAGAGAATTTAATATTAATTTGATCCTGAATTATAAGTTCTAAAAATTACTTATTAAAAAATTTAGTTATATAATCCATTCACTCTTTATTTGCGCTATGGTTGGTCATGAACTTTTTTTTTTGGTTTGCCAAAATAAAAAGTCCCTATTAAGTTGACTGACAGCTCTTGACAATACCAAAAAAATGACAGACCACTGACAGACCAACAACTATTAACACAATTGATAAAAGTCACTACTCTACAATACATAACCTAACCGATTTTTTTCAAATTTATACCGGGTGGAATCTGTCACCCTAACATGGCCAACCATAGCGCAAATAAAGAGTGAATGGATAATAAGTAATTTGTTTTTATTTATAATTTTTTTCGATTTTAAATTAATTTATTTTATTTGTATACCTACAAACTTTGACATGTAGTTAAGTATACTATGTAAGGATTAAACTTATAATCCAAAAATCAAATATTTATGCAACCGGGCGTTCGAGTTTTTCTTTTGTTCGCGTTCTTTTACATGCGCAAATCTATTAACTGCAAAAAATAAATCTAGTAGGTACTATTATGACCTTTTTCAGCTCGACCTAGTTTTTAAATTATAATGGAACATATAGGTATTTATTGTAACTTGTTTTATTGTGCTAGTTTTCTTTTATGAAACTGAATAATATAAGTGTCAACGGGAGATTAAATGTGACATATTTTCTTTTGCTTATTAACTTTCGTCCAAAAGGGGAGGGGCTTCATTACCGGGATTCAGAGTTCAGGGATTACAAAAAAAATATTGTTATTCTGAAAAATTGCGAATATAGTACAAACATCAAATTGAAATTTAGTAGAAATTTGTTAATAGTCCTTTGGGTGCTTCACAAAGGTACAATTTAAAATTTTAGTCAGGGGTGGCACATACGGTAGTAGGAGTTTGGCACCTTTATATCTCGTTTAAATATACTGAAGTCGGTTTTTATAAAAATTTATTAGAAACAAATAGTCGCAGTAATTTAATCTTCTCTATTATACAAATAGATACGTAGGTATAATACTTACTAAATCCTAGAACATTGGAACATAGGTACCTACAGCAACACCCTGTATAATACTTATTTACTGCAATACTTTTATCGTTAATTCCGCATGAGCTCCTTAATCTTTATGCAGTTAAAGCTGGTTCACACTACACGATTTCTAAAAAATCATAGCAAAATTATAACCAAAAATAATAGGGAATTTTCAGAATAAAACTGTTAGTTATTTACCATATTTGGGGTAAATAACCAAATATAGTAAATAACCAACAGTTTTATTCTGAAAATTCCATATTATTTTGCTATGACCGAGCTTATTATTTAGCTATGATTTCATGACTTCTCCTATGAGAAATCATGTAGTGTGGCCAACCCTTTAGACCACTTTAAATGAGACGATGTCATTAGTCATTTATTAAATTCAGTGGTTTGGTTGCGTCTTTGCCTCTCATTTATTAGGGGAAAGTTGGGTAATTCCGACCACCATTTTACAAATGACTCTATCACTATATCTCTTTTATATTAAATAAAATTATAGGAAAAAATTGTCCATTACAGTCCTTTGGCATATTCTATTTTTAAAATTTCTACTAAATAGTCAAATATACTTCTCATATTTTGGCTATGTGCATAAATTTGAAAAATTCCAAAACCGGGTAATACCGACAATAGAAGGGTAATTCCAACCACGTATCCTTATACGTGGTTCCAACCACGTATCCTTATACGTGGTTGGAAAAAAAGGTAATTACGACCACATTTAAAATGTCTATTAGTAGACATTTACTAATATATTATACAACACAAATATTATAAAAGACATAAGCATATAAACTAAAGGAACAAAAAAAAAGTTTAAAAAACTTTAAAACTTTAAAACTCCTTTAAAAAAGGAGTAAAAAAAAATTATAAAAGACATAAGCATATAAACTAAAGGAACAAAAAAAAAAGTTCTATAGTTGAGTTTCACAAATGTAGACAGTTATGTCATTTATAGAATAAAGACGAGATTACATCGAGATTTTTCGGTACAGCATTATGAACAATCGTTCGTACTCGGATCCACTTCTACTACTAAGCTTCTGTCAGCTTCTGTCAAATTATAGTAAAGTACGTTATTCTATTAAAGCGGCACGTGTTTTCTGCATCTATCTCAATAGAAGCCGCGCTATAGCTAGCTAAATTTTGTGAACACATATTAGGATGAGTCACTATCAGGAATTGTGAGATTGAAGTATACAATTAAACTCATTTTTGACTCTTATACCTATAGCTTAACTCATAAGGAAAATACCGACCATGGTGGTTGGAAATTGCCGACAAGATGTTAATAAACAAAAAAAATAAAAAAGAGCCTTAATTGTATTATTTTGAAATAAATAATTACACAAAAACGAACTAGACAAAAGGGCCTTTCCCATGACCCATTTGAGAAATTTATGCATTTACTTATGCAAGTGTAATTACCTATTTATTTAGCAGTAAATAGTACAAACAAACGTGAAATAACGGTTCGCGCGATTTTGTAGGAAAGCAGTTATCTAAACTAATAATCTAAATGGTCTTATCTAGTTTTAAATACTTATATTTATCCTAGATATCTATGGCGTACTTTCGCCAATATATTTCTAGTAACTGTAATATGCCTAGGTCAGTATTACCCGGAAAGTCGGCATTACCATACTTTCCCCTATGACAAATCTATTTTTTCGATCGTGTAATAAAACTTTTAATTTGAGCTCATAATGGCTCAGTTGCACTCTGTAGTTCAGCTTAGTTTAGTAGATTCTCTCACGACTGTTTCATTACTGTCTTTGGCAATTTAAAAAAATACTTAAGCTGTTTTAAATGAAAGGATGTCATTAGTCAATTAAATTCAGTAGTTTGGCTGCGTCTTTGTCATCCATTTATTATGACAAATCTATTTTTTTTAATGGTGTAACGAAACTTTCAGTTTGAGCTCATAATGGCGCAGTTGCACTCTGTAGATCAGCGTCACATCAGCTTAGTTTAGTGAATTTTCTCACGACTGTTTTATACTGTTTTTGTGTCTTTGGCTATTTAAAAAATACTTAAGCTGTTTGAAATGAGACAATGTCATTAGGGTAATTCCACGTCAGATCGGCCACTTTTGACCCTTAGGTCTTCGGATTTTGACGAAATTTGGTGTGTCGGTTGGAAATATGTTCAAACTTAAGTGTACAAAGTGGTTTTGCGAAAAAATTATTTTTGACCTATTTACGGTCAAATTAATTTTTGAACTATTTTGAAAACATGAATATTTCAATAATTTATAACTCGCGATCTAAAAGAGATATATTTCTGCAAAATACGCCTATTTAAAGCTAAAGGAGCGTACTATTTATTTTATGCATCGCTTCTTTGATTTAACGCCTTTTTGGTCAAACTGTTTCAGTGTCAAATGTTCAAGTCGAAGTTTCCAAAATACACCCTCTGCGATTTTTTTAATTTTTTGTTATGTTGAGCCCTTATGACTTATGTTTAAGTTAAAAGATTCAAAACCGTGGGCACTCGTCAAGTCTTGACGCTACACGGTATTGTAGAAGAATGGAAACAAAAATTTTTTGAGAAAAGATTGGAGATAGCAATTTTTTTTCAGGAATCGCTTTATTTTGGACCCGTTATTATGGGAGAAAATTTTCAAGATCAGGGGCGTGCGGGAACAGGGTCAAAATTACCTTTGTTCTTAGCAAAACTACTAATTTTGAAAATATCTTCGATCACATTGAAGATAGCAAAAAAATACATCTTAAATAATTTTTGATATATAAAATTACCAAGAGAATGAGACTAGTCCGAGCTTTAACGGATAATTTGTATACGCAGAAAAAAATTAAAACCGCGGAAAGTTGAGTAATGTTTAATCCCAGTATTAAAGTAATTTTCAAGTCAAAGTTTTTGAAAAACACCCTCTTCGATTTTCGAAATTTTTTTATATGTTGAGCCTTTATGACTTAGGTTTAAGTAAAAAAATTTAAAACCGTGGGCACTCGTCAACTCTTGATGCTACAAAGCCTCAAGCCTCAGTGAGGGTTTTAGATTGAGGTGTGAGGGTTGAGGCCGTGTAGCATCAAGAGTTGACGAGTGCCCACGGTTTTGAATGTTTTTAATTAAACCTAAGACATAAGGGCTCAACATAAAAAAAATTTTTCGAAAATCGAAGAGGGTGTATTTTGGAAACTTCGACTTGAAAATTACTTTAATACTGGGATTAATCATTACTCAACTTTCCGCGGTTTTTATTTTTTTCTGCCTATACAAATTATCCGTTTGGGCTCGGACTGGTCTCATTCTCTTGGTAATTTTATACATTACAAATTATTTCAGATGTATTTTTTTGCTACCTGCAATGTGATCGAAGATATTTTCAAAATTAGCAGTTTTGCTAAGAACAAAGGTAATTTTGACCCTGTTCCAGCACGCCCCTGATCTTGAAAATTTTTTCTCATAATAATGGGTCCAAAATAAAGCGATTCCTGAAAAAAATTGCTATCCCCAATCTTTTCTCAAAAAAATTTTATTTCCCTTCTTCTACAATACCTTGTAGCGTCAAGAGTTGACGAGTGCCCACGGTTTTGAATCTTTTAACTTAAACATAAGTCATAAGGGCTCAACATATCAAAAAATTGCAAAAATCGCAGAGGGTGTATTTTGGAAACTTCGACTTGAACATTTGACACTGGAACAGTTTGACCAAAAAGGCGTTAAATCAGAAAAGCGATGTTTAAAATAAATAGTACGTTCCTTTAGCTTTCAATAGGCGTATTTTGCAGAAATATATCTCTTTTAGATCGCGAGTTATAAATTATTGAAGTATTCATGTTTTCAAAATAGTTCAAAAATTAATTTGACCGTAGATAGGTCAAAAATAATTTTTTCGCAAAACCACTTTGTTCACTTAAGTTTGAACATATTTCCAACCGACACACCAAATTTCGTCAAAATCCGAAGACCTATGGGTCAAAAGTGGCCGATCTGACGTGGAATTACCCATTAGTCAATTAAATTCAGTAGTTTGGCTGCGTCTTTGCCATCCATTTATTATGACAAATCTATTTTTTTAATGGTGTAACGAAACTTTCAGTTTGAGCTCATAATGGCGCAGTTGCACTCTGTAGATCAACTTCACATCAGCTTAGTTTAGTGGATTTTCTCACGACTGTCTTATATTGTCTTTGGCAATTTAAAAACTACTTAAGCCGTTTGAAATGAGAGAATGTCATTAGTCAATTAAATTCAGTAGTTTGGCTGCGTCTTTGCCATCCATTTATTATGACAAATCTATTTTTTTCGATGGTGTAACGAATCTTTCAGTTTGAGCTCATAATGGCGCAGTTGCACTCTGTAGATCAGCTTCACATCAGCTTAGTTTAGTGGATTTTCTCACGACTGTCTTATATTGTCTTTGGCAATTTAAAAACTACTTAAGCCGTTTGAAATGAGAGAATGTCATTAGTCAATTAAATTCAGTGGTTTAGCTGCGTCTTTGCCATCCATTTATTATGACAAATCTATTTTTTTCGATGGTGTAACGAAACTTTCAGTTTGAGCTCTTAATGGCTCAGTTGAGCTCCGTAGATCAGCCTAATTTATTGGATTTTCTCACAACTTTTTTATTATTGCCTTCGGCAATTTAAAAACTATTTAAGCCGTTTGATTTGTATTTTTTTCAAAATCCAAAAATTTACCGTGCTATATGACAGAATACCGTGCTGACGTCACTCCCGTCGTTCATTCATCTTGCGCAGTTTATAGGTGTTGATGTTTATAAAATTTACTTTTGCTTGCGTGTAATTACAATTTAATAAAAATCTAACAAATTATATTGTAAATAAAGTAACAAAATCCACAAATATATTTTTCACGAATATGAAAAATGTTACAGTTTCTAAAAAAGACAGGTTAGTAATCAAAATTAGAAATGACATAATTTATAGGTTATGTAAATGTAAATAATACTTTTTATTAGTTCAACAACAAAAGAATCCGCCTCAAACATCGCCTGCAAATAGTTCTTTTGCCGTAAAATTAAATGGTGTGCATTCAACAAACAGTTATGAATCGTGTCGATCGATTCCTTTGGCCTCTTTCGACGATGGACGATTGCTCGATAATTGTAAGTTGTTTTACATTGCATAATCGTTTCCAAACGTTAATTTTATAGGTGACACCGATCTAATCAAACAATATTCGAGGCTTTCAAAAACTTTAGACGAAGTACTCGATGATAAGTCTGCATTGCGTTATTTAGAACAGTTTTTAGAATTGCGTGGTGGTTTATCGTACATTCATTGTTGGATAGATATAGAACAGTTTAAATTAGAAATTCGTAAATATTCAGAAAGTGCAAAAGAAGAAATGCAAATTACAAAGACAGATCACGACAGTTTATCAGTAAGTACCGACTGTGATTCTTATACAGCCGACTTGTCTAGTTTATGTGATTATTCATCTTGTACGACCAATGTGGATGTTAAATGTGATAAAAAATTAGATTTTAGTAATTGTGATAAAAATTGTAATGATACTAGTCATGTTATAAGTACTGGTTCTTGTAAAAGTGACAAAAATAGTAGTTTAAGTTTAGAAAGTAGCGAGAAATATGACAAAAGTTACGTATGCAGTAAAGATCAACAAGAAATAATTGATGACGCTCTTAGAATATTCAAAACTTATGTGTCGTTGGAAGCACCTCAGAACATTAAGTGTTCGGACGAAATTCGAAATCAAATTGTCGAAACGATATGCGATACAGCTAAGATTTTAAATAAGGTTTGTTTCGATAGTTTAGAAAAGCACATTCATGAGATTTTAGAAAAAGACTACTTTCAAGCCTTCTTAGGAAGCGATTGCTTTTGTAAATATCAAATTGATATCTTAACTAGTGGAGATGTTATTTTAGACGATATTTTGTATAACGAAACTGCTCTTTTTTATTTTATGGAATTTTTGGAACAAGAAAATGATAGGAGTTTGTTAGAGTTTTGGATTGCGGCCAGTAATTTTCAGTTACAATTAAACGAACAAAAGGAATTTTTTGATCCTATCGAAGCACAAAATGACGCAGTCGTTTTATACGACAAATATTTTTCATTACAAGCTCATTGTCCTTTAGGGTTTAGCGATAGAATTCGATTTGCGGTTGAACAGAATATATGTGGAGAAAATGGAGTTACTTTAGATTGTTTTTATTTACCGTTGAAAATTGTAGAAGAAGTTTTACGCGAGAATTATTTCAAGACGTTTCTCTCGTCTCAGTTGTTTTATAAATACTTATCCGAACTAATTAACTCGGTTAATAATGTTGCTAGTTTTAATAATTCTTTAGAAGGGAATAGATGTGTTCCTTCGGATTGTAGTAGCGAAAAAAGTTTTAGTACTTATAGTACGTTCTTAGCGATGCAAATTCCTCACGAAAAAAAGAAAGATAGAAAAGGTGATATGAATATTGATACGAGACAACTTTATGACCCTGATTCTCTTTGGAAACGTAAAACTAATAATCATAGGTTAGCTTTTGGTAGAATAAATGCTTTTGGTAGATACGAGAGACAGTTTGAACCGGAACCTGATAAAAGCGCGGCTTCGCGTTTAAAATCGGCCGTTAAAAAGTTAGTTAATATAGAGGAAGACAAGACAAAAGAGGAGATGGCTTGGAAAGTTGCTGAAATGATAGTTAAAGATATTACAGATATTACAATACCCGATAAGAAAGTTTTAAAGTCCTGATTAAAAATTTCATTTGTTAACGCTTATTTTTGTTATTATTTATTTTAATGAAAATTAAAATGGGAATTTATTTGAAAATTGTTTTATGTTAATAAACTCAAATTTAAGCACCGATCACATAAGAAGCCCTCGAGTCGAGGTCACTAGAATTTTTTTCAAAAAAAATTAATTGTGAGAGAAGTCGCGGCTTGTACTTTTGTTAAAATTGTATTTTTTCTCACGGTCGTTGGTTACAAGTGAACTTGACTCACAATTATGCAATTAAAATTTAAAATTTGGAGCTTAAAGCACCAAAACAAGAAGTTAAGCATTAAAGCATTTTAGTAACTGTGTGAAAGGAACACCTAATAGTTGTTTATGTATACAGTTTAATCGATGTTTATTACAATGTGATAATTTTTATAACTTTTTAATAGTAGAAATTTCAAAATTTGTTATTGGTATTTGGGGTAATCCCGGGATGTAGTTAATTATATTTTTGGGATAAAATTGTAAAGAAAGAGTAAAAATATTTAAATTAGGAGTTATTTCTGTGGCTCGCAAATGAATTTTCTCGTTTGCAATAAATTTATTGTTTTATTATTAGTAATTAAAAGACTTTAATCTCTAGAAAGTATCTTCGTTCTTGTTTTCTTTAATTAAACACAGTATTTTTGATAAAAGGTACTATCGATCCAAGAAACTGTTAAAAACTTATTAACGTGTTAAATGTAAAGAAAAATTTTAGAATAGTCTTAGAGCTGATATTTTTTTATGAAAGGCAGTATTATTTAAATATAGAGAATTCTTAATGATTTTATTGACAATTAATTCATTAAAAATATAGATTTAGTAGACGCTCATTAATCGGTTCACCGTGAGGACTCATTAACTATAAAGCTCAGTATAAACGCTCAGGCTTTGATTACGGCAGGCTCGTGCAGTCCAAAACTGCGCAGGTAAGCCTGTTGATGCTCTGGCAGACTGCGTCTGCACAGGGTTGCCGTAGTAAAAGCCTGAGCGATTGTAGCAGGCTTAAGGGCCGTTTTAGATGGACTAAGTATCGTACTAACTGTTAGTAACTGAATCAACTCGAGGAGCAAAAGCAAGGGAATCTAAGCTTTAACGTCGTCAGTAGAAATTTTGTACGACGTTAAAGCTTAGATTCCCGTGCTTTTGCTACTTGAGTTGATTCAGTGCTAACAAATTAGTACGATACTTAGTCCATCTAAAACAGCCCTAAGAGAGTGTTTGTTAATTTAAAAATCGTCATCATCGCCCTCTCTCTCTCAACGTTTAAGCCAGTATGGTCTTGTTCCAAACTGAATATTTGAACTGGTTCCACCAACGCTTTTTTTGTATTGTCCAATTTCTCTTGGATTTTATACCCTATTCACCGAAAAGATGCAGCTAAGCCACTACCAAAAAATTTCGTGATATTTGAATAGAAGTTTTCTATTGGTCGAATTTTGAAAATCCGGTTTACAACACTCGAACAAGAATTGACATGCGTCAACCTTATTTGACAGAAATTTGTAGGGAGTGGCTTAGCTGCATCTTGTCGGTGAACAATGTATCTATAGCTGCACCTTTTCAAATAATTTTAGATTTGCGTGATTTAGAATGGTCTAACAAAGAATGCGACCTTCAGTGTTTTCATTGCTCATGACAATTTGAATTAATGTATTGGATATATCTTAAGCACCCAACTCCACTATTCGGGAAAATTAAGGATCACCATTCGGAGGGATTCGGACTACGAGGTACTCTTCATAGTGATAAAATTGCCTACCCTGTGCTAACCTGTTCTACTCTATAATTGGTTATTTAAACTTGTCCTTTAGAGATCTAGAGGCTTCACTGTGTAGAGGCTTGTTGGCCTTTCTTCTCTCTCACGAAAGCATTCTCCTTTCATTCTTTGCTATTTCTTTCTTTATCACTTGCTTCGTGCCAAAACTAGCTCATGTGTTTTCCCTCCAGGCCTGCTCTTTTGCACCTTTACTTCCCATACCATTTTCGGAAGTCTCTCATCCATCTTGCTCACGCGTGTCAGCCAACTCGGCCGTTGTGTCTCATTTCTCTTGGGATTGGATTAAGTTTGTTTGGACGGTGGAGTTCACGTGCACTTAAGACCATTTAATCAGACCCATTGTGTTACCTCATCATACCAACTCATCCCATTCTTTCAATCCTGAACGGTGAGAACACATCCTAGTCTTAGCTTGGGATTTGAAGGGCGAAGTGTCACCGATACAGTTGAAAACTTTTAAAGATCTAGAGTTTTCACTTTATAGACACTTGTTGGCTCTTATTCTCCTTCCATTCTTTGCTTTCTTTCTCCAGGCCTCCTCTTTTGTATCTTTACTTCCCATACCATTTTCGGAAGTCTATCATCCATCTTGCTCACATGAGCCAGCCACCTTGGCTGGTGTGTCTCAAACCTCTTAGGATTGGATTAGATTTGTTTGGAGGGTGTACTTACTACCATTTAATCGGGTCCATTGTTTTACCTCTTCATAGCAACTCGTCTCATACTTTCAATCCTGAACGCTGAACCCATCACAGTCTTAGCTTGGGATTTGAAGGGCGAAGTGTCACCGATACACTTGAAAACTTTTAAAGATCTAGAGTCTTCACTTTATAGACACTTGTTGGCTCTTATTCTCCTTCCATTCTTTGCTTTCTTTATCTAGGCCTCCACTTTTGTATCTTTACTTCCCCTACCATTTTCGGAAGTCTATCGCGCATGTTGCTCACATGTGCTTGCCAACTCGACTGTGGTGGCTCAATCCTCTTAGGATTGGATTAGGTTTGTTTGGACGGTGGTGTTCACGTACACTTAAGATTCTTTCAATCTTGTACGGTGAAGACATCCCAGTCTTAGCTTGGAGTCTGAAGGGCGAAGTATCACCGATACCGGCCTCATTAGATAATATTTTTAGCTCTTGCCGACATGGCGCCAGTTTTGGCATTTGTTATGTAGCGAGTTCTTTTGAAAAAGTCAGATGACTGTGATTAAACTCAAAACTGAAAGACGATTTATTCAATTTAACAAACTTTATTCTCGTACAGTTAACAAACTTCACATAGTGAGTAGATATGGCATCCGATATAGTGTCTCTCCATATTAGAAATTCCAAACTTTTGGAAAAAAACATTAGATCAACTCTTAGAGCTACTTTAATGACTGAAATCAGCGGTAATTGTAGATTTAGCAATGACAATGAAAAAATCAATAATTTTGCATAACTAACGTCCTCCTCAACTTAGTCTCACGATATATCAAATAGGTGATATTTTGTTATTTTTCTGCTCAAACCCAGTGAAAACCAGTAGTAGAATGTAACTTTTAATGTAACCTAAATAAACGCTAATTTTAAATCTAAACCAAACAATTTATGAATAGTTTGACGAATTTTTTTCTGCAATAGTAAATTGCTAATTATTTATGATTATTGGGCATAAGACTAGCACAAATCAAGTGCATTTTAATTATTTTAACGTTCGCCAACATCGAGCCAATTATGTTCGATGACCCGAGTTATCCAAAATTAACCAAAATCGAGAGTTGTTCTTTCTCGAACCTTCTTGGGCGTCATTAGTAAAATTGCCATGGATGCTCAATATGAAGTTTTTTCCTAATTGCTCTACTTATATTTTTCTAACTCTAATCGCTTTTATTATTGGATGATATAAAAAATGAGGTTTTTCTTATACAAAGTATGTTTATTTTGCCTTGACTTTTCCCAGTTTATTTTGCTTTCTTCAGAGTAATTGAAGTTGGTTTATTGCTAATTACGTAAAATTTGTAATTATCATCATTTTTTAAATATACAAATTTAAATGTACAATATTGTTAAGATTTTAGAAATCTATATGTTAAACTATGTAAATTTAAAAAAATAAATATGTATAAATGTAAATTCTGCATCAAATTGCAGATAATAAATTATTTTTAAATATTGTATTATTATTGAACACAATAAAAAAAGGTACACTGAGATTTTTTTATTTAAGTAAATGTTCTATATTTGTTCTCACGAGTTTTTTCTAAAAGTGATAAACTGTCTTTAGTCGAAGTTGTGTTACGAGACGATGGCGATTTTGGCATTTCTGTATTGTTATTTCTACTCCATGGTAAAACAACAATTTCCGACTCGCTATTCCAACGTCTGTATACCAAAGTGTTGAAAAATGCTTGAAGGGGGTTCATAAATGCCTGAAAAAAAACAAATTCCATCAATGTCCTGAAACGTATCCGTACTAATTAAGTTTTGTCTAATAATCGTAAGAAGACTGTAATTTTTTTTTTTTACGTAAATACCTGGATTGTCACTTATTGTCATTTTTCAGGGTGGGTTTGCAAAGCTTCAGCAGTGCCTAGGCCAACCTTTGCCCACCCTTAGTTCCCTACGTGTCTGAGTGAGATTTAAAATTTTAATTTTGTAAACAAAGGGTACGGAAATTTATGCGCTCTTTGAAGATAATCGATTTTTATTACGCACCCCCGATAACCTATATGTTATCATGTCAGTCAGGTTCAAGGTTAAACGGTTAAACTATGACGGGAAGACTATTAAATATTTTTATATTAACATTGCATCCAGTTCAAAGTAGAACTTTAATTTTAAAAATTCGTAGAAAATCTATTTTTGAAAGCTTACCATCATGTACCACGTGCTAGCAATCAAGCTATATGGTAAATCGAACCACAATAACCAAATAATCAAGCCATTTATAAGATTTGGTATCCAACACGCATAATACACTATATTGATTGCGGCAAATTTAATTTTAATCGAATCTATAATCTCTCTTTCTCTTTGTGTAAATTGTCCAGAACTACATATAATAATTTTTTCCATATCTTTACAAGATTGAAGGTATAGTATTGGATTAGCTATCATAACTCCAGCTATCGGTATGTACAATGCAAAATAATTTGGTAAATTTTGCACAAAGACGTTATTTGACGTGTAGCAACTGAAAAAGAAAAAAAATGTAAATAAAAATTCTTGTTCTAAATTTAAAGGTTCACAGAATCAAACTCTTGTTGCTAAGTTCATTTCCCCTCTATGTTTATGTTCTAATTATCAGATTACTAATCATTGCTTAACAGACAACGTACCATGCTGTGTTGTTCGACAAAAATTCAAACGAGGAGAATGGGCTCTTTTTGGGTAAAACTAATAAACTGATGCTAAATTCCAACTTTTGCCAAATTTGAGTGTTCGAATTGTACAGGATGTTTGGAAGGGAATGGAGCAACGTTTAAGTCTCGTTTAAGTCATTTGAATTGAATTTTCTTTTGTTCAAAAATTGGGTTCCTCTCGTGATTCAACGTATATTTCACATGTCCGTCTGTCTCTTCGTTCTTACATCTGTTGATCTATCTGCCTCAGGGCCATACTATTATAAACGAAGGTTGAAACTCATCCCAAGTAGTTTGATATAATTGGACGCCAACCTTCGGTTAACTAGGCTTTATAATACATGGCCTAAGCCTCTTTGTAGTCTCTCCTCTTTGTACTGTCCCTTAGACTACAAAGAGGCTTAGGCCATGTATTATAAAGCCTAGTTAACTAAGGTTTGACTCAACCGTAGGTTGAAATTAAAAATAAATGTCGATTTCACTATTATGTCCAATAACCAAAAATTAAAATGACAGCTAACCATAGGTTGACTTTCAACCTTGGTTTATAATACTAAGCCCTAGGACCAGTATTATAAAGTCTAGTTAACCGGAGTTTATTATAAATTAACGTCAATTTCACTATTTTGTCCAATTATGTCAAACTAAAATGATAGCTAACCTTAGGTTGAGTTTCAAGCTTTGTTTATAATACTGTCCCTTTTGTTCGTTTGCACCGCTTATAGATAAACTGACAGATAGTTTATCTGGCGCATAAGTTGTCAAAAACCTTTGCACCTTCATCTACTGTAGAATAAATCAAATAACTGACGAATAAATTTTCTACAACTTTACCTTCTATATACTTATGACTTTTTGCCCCCATTTTAGTTTATGCGGCAAATAAATTATATTTTTACAACTTAACTGCCATATAAAGTATCTGTCAGTTAATCTGTAAGGGGTGCAAACGGGCATTAGACTACTAAGTTAACCGAAGGTTGACTCAACCTTCGGTTGAAATTATAAATAAACGTAATTTCCCTATTTTGTTCAATTATGTCAAACTAAAATGACAGCTAACTTTAGGAGTTTCAACCTTCGTTTATAATACTGGCCCTTACTCAACCTAAGGTTGTCTGTCATTTTAGTTTGACATAATTGGACAAAATAGTGAAATTGACGTTTATTTATAATTTCAACCTTCGGTTAACTAAGATTTATAATACTGGCCCTAATCAAATTAAAATTTGACCTCGGAAAATCTCAGAAAGCCGAATTTTTGGATGAACCTTAATATTGTTTTTCTAAACAAGGTCTCAAGTCCCCATCGATCCGACCCTTGCTAAAAATTTTTAAGGTAAGGTAAGAAAATGCAGTTTTTCCGAAATATCTTGTAAACTATCTATTTTTCGATAAGAATAGCTACTATAGGAGAATTTTATACAACAAAGGTTCTACTACTATCACTCGGGGTCTTTAGTCTTTGTCAAAATAGCTACAATAGGAGAATTTTATACAATAAAGGTTCTACTACTATCACTCGGGGTCTTTAGTCTTTGTCAAAATAACACTTAGAAAGAAGAAAACCGAATATACCAATTTAGATCATTATCTTCACAGGTATCGAGTTTAGATATAGTAAACCCCAGCACAATTTGAAACATAATTAAATTCTTCATCATTCTACGCAAAAATATACAGGGTGTTATATTTAAAAAAACAAGATTTCGTCACTTGAATATAACCAAGTTTGTTCCTCTCAAAAAAACACCCTGTACAATAAAATCAATTTTATTTGATGGAAAAGCATAGTGGACACTGTGGACAGTCTTAACTACGTCGACAGCAAATATCTTGTCTTAAGGGGGTAAGCCCCGCTAATAATTTTAATGGGTTCGGCCACCTTAAATTCCGCCGTTATTTGTCACCGTTTTCAAAAAAATTTTTTTGCAAACTAAAGTGCAAGGTGTATTATAGTGCGGTACAAGGCATTTTTTAAAAATTATTAATACTTAGCTTTCCAAATATGAAGTGAAAATTCATAAAAATTTCTTACAAGTGTCATGCTTGTGAAGCGTATCATCAAGTAAAAGAATGAAAATACCGCTGTACCGCACTACAACCATGTTTATATTTCACATTTTTGTAAAAAATCGTCAAAAAGTTTTCATACTTTTTCAGAATTTCCGTTGAGCTAGCCCGTATTTCGGCATACAATAGCCTACCATTCAAGGACAGCTTACTGTTTTGCCAAAAAGGCAGTCGCAGGGACATCAACACTGTGAAGACGTTTCAAATTTTTTGTTTTCGTACGCTTCGTTCGTCAATGAAGAATTATCTACTAAAGCGGGACTTTCCACCTTAAGCTGCTAAAACAACAACCTTGCGATTTGATTCAGAAATTTCTGCGTTTATAAAAGTAGTCAAATAAATACTAATTTGACTATACATTTATAAATGCCTGAGTTGCTTGAAAAAACCCCATGTGACTGTTTTTGTAAGTTAAAGAAAGAATTTTGATTCCTACGTTGTTCAAACTGTCCTCTATCATTTCTCATGAACGAAAATTGATTTTATTGTACTGACTGTTTTTTTTAAGAACAAACATTCTTATTTTCAAGTGACGAAAACATGATTCTTCTAAATGGAACACCCTGTATAATTTGGGTTTAGTGATAAAGAACTGAATTAACTTTCAAATTGGGTTATGGTTTACTATACCTAAACGCAATACCTGGGAAATATAAACCAATTATGCTTTTAGGGTTATCTTCTGACGGATTATCCACTCTCTGCAGTCAATGTACAAACACTGAGATGTCAACTACAGTTATCTGCAGTCAATAGTACCCATAGTATATGCAGTCAGAACAAAACAGAACAGTGGTTGACCTCTCGTATCTTCTTTTTATGGATTATTTTGTGTAGCAAACTTAGGACACTGAGTAATAGTAATGAACTTTTCTTGTAGGAAATTTTGTGAGCTACAAATTTTATAATAGCTATACTTCTGGCGAAAAATTAATAGTTTAAGAGATATTCGTATTTTCTGGCATTTTCTTACCTTCACCCCCCTACATAACATAATTAGGTTTAACGATTTTTTTATTTAAATCCTCTCATGATTCAAAGATCTTTCACATGTCTGTCTGTACGGCCGCCCGTCCGTCCGTCTCCCCGTCCATATATCTGCCGTTAGAGGGGTTAGCTTTATCATAATTTGCAGATATGGAAATTTTTTAAATTTAAATCCTCATGATTCAACCTACCTTTCTGTATGTCTGTTTGTTTGTCCGTCATATCGCGTTTATATTATTCGGCCATTATACCTGTACCTATATTTTTTCGGTTTTTCATAATTTGCACAACAATGGACAAAAACATAAACAGGATATATGACGACTCTTTGATTTAAATCCTGTCATGATTCAAGGTATCTTTTATATTACAAATTAATGAACTTATAGGCAAATTACCCTAGGTATTTTTATACGGACATTTATAAACAAAAATATTTTAAATTATTAAACGTAAGCAGGAAACGGATGATGATGTAAGTAGCTCGTTTAAGATATGGCCCCTTAAATTGTTCTTAAAATTAAACAACTTACTTATAAGGAAGATAGACTAGTACTAATCCTGTTGCTGTAAGAAAAGCTGGAAGCAACCAAGCTGCCAGGTGGTAATATCCTAACTTTTCTTCCTTTTCCCGTAAAATAAATCTCATATCTATCGCATAGCATAGAGTCCAAATCCATGTTGATGTATAAAAGAACTGTATCCAAGCCTGCACAATACAAAAATTAGTGAGCTGCTTCCCAATTTTTACCACAAAAATCAACTTACGGACGTTATGGTACAAAAATTGAAATGATTGTTGTTGAATGTTAGCGCCAAACTTTTATTATTTAACCAAATAGCAGCTCGAATGAGAACCCCTAAAAAAAAATTGGAAATAAATAGCAATTTTTCGAACCATTATCGGACAATGTTACGAAGCAAATTGTTCCAATTACTTTATCTTTTTCTCTAACCCTTGATAATCTTATTTTAAACTAGTTGCAAAAATTTCAACGATTAAAACAATTAAAAGAATGTGATTTTTTTTTGTTTGGAGAATAAAGAAAATTTTTTGTTTACCTAAAGTTGCCAGAAAATCGGATATGCTCAACCATAATATAATTTTTCTTCCCCTAGCAGCAGAAAACGATGCCCATCTATGATTTCTCGAATATTCCTTCCTGGGTAATACCTAAAATCACCCCTAAAGTAAAAATTTAAAAACGCACCAAAAATTTCCAAAAAATTTACTTGATATAAAGCACCTAAAACACCAACGGTTGATGAAAATAAACTAACAGCATTGTAAGAAGTCGTGTTGAATTCTCTTATTAGTAAGAAATTTTTTTCTGTCGAATTAAAATTAACATCACAAAAAGCTTGTATCGTGGGATCGGCCATGCTAAAATTGATCAAATTAATCTTTAATCAAAATAAAAAAAAATTCGACTAACCTTTTTTTATCACTCACACATAATAAACTAACATTCAAATTTGATTTTAAATCCTTTACTACACAATTCACACTTGTAAAGATTATGAAAACTTTTATATATGAAGATCAAAATTATCTTTGAACTTCATTCCTATATAATCTTCTAATGTTTACCACTGTAACAGTTTTGGTGGACGTTAAAGCACACCATTTTGTAAGTACTATGTGCAATTTGATATAAAATAAAGTGGGTATGGCTTCGTTCGTCTTCGATATCTCAAGTTTTTTTTACTTATTTATATTCTCATATATTATGATGATAAGAAATCGATAATCGGGCTATTTTAAATCATTATCTAAAGAGTATATTTATTACTTTTATATATTCGATTTTTCGAGATCGTCTTAGATGATAGGATGCTTTAAAAGTTGAACCCGAGTTGTTTAAATTGCGAAAACTCTCATATTGTTTAAAAAGTAGAAAAACAAAATTCAGACTTGTTACAATTACAAAATCGCTTTAAAATATTGATAATTATTGCGTTAGAAAGGCCCCTTTATAATAACTTACTTAACCGATGTAAAAATAAATTTCTTAACTTGTTTTATTTGTTATTGTTTTTTTTAAATAATCTAAAAGAAATTGTTTTTATTTAACAACGTTAAATATTTCGTTGCAATTTTTAAGCAAATGCATGTTTCGAAATGTCATCTAAAAAAGGTTTATTATAGCATCTTCTTGATGACTGACAGTTCTGATCATTGTTAGTTTTAGCTAAGCTATGACTGGTAGCTCAAGAAGTTATACGTTTTTCTTGTGGACAAATTTACATAAGACAGTTATTAGTAGAAATATGTTCCTTATAATAGGTACCCATAC
The DNA here is from genome assembly GCA_963924605.1 of Malthinus seriepunctatus. Classification (NCBI taxonomy): domain Eukaryota; kingdom Metazoa; phylum Arthropoda; class Insecta; order Coleoptera; family Cantharidae; genus Malthinus; species Malthinus seriepunctatus. The sequence goes on from OZ004602.1 coordinate 10,827,757, forward strand.
CTAAAACATGCTAAAAGTCTCCTTTCAAAACTGATTTCTACTCCACTAGAATTTCCCGCTTCATAATTAATTTTAGAAAAAAATCTCCAAGTAAAAGTTTTAGAGCATAAAATTATGCATCTAAATCAACAATCGAAATTAATTTTGGATGCTTTATAACGCCAGAAATTTAATTTGAAAATTTCGAAAAATAGACAAGTAAAAATTGTCAAATGTTTACGCTTTATCTGTCAAAATTCGAACTCGACTATATTGCGGGATTCGCTTCGCTATGCTACGCTCATCCGACAAACATAGTCTCGTCACTCAAAACCCAACTTTCACTCCTAATAAATCAATATACTATTATTTTAAAATTTATACGTTTGATTTTTGAATACGGCATGGTTAAATTTGTGTGTTTTTGTCCATAGATTTTTGAAAAAAGAAGTTTCCAGTCCATTTCAACTTCTCTACTTAAAGGTTTATTTTATTTCAATGTTTAAAATTGCACTGTTTTATTTTTAACACTCACATTTTTATTTCTTTTTTCTAAACCCTCTTAAATTTATTGAAACTCGCGTTTCAACCTCAGTTATCATGATAAAGCATATTATTTAAATTTGGCAAACCTGAATTTATACTCATTCAAGAAGTTTCATTTAACCGAGCAGGCTTTCCTTAAAAGTGGAAGAAACTCAAAAATTTTAATTTTGAAAATATTAATTTACAAATTTTGTAAATCTGTAAAAACATTGTCGTAGTTCTGTATAACGTATTTTTATAGGCTCTTCGAACCCTATTTTGGCGAGAAAATGGGGTAAAATTTATTTTCTCTTATGATGATGATGATCTGGCTATACGTTAGTACGAATTGTGGGTGCAATTATCATAGCACCAACACAGTTTGTTAGTTTACTACTTGTGGGCAAAATAAAGTTACCCCTCAGTTTAAGTAGGGGGGTTATTGATGGTTGAACCTACAATTCGTGGTAGGCGTATAGCCGGGGTGGCCAAAAGATATGCACGTGACTGTGCGTCTAAAGCTCCCCCCATAAAAATTTTGCTAATTGTGTCTTCATTGGAAAAGTATTTCAATTCTCTACATCTACACCATCCACTGATCTGCTGTAGCGTTTAAATTGAAAATCCTAAATTATCTATTGATTCAAAATTTTTGAAAATGTTCACCTTGAATCTCCTGGAAGTGAATATCTTCGGGTACGGGTGAACATTAGAGTGCTTCTTATTTGGCCTACTTGCAAATTTTAATTCTTACCCCCCTCAATTAACTCTAAATAATTCAAAATAAATTATCCACGTAATAAAAATAATTTTTTATAGCAGCCGTTACCAGCAGGGTTGAAGTTTCTTATGTAAAATACACAGGTTTTTTAGATAAAACGGAATAAAAATTTGTTTTTCGTAAAACTCGTGGTCTAAAAATCTATAACTTGGTAAACATGTTCATGGACAAATAAACTTATTTTTTTAGCAAACGCTAGTTATTTAGGGATTCAAAGTTAGGACCACCCACTGAAGTGGTAGTTGTAGTAGTGCAATTTTTAGCAATTTCTACCATAGGATAGGGTTTTATAAGATATGCTTACTGTATAAAAATCATCAAAATAGTTCCAGCACTTTTGGAAATAGAGCGATTTTTAAAATTTTAACTCCAACTTTGAGAGCCTACAACTTTTTGGGGATGCATTTTTTGATATAATTGCAAGAGAAGCAAATGTCTTATTTTGGTCCCAGGAAATTACTGTAGACTTTTGTCCATGTTATTCGAATATTTCTACCTTTTGCAGGAATTATTTGTCCATAAAAAGTTTCTGATGAAATGGAACGACCCATAAATATTTTTGGTCAAAATTCGCTTTCATTGGCAATTGGTTATTTATTAGACAAATTAAACTGTGAATGGTTATGAATCTACAGATACGACAGAAAAGTTAATAGTTGTAACTTCGTTTATCCATCAACATGTTATCTACTAAGTTTCAGATATTTCGACCACGAAGTAGTGGAAAAAAAAATTTTATTCCGTAATATCAAAAAAAATCTGTGTGTTACATAAAAGGCTTCGACCCCTCTTGTAATGACCGCAATAAAAAAAAATTCTTTATGATGTGGATAATTTATTTTGAATTATTTGGAGTTTATTAAGGGGTGTAATAATTAAAATTCGCGAGTAGGCCAAATAAGAAGCACCCTAGTGCACGGTGGAATTTTCGCAGGGAAGGATAATGATAAATGATCAATTTCAAATTTCAACCTTTCATAAAAGAGGCATTTCAGTACGAAAAGCACTCTCTGAGTTATAGAGCAGGCGCCCAAGGTAATTGAGTATGCAAAATATGAGGACCGCGTTCTGTCAACGGATTTGGGTTTGGGAGATATCAAAATTTAATATTTTCGATGTTGCCGGACAGTCTTATGGGGCAATCAATAAAGGTGGGCGCTCAAAGTCTTAAGACGTGTTGAAAAATCACATTTTAATTTTTTTCTACTTAACGGTTAGGTTGACGAAATTTTGCAACCGAGATAATTTATGTAAAACTGAAATATGAACAAAATGATATATTTAAATGTTTAAATAGTAAAAGTGGTGACGAAGAAGAATAATTTTTCATAATTTTGCGAAGAGTTTGGTAACAGCAATTTTTTTTCTTAAACGGTTGATAATATCACGGTGTATGTGCTGATAAGATTTCCGAACCCAATTTTGACTAAAAGGTACTTTTAATGTAGTTTTCTTAGACCACAAAGAGCTTAAGCTGAGAGCAACCCACTCCTTGAATGAATTTTGACGAAATTGTTTTTATTGAGTTCTCAATACCCTAAAGAACAAAGTTTATACTGTAAAAAAGTGTACATTTGCTTCATAATTTTTTTAAACCACTTCTTGTGAATTCAATTTTCAAAATCTTAAAAATAAGCTGAAAAAGACGCTGTTTTTTCAAAATTTTGGTTGCAAATGCTTACTCTTTTGATAATTAGTAACTAAAAATGAAGTTTAGCGAAAAAAAAATTTTTAGAAAAACCTTCTTTTTCAGCTTATTTTTAAAATTTTGAAAATTGAATTCACAAGAAGTGGTTTAAAAAAATGATGAAGCAAATGTACACTTTTTTACAGTATAAACTTTGTTCTTTAGGGTATTGAGAACTCAATAAAAACAATTTCGTCAAAATTCATTCAAGGAGTGGGTTGCTCTCAGCTTAAACTCTTTATGGTCTAAGAAAACTACATTAAAAGTGCCTTTTAGTCAAAATTGGGTTCGGAAATCTTATCAGCACATACACCGTGATATTATCAACCGTTTAAGAAAAAAAAATTGCTGTTACCAAACTCTTCGCAAAATTATGAAAAATTATTCTTCTTCGCCACCACTTTTACTATTTAAACATTTAAATACATCATTTCGTTCGTATTTCAATTTTACATAAATTATCTCTGTTGCAAAATTTAGTCAACCTAACCGTTAAGTAGAAAAAAATTAAAATGTGATTTTTCAACACGTCTTAAGACTTTGAGCGCCCACCATTAATGATTGCCCCATAAGACTGTCCGGCAACATCGAAAATATTAAACTTTGATATCTCCCAAACCCAAATCCGTTGACAGAACGCGGTCCTCATATTTTGCATACTCACTTCCCTTCAGAACCCGGTCTATTAGTGATGATTCAATGATTAGAATATTTTGCAGCTACTAGACAAGAAAATAATCAGAAAAGTATTTAGATTTACATTTCCTAAAAGCATTTTAATTTTTATTGATTTGATGTTCCATTGATAATTCATGACCTAAGATCCATAAAAATGTATCAAAATATTTTATTTTTTTCTTCTGACGTTTTTAATATCTTGGTCATTACCACTGAGCTACAATTTTATTTTTTTAACGCATGTGGATGAGCTATTAAGGCTAATTAATAGATAGAACAATTATTTGCTTATAAAAATAAACCGATTCGTAATTTACGTATTTACTAAAAATATGGCAAAACGTTATTAAAACAGTTTGTTTATTATTAATTTATCTAAAGACATTTTTTTAGAACATCAAAGTTTAAACTAGTTCATTAGTTTTGCTAAAAATCTTTTATCTAAGGAAACTTTTTAACAAACTTTTCATTTGGAAAAATCGTCGGATAATATTGTTTTTTTACCGCCAAACATATAATTACGTAGTTAAAACGAATAGAAAAATAAAGAAATATGATAATATGAATCTAAACTTTGAAACTACATTTATCTATTTAATTATATTAGAAAGAATCGATGTAGGATAATGTAGGTTTAAATTTGCTGAAATTCGTCCGAAAAAAAACCCTTATTTTGGGCTAGCTACCCTGGTTTCATTTAAAAAACGCTCTTTTTGTATCGGAGACATCATAGATGCGCTCGAAAGGTTTTTTTTTAATTTTTGGTTCAAGATTAAACGGTTAAAAATGGGTAATTTAAAAAAAACCTTAAATGATAATAAGTAGAGGTAAAAAAATCGCTAATTATATGCCTTGAGAGCTTTGAAAAAAGTTATAGATATGATGGATAAGGATATGTAAGAAATAGACATCGGGATCGATTTTAGCATTTCATTAAAATTATTAATTTAAGAAAATTACAATCTTTAAATCACATTTTAGGCAACTTATCTAAAATTCCTTGAAAATTTGAACCTCGTTTTAGATTTTGGAACTTTACATTTTGTGTAAGTTTTCGATTTATTTTATTTTGATCTTTAAATCCTGATGCTTTAAGTGCAGATGTAGTTAAACTATCGAAATTTCCTCTTGTACCTGAACTGTGATAACCTACGATAAAAAGATGAACAAAAATTAATCATTTTATAATTTTTAATGCTAAACTAAAACTGATATCGATTTTGTTAATTATTTAATCTATAAATAATAATTATATTTAGCATTTTTAGTTGCAAAAAATATTTATAAGCAGTTTAAAGCAGTTCATAACTTTCCATCAATTTCGTTTTTTGTGCAAGAAACAGCATTTTAATTAATAAATTGAAAATTTAACTACTAGCGCCATCTATACATTAAACAATGCACTATTATAAAGAAATTTGTTTAATGATTTAAAAGCAATAATTTCTAGTCAAATGTTAATGCTTACCAGGTTTGGCCATTTGCGTTAAATTTATTAACGCAATAATTATTATAAATAAAACGTATTTGTTAAATACTGTCACCATATTGTTCATGGAAAGTTAAATTGTGTAACGCACACAAACTTGCTTAATCATTTCAATTAGCTAGTTAAAATACCTACTAAATTACATCGTTTGAACGAAGGATAATTGATCTTTTAAGAAGCGCAATTGCTCCTAGTCAATATCAACAATTTTTAATTAATTTTCTCCAAGGTGACGCTTGTTTTCCTTCAAAGGAAATTTTAAGACGTAAAAGAACGTTATTTCATTTAATGATTCAATTGCGATTCATCATTGCTTAAGTTTAGGTTTTTAAAGCAGATTTACAGATTAAAATTTGTCATCGTCTTGTGGCGTCTGTAGATCTGTGGCGTAAATAAAGGAGGACCAGCAAATAAGTTGCTGGAGGGTCCCAAGGTCGTCGTTTAGTATAAAAATTCGTTATACAATCGATTTGTGGGAAAATAAAATGATTATTAACGAGGATGGGTAGGGGCCCCCAATCTGGATTTTGCGGGAAGGCCCCCAAATTCTTAGTTGCGCTACTTCTGTAGATATACAAGGTGGTCACCACGGCCGTAGCCAGACTGTGTTATCAAGGCAGGCTCAAAAATTTTCAATGGAGGCCGAAAGCTAAAATCAGGGTTTTCTCTCTTTTGGGTTTGTATAAATCTGTTGACCACTGTAATCTCTTTTGAGGATGTAAGTTTTTGCCCAAAGATTGCTAAAATTCGACTTTCTCAAAATCAATGTTTTTTTCTTCAGTACCAATTAGGAACTTATCGTTTCATTATTTATTATTGCGAAATCCTTAGAAAGCTCTGGCTAGAACAGGCTTAAAATTGACATGGGGAGTTGGGACTAAAGGGTGAGTTTCATAAAGGATGCTATGCGTGTGCTGAGCACTTGCCCAACTTAAGTTCGAGATCGTGGACTTAAGTCCGTTTCATACAGCTTTCTCAAACTCGAACAATTACGTTGCCGCTTTCGGCGGTTATAGGTTGAAAACAAATGTAAAGAACGAGTAAATGCGCAAATTTCGAAAAGGTTGGCATTTTGTTTATTTTCAACCGATAACCGCCGAAAGTGGCAAAGTAATTGTTCGAGTTTGAGAAAGCTTTCGATCTCGAACTTAAGTTGGGCAAGTGCTCAGCACATGCATAGCACCCTTTACGAAACTCACCCTAACAAATCCAAATAGATTCAAGTATTTTTATGTTGAAAGAAATTGAGGACAGCTTGTGTCGCTCTCAAAAACTGAAAAATCCTGCAAAACTGAAAGCTTGCGTTTCCGTATTTTTTCAGATTCATCGTTACTTAAGGCAGTACCTCTAATGGCATTTCATAAGCTCCAATGCCCCTTAAAAATCTAAATTGAGGCAAACAAAAATATATTTGTTCTTAAAACCCTGTATTTTTGAAAATTTGAATATACAGCGTGTCTGCAGATGGATCTAACCGAGGACCTAACTATACTTGTAAACTTTTTTATATTTTATTTTTAGAGAAAGGGTCATTCTTTATAAGGAGTTTTGCTTCTTCTGAAAAGTCTTTTGCCATAGTTAAAATGTCGATGTAATGTACAGCGTGGTTAGAAAATAGAAGTACAGTTAGGCCCATCAGTGGACCACTATATAAATTACTAGTCGAGGCAGTGCCCGATTATGCCAGCGCGGGGTCTGTAGCAAATGTTATCAAGAGACCCATGCGCTCTTGGTCCTTTAACAAACAAACTTTTCTCGATTCTTAATGTGAGAAAATTTAGAGATAATAGATAATACTAGAGAAATAAAGTGCGCGAGTTCCAAAATCACTAACTCTGTCTTCCGAACAGATGCAGCTAAGCCGTTCCCCTCAAATTTATGTCAAATAAGGTTGACGCATGTCAATTCTTTGTGCGAATGTTGTAAACCGCATTTTCAAAATTCGACCAATAGAAAAATTCTATTCAAGTATCGCCCACTTTTTTGGGAGTGTCTTAGCTACATCTATTCGATGGACAGGGACTAGCTCGTGTGTGCGCGGGATATTTAAATTCTGATTTTTTATTGCTGGGCGCGGGGCCTCCAGAAACGCGGGGCCCGTAGCATTTGCTACTTCTACTACATGGTTAATCCGGCACTGAGTAAAGGATCTTGATGTCTTGAGGCACGTCTTAGGGTTTTCAGATCGGGTTAAAATTTTACCGAGACTCTTATTTTTTTATTACGAAAAAATATGATGGTGAAAATGTCATGTTTTCCTGTTTCAAACAATTAAATTTTCTAAAAAATTAAGGACCTTCCTACTTTTCATTTTAGAATACCTTCTTGGTTCTTGGAATAATCAGTGATGTGTTGTAAGCAACCGGTTATTTATAACGTCAACGTTGAGTCGTTGAACGAAGCTGGATATATGTGTATTGCAATCTGTTGAATAAAGAAAAAAGACTCAACGTTCGGGTTATATTATAACTGGTTGCTTACAACACACCACTGATTATCTGAAAGTTCTCGAAAAATCAACATAAAAATTCTTGTTATTAAAACACTTATTAAAAAAATTTATTGAAAATTAGGCAGTAAATATTAATACATTTGATAATATTAAGTATATTAACATTATAAGAAGTATCTTCTTTTGTTATGTTGGAATGAGGCTATGAATAGCTGCCAAAATGAAAACTAAGTAGCTATAATTGTTATTAAGTCGTGTAGATACTCCAGCAGATTTATCTACAATAAAAATACTTTATTACTGACACTTTTCGTCAAATTTGTAGAATAGGTAGGTAAGTGCAAAATGAGCGACAGTTACAACCTCCAGGTTAACCCACGAACATTCTAAAATTACAAAATTCTCCATTGCTGATGATATGAACAAGATAATTCTAATTGTTCAACTTAAACCCCCTACGTTCTACAGTCAAGCATACCTACATTTTTAAAATTTTCTTTCAAATGATGAGAATTAAATTTAAAAAACTTACTCCAATATCTATAGTTTCCGGCACGTCTTCCATAAGTAGCACCAGCGGCACTACTAGCAACTGCGACAATGCTACCTCTACGTGCTCCAGTCATGACAAATTTAGATATCAATATAACAATAAAAATAAAATAAATCTTTAAATTCATCATCATAATCGTTATTTGCAAAAGGGTTCAGTAACACTACATCAACAACAAGAGTAAAGATATGCACAACAGCAATGTTATTTTTTTATATCGGCTCTTATAAGATGCTCAATGTACAACATCCGTTCTAAATCTTGAGATTATTTTCGGTAGTGTAAATCGCATTATTTATTTATTCTTTGGAATTGCAATTGAGTATTTCGTTAGTTATAAATTTGTATACAGATACGCGCACCACACATGTAGGATTTATTAAGTACGTCCTGTTGAGTCTTCTGCTGAGTGTACAAAATAAAATTACTTATTTAATTGAAATTTGCATAAATAGAAATTGTTAGAAAAATTTGTGGTACACAAAGCTAATTACGTAGGTGTCCAATTTTTGGAGTCTAGGAAACGCTTAAATTTTTCCAAACGTTGGAAGTTGGCTAGAATTGGTAAAGGGTCTTGTTCCTATAGGCTGATACTTCATACAATTGCAAAATACAGGGTATGTCAGAACTGTCATCAACTCTTCATGAAAGGCAATCTGACCAATTTATTCCACCACACCAAATAAAAAGAAACTGTTGTCTAATAAAAAAAGTCCATCTGGGAATTTAGTAGCCCAAAACCTAGACATGCAACGAAAATTCATTACTTTTAGCAGCTAATCCTACATTGCCATTCTCTTCTTCTTGTAGAAAATTTGCCACAATCATGACGAAGAGCTCTGTGTTCTAGATTGAACTTAAGAAAGTGTGTTCGTCCATACGCGTGAAACCTTTCAAATTCTTCAGCTAAAACCGTTTTCTGCATCCCTCTCCCGCCTTTTTCTCAAATTTTCCTCCATGAGTCGGAGGAACTTCTATTTATGTACCCTGCATAAATAAATGACCCATGTAGATCATCTCTCACTTGGTATGATGGTTAAAATTTTTAGATATTTAACCATGCATCTCACCATTGATTTAAAAAAACGCTTTACTATCAGGATGGAGTGTTAGCAACCGTTGCATATAAAAGAAAATGGCCGGAGACCGCCATTTTACACCACACCAGTTAGGAATGGGAATGGGACAGTCCAATAGCTCGGGAACGTATAAAGATTTTAAAATTATGAAAATGTCTTAATAAGTCGCACTTAAGCTTTGGTTTCCTAGGATAGCGGTACCGTCAAATAGCGTCCGTAATATGACGGTGGTGACGTCACGTAGCGGTGAAGTCGAAAATATCCCTAAAAGCGGTGAGACAACACCGCTATCTAGGAAACCATGTATAATCCGTTCACTATTTATTTGCGCTATGGTTGGCCATGAACTTTTGTTTTTTAGTTTGCCAAAATAAAAAGTCCCTATTAAGTTCACTGACAGCTCTTGACAGTACAAAAAAATGATAGACCAACTATTAACACAATTGAATAAAAGCCACTACTCTACCTTACTTAACCTAACTGATTTTTTTCTAATTTATACCGGGTGGAATCTGTCACCCTAACATGGCCAGCCATAGCGCAAATAAACAGTGAACGAATAATACATTTAAATATATGGAAACGCTTTTTGTGACGTCATTGGCCGTCATATTACGGCCGCTATTAGACGGCACCGCTTTCCTAGGAAACCCAAGCTTTAGAGGCACTTTTTTAACGGTAAAAAATTTAAAGTTACATCAATCACCGCTAGGTGGCGCTCTCTGACTTTAGTTTTTTTTAAATAGGATACCTTGTATATTTTTGTATATTTTTATTCCTTTTTCGATAACAATTAAAATGATGTATGTATCATTTGATGTGTGTATGTGGCCGGCTCTACACCTACATACATGTCACAGACAAGAAATACATTATATCTCAAATTTTTTGACAACTTTGGAAAATTATCAGGAAAGAAGACGAACTTAACATTTTTCTAAATCTGTTTGTCAAATCAAAATGTTTTCGTTACGTCACAATGAGCTGCAAAGCTGACTTCTTTTAGACATGTAATGCGCAACATATTGGCCCAAAACTCATCGTACCTTACCTTATCTAACCCTACCCACCCCTACCTATCTTAAAATAGCGATAGCCATGGGTTTTGACAGTTTTCATAAATTTGACAAATTTGACACTGACAAGTAAGCGTTGTCAATCATTTACGAGACATTAGACCCATGGCTATTGCTATATTTTGAGGTAATTTTAAAAATTTTGATATTTCATTTCCGCCCTTGCAAAACACACAAAATCAAAAATGTTTTACGTTTGGTTGCATAAAGGCGAATTATTTTTTAATCCCAGGATTATATTTCTAATCCTTTGATATGGCAACGTTACACACTGTAATGTCAAAGTTTGACGTTTGTAAATTAAAATTTGAGGTTAAGTTATTTTTGTGTTGAATTGTGAATACAGTTTGTCAAACTGACATTTTTATTTATTAATTTATTGTGTAACGTTGCCATATCTAAGAATTATAAATCTAATTCTCAGATTAAAATATGATTTGCCATTCTCTTAGACTCAAAATTTCAAGGGTTTTAGCTTCAAATAATTAGGAAAGCAGGAAATTAGAAAAATATTATTTAATGTAAATCCTCATGAACGAGAGCTGTAGTCACCACTTGGACAGGAGTCGAGGGGACTAATTAAACCGAACATTAAAAGATCTTTTTTACGATGGCTTAGATCATTGATAGTAACCAAAGTCGATGGCTTTTTTTTCGAAGCCCTTTTTATTTAAAAAAATGTGTCTTATAAAATTAAACTATTTCCATGATTTGATTTACTTAAAAAAATAATATTTACATATTTACAGTAAATTTTTTTGTTCAAGATATATTATTTATAATATTATTAATTCATACATAAAATATAATTAGGTACAGATAATACAAAAGATATTCGCATGAAAAACTTAATGTCCTTAAAATAATAATTTTTCAAAATCAAACTTAGTCATCTAAACGGCACCATTAGGCGGACAATTTTCAAGTTTTTCCAAGGTAAATCTACAATAAAAAAATTAATTTAAAAGTTCGTTTATGCAAAATGGACCTTACTTTTATTTTTTTGGAAATTTATACAGTCGTCTCGTTCTTCGGAGCTAATAATTGTGTTGCATTTGTTCCATTGGTACAAGGAACAGTCGAATTTTTATTTTCGGAATTTTCGACATCGCTACATAATTGAGATTCATTTGTTTTTGCTTCTTCGTCAGGTTGCGGAAGGGCTAAAGTTGTTACACATAAATTAGTCGTATCTCCTAATTTTTCGCCCGGTTTTAATAAACTTCCAGTTCCGGTAAGTGCTACTGTTGTATTATCCATCATTTTACCAATAATAGTAGCGTTTGTCACGCACGGAATGTTAACGCTGGTCGCAGTGGCATTCTTGGATTCTTTACAACTATCATCGGCACCTTCCTCACAAGTTACGGTACTGCTAACGCATTTCATAGTTGAGTTATCATTACAAGGTACAGTTTGTTGCGCTAATACGACGCACATAATCTTATTATCCTGCGTACATAAAGGAGCAGTATTTGGTGCGCACAACGTCGATACATTTTCGGTACACAATACAATCATATTAGCTGGTAATGGAATTTCTTCAGGAACTTTTTCAGGATTATTATAATAATTATAAACATAATAAGGTCTACGTGTTAAGCCCGATACTAAATTCCAAACGAGCATACCAACAATTACGTTTCTAATTGCGTGTTTACCAAAGCCCGACCCGAAACCACCACCAAACTTTCTTCCATAACCGCCCATTCCATTACCATACCCACCGTATCCTCCATACCCTCCATAACCACCATAACCACCATAGGTATTCTTACCGTATTTATTACCCCCAAACATATTTCCAAGAAAACCGCCACCACCACCACCACCAGAATTTCCATAAGGATTCATACCACCATTCATGTTGTTGTACTGCCCTTGCCCACCATATAAACCTTGTTGACCCATAGCCCCACCATTAGACATGGGATAATGTCCACTCATTTGATTGGGCGTGTATTGATGTTGTGGAACTCCACCACCATAATTGTAATTATTTCCTGTACCATAATAATTGCTTGCACCACTATTAGGATAGCCACCAGCATTTGCTTGATACCCTTGATAAGTTCCTGCCGAATAAGCCGGGGGATTACCGTAACCACCTGCGGTATATGCCGGGGGATAACCCTGACTTCCTGGCGCATGATAACCCGGATTTCCGGCCGAATAAGCTGGAGGATTTCCATGATGTCCTGAATACGGTGGAGCATTAGCGGAATACGGTGGAGGATTTGCGTGACTTCCAGGATTACCACTTGCGACATTCCACCCAGATTGTCTAGTTATTTCGCCTTCGGCTTTTTTAGGTTGTCCTCCTACATCCCAACCAATTGGTTTCTGTCCACTAGCACTAGGTTCTGGTTGCGTTCCAAGCTTTTTATCGCCTTGTGAAACATCGCTAGGTTTTTTGCTGTTCGTGTTAGAAGCGTGAGTCTTTTCGTGTTGTATAAAATCAGATGATGAGGATTTTTTATTATTGATAGATGACGAACCTTGATTTTTTTCGTGGTTTATAAAATCGGCCGAAGAAGTTTTTGGTTTTGGTTCAGCCGGTGGAACCGGTACAGCATCTGACGACTGCTTATTTCTTCTGTTATAAGAATCGTAATTTGAGGAGGATTGTTTGTTTCTTCCCCAAACACTAGAAGATCCTCTGTACGTACCTCCTCGACGTCCTGCACCACCTCTTTTACAATCAATATTATCGATTATAACACAAAACAATAGTGCACATATTAAAAAACAACTAGCTCTTTTTAAAATCATTTTAATTAACTTGTTTGTTGCCTCGAAGATTTTCCACTAAGCACTCATGACGGTTGTGTTATATGTTGTAGTTAATTGAATAATAAGGGTCTCTATTATAAATTCGTTCACTGTCCTAAAAGGTAATGCCGACAATTCATGTTGTCAAGTTAATAATTCGTAAATTGTTTGTTCCGTAAGACCGTAAGCGATTTTTAAGTTATTCAAAAATTGCACGTATTAAAATCAGTAGCGTTGCGTGCATCAACTATAAAGAAGAATCTTAAAATAGGGTTAACTGGGGTTAACGGTACGCCACTGGAGAAATATTTTTTTAGAAGGTTATTAAGTGGGAGGATTTCTACTACTAATTACTTATTTAATTTTTAAGCGTTTGAATAAAAATTAAATACCTACGATATTATTCAAAGGGTTGTACTGGATGTCCCTTGTGATCTAAAAATTCAGATCGAAGAGGCACTTGAATCACATTTCTTTTACGTCTTGATTTAACAACATCTTTTGGTTGAATGTTTGATTTGGCCACTTCTTCATTTTGCTTAATTTCAGAATTACAGTTGGAACTTTCTTTCGTTTTATTTTGTTCATCAGCCATCGTTAAAAAATGGACTTCTCTAGAGAAACTTTGAGAAAACAATGATAACTAGGTAATTTATTTAAATTACCTATTTGAACAAGTTTTTAAATTGCGCATAACTTATTAAAAATGTGAATGAGAAGTTCAAATGTGGTTAACATTAGGTAATCGTCATCTTAATTGACATTGAAAAGTCGAAGCATAGTCGAAAAAAGATTTGACTTTATGCCAAAAAATTGTAACCATGAAAACACATTTTTATAATCAAAAATTTAAATGTGACTTTTGTAAAGAAAATTTTTGTGATTTATAAAAAAATGACAAAAAATTATGGGAAACCGTTTCACTAGGTATGTTAACCAATTTCATTTAAATCTGTAAAATAAATAAAAAGACGAATTCGAAACATCATAATGTTTATTTGCTTGCAAAAATATTAAAAGTACAAAAATAACAAATAATTATATACAAATCGAGTCAAACTTCATAGCAGTTTTCTTAATTATATTATGAAACGTTAAAATATCAATTCCAGGAAATTTTCTTCTCTTCATCATCATCACTTATCGGCAACCATATTCCTATGGGTAATTGATCGAGCAACTGGAGTTTCCTTCCAACCATTATTACTTGCCAACATCGATTTTTCTTGACCATCTCCAGTTAAGGTACTTTGACTCCACCCACTTTCCATGGGATTACCAACCATATCCGTTTGTGTCATTCTTGATTCTGGTTTCCAACTTCCACTAGGAGTCAACATTGCATTTTCTTCGTTTTGTCCCATTCTTGCCTCTTGCTTCCAACTACCATTAGGAGTCAACATCGCGTTTTCTTCATTTTGGCCCATTCTAGCTTCTTGTTTCCAACTACCACTAGGAGTCAACATCGCGTTTTCTTCATTTTGACCCATTCTAGCTTCTTGTTTCCAACTACCACTAGGAGTCAACATCGCATTTTCTTCATTTTGGCCCATTCTAGCTTCTGGTTTCCAACTACCACTAGGAGTCAACATCGCATTTTCTTCATTTTGACCCATTCTAGCCTCTTGTTTCCAACTACCACTAGGAGTCAACATCGCAGTTTCTTCATTTTGACCCATTCTAGCCTCTTGTTTCCAACTACCACTGGGAACTAATTGCGTCTTATCACCTTTCCATCCACCGCCAGGAACTAATTGAGCATTTTCACCATCTTGTGCCATTCTTGATGACATATCTTCTTTCCATCCACCACTAGGAATAATTTGAGAGTTATCTACTAAGTTTCCCATTGACTCAGATGTTCTGGATACTTTTTCTGGACTCCATTCACCACTAAGAGATCCCATGAAATTGTCAGACGATCTTGCTGCCATATCAGATTTCCAACCAGAAGGGATGATGTTTGATTCTGCATTCGTGTTATCGAAGAAACGTGGTGAACCTGTTAGCTCAGAATTTGTAATTTTATTATCAACGTTTGCTTCGGTAATTAAATTATTTTCAACGAGGTCTTTGGTATTTTGCCTTTTTGTATCATCTATTTCTTGATTCTCGGTTATTGTTGTCAGTTTCTTATCCTTTTCTTCCGAACTGGAAGTAGTAACTGCAATGGGCTTCTCCCCAATATCCTTATGTGCTGTAGCTTTCAGGTTACTGTCAGTAGCATCATCTTCGGTAGAGCGGTAGCTTGGTGGAGCAGAGTATGCTGGAGCATTATATTTTGATGGAGGCGCAACATAACTGGATTGTGAATAAGAAGGTACACTATAGGCAGGAGCAGGAGCTGGAGCACTATAGGATGGAGCAGGAGATGGGGCACTGTATGCGGGAGCAGGTGCAGGTGCACTATAAGATGGGGCTGGAGCGCTGTATGCTGGAGCAGGTGCTGGGGCGCTGTATGCAGGCGCTGGGGCACTGTAAGATGGAGCAGGTGCTGGGGCGCTGTAAGCTGGAGCAGGAGCTGGGGCGCTGTATGCTGGAGCTGGTGCTGGGGCGCTATATGCTGGTGCTGGGGCACTGTAAGCTGGAGCAGGTGCTGGGGCGCTGTATGCAGGAGCAGGTGCTGGAGCACTGTAGGCTGGAGCAGGTGCAGGAGCACTATAGGATGGAGCTGGGGCGTTATAAGATGGCGCTGGAGCACTGTAAGCTGGAGCAGGTGCTGGGGCGCTGTATGCTGGAGCAGGTGCTGGGGCACTGTAGGCTGGAGCAGGTGCAGGAGCACTATAGGATGGAGCTGGGGCGCTATAAGATGGCGCTGGAGCACTGTAAGCTGGAGCAGGTGCTGGGGCGCTGTATGCTGGTGCTGGGGCGCTGTAAGCTGGAGCAGGTGCTGGAGCACTGTAGGCTGGAGCAGGTGCTGGTGCGCTGTAAGACGGGGATGGGGCGCTGTAGGCTGGAGCAGGTGATGGGGCACTATAAGATGGAGCTGGTGCACTATAAGATGGAGCTGGTGCACTGTAAGTAGGTGCTGGTGCACTATAGGATGGAGCTGGTGCTGGAGCACTATAGGATGGAGCTGGTGCAGGAGCACTATATGAAGGAGCTGGAGCCGGTGCGCTGTATGATGGGGTAGGTGGTTCAGGTGCACTATAAGAAGGTGCTGGTGCGCTATAGGCTGGAGCTGGTGCTGGTGCACTATAAGCTGGAGCAGGTGCGCTATATGAAGGTGCTGGAGCACTATAAGATGGTGCTGGGGCACTATAAGATGGAGCTGGTGCGCTATAAGATGGAGCAGGTGCGCTATAAGATGGAGCAGGTGCGCTATAAGATGGTGCTGGAGCACTATATGACGGAGCTGGGGCACTGTAGGATGGTGCTGGTGCACTATATGCCGGAGCTGGTGCTGGAGCGCTGTATGAAGGTGCTGGAGCGCTATAGGATGGTGCTGGAGAACTGTAGGCGGGTGTAGGTGCGCTATACGACGGAGCTGGGGCACTGTATGATGGAGCTGGGGCACTGTATGAAGGTGCTGGAGCGCTATAAGCAGGTTCTGGGGCGGTGTAAGCCGGAGCTGGTGCACTGTAAGAAGGTTCAGTGTAAGCTGGTGCTGGCGCAGGTGCACTGTATGACGGAGGTGGTGCTGGTTCGCTATAAGATGGCGCTGGTGCGCTATAAGATGAAGCAGGTGCACTGTAAGATGGTGCCGGTGCACTGTAAGATGGTGCTGGTGCACTGTAAGATGGCGCTGGTGCACTATAAGATGGAGCAGGTGCGCTATATGAAGGTGCTGGAGCACTATAAGATGGTGCTGGTGCACTGTAAGATGGTGCTGGTGGGCTATAAGATGGAGCAGGTGCACTGTAAGATGGTGCTGGTGCACTATAAGAAGGTGCTGGGGCACTATAAGAGGGGGCTGGAGCACTGTATGATGGAGCTGGTGCTGGGGCACTATAAGATGGTGCTGGTGCACTGTAAGATGGAGCTGGGGCGCTGTAGGCTGGAGCAGGTGCTGGGGCACTATAGGATGGAGCTGGTGCACTGTAAGATGGACCTGGTGCATTGTAAGATGGAGCGGGTGCAGGTGCGCTGTATGATGGAGCTGGTGCTGGAGCGCTATAAGATGGAGCTGGAGCACTATAAGATGGAGCTGGAGCACTATAAGATGGAGCAGGAGCACTGTAAGATGGAGCTGGTTCACTATAAGATGGTGCTGGTGCAGGGGAGCTATAAGATGGAGCCGGAGCACTGTATGATGGAGCGGGAGCGCTGTAAGATGGAGCCGGGGCACTGTAGGCTGGAGCAGGTGCTGGTGCGCTGTATGCTGGTGCAGGTGCGCTGTAGGCTGGTGCAGGTGCGCTGTAGGCTGGTGCAGGTGCGCTGTAGGCTGGAGCAGGTGCGCTGTATGCTGGTGCTGGTGCGCTGTAGGCTGGTGCAGGTGCGCTGTATGTAGGTTCAGGTGCGCTATATGATGGTGCAGGAGCGCTGTATGCTGGTGCGCTGTAAGCTGGTGCAGGTGCGCTGTAAGCTGGTGCAGGTGCGCTATAAGATGGAGCTGGTGCTGGAGCACTGTAAGATGGAGCGGGAGCGCTATAAGATGGAGCTGGTGCACTATAAGATGGAGCCGGAGCGCTGTAAGATGGAGGTGGAGCGCTATAAGATGGAGGTGGAGCGCTATACGATGGAGCGGGGGCTGGTTCAGGATATGCTGGTGCCGGTTCAGGATATGCTGGTGCCGGTTCAGGGTATGCTGGAGCAGGAGCTGGTGCATTATAAGATGGTGCTGGTTCTTCTTCGTATGATTGTGGCGATGGGTATACAGCTTTTGGTGCTGAATATAACTTGTTTTTGCCATATGAAGGTGAAGCTCCTGAATAAGATCTACTGTAGCCTCCATAACTTCCTCCGCTATAAGCTGGTGCTTGTTGGGAATATCCTGCCAAAGAAGGTTGACATGTAATCACTAATCCATGACCATATCCCTTTTTATTCTTCTTTATACCTTTTTTGTGCTTTATGTGTGGTACATATGATACTGGTGCGTAACCTCCACCATAACCTCCGCCATTTCCATATCCAGCAGCATCTGCTCCATATTCTGAATCGTCGTCATAAGCTGAACGTAATAAGTGCGCATCTAAATGCTCATCTCCAGTATGAATTACATGTTCGTGTTCCATTTCTTCTTGCGAGGAGCCCTCTTCTGATCTATAAGAAACGGAGTTAGATGGTGATTCGTTTTGTCCATATGAAGCTCCTTGACCGGCTATAGCAGCTGCAGCAGATCCAGATGAATAACTGGATGCTCCTTGTCCAGATGATGCCGAATAACTAGAAGAACCAGATGATACACTAGAGCTCGATTTTGATCCTCCATAAGCTGCTGCCGATGCATAACTTGGTTTAGAAGATGCGTAAGCAGATGCAGCTGGTTGTGAATATACGGATTTAGATGGATATAAATTGGAACTAGATCCATACGATGGGGCAGGTGCTGAATACGACGGGGCTGATGGTGCTGGTGATGCGGAATATGACGGGGCTGCTGGAGATGGGTAAGACGGTGCTGGCGCAGCTGACGAATAGGACGGAGACGATTGAGCCGAATAAGACGCTACTGATGGTGCGGCTGGAGTAGGAGCAGAATACGCAGATACTGCTGGAGCCGAATATGATGGTGCTGGAGCAGCGTAAGATGGGGAAGGTGCAGGAGCGGCGTATGATGGAGAAGGTGCAGGTGCAGCGTACGATGGTGAAGGTGCAGGAGCTGGATACGATTGTGGTGCTGGTGCTGGTGAATATGCCGGAGCTGCTGGAGACGGTTGATGAGCAGCATAGGATGGTGAATTTGAGTATTGTTGTATTGGAGCGTAGACCGAAGACGGTTCACATAGTTGGAATGGTTGTTGGTAGGGGCTGGTTGGTCTGATTTCTACACAAAACGTTGTTGTAGCAGACTTCTTCTTTCTTGTAATTTCTTTCGGTTTTCCCAATGCGTTTGTATTTTCTAAATCTTCGTCTTTGTTGAAGATTATTTGAGGAACCAATTTTTTATCCAAAGTTGTGATTGTTGTAGTTTCTTGATGTTCGTTGTTCCATTCTTCTGTTGTTGTGATTGGGATGACTTCGGTGCTGATGATTGTTGCTGGATCGTCAGTTTGTTTATTTAACACCGACGTTAATTTGGATATGTTTGTTAAACGGCCAGATTCGGGTGCTGCTAAAACGCAAGCAAAACCCAAAGACAGAGCAGCTAAAACTAACTTGTTTTTGCTGGCCATGATGAACTGATTTCTAATTGTTTTAACAGACTATTTATATGCTTTTTATTGCTGAAATGGCGATGTGCATAAAATATTTGCAAATTCTTTTACGTCGCCTACTTAAATTTTAATTAAAAAATTTTTATTAGTTCTTTTTACCAAATATTTGAATACTTTTTTGAATTTTAAAGTAAATGGCTCTTTTTAATTATTTTTCAAATTGAAATTTTAAAAAATCCAAAAAAAAATGATTTTTTAATAACTTTTTCCATCAGAAATTTTAAAAAATCCATAAAAATTCATTGAATAATTTGGCCACTTTAAAAATCCTATTTTTCAAAATACAATTTATTGGTTCCTTTTAATTTAATTTCCCCTAAAAATTAGTAAAAAAATTAATTATGTAAATTAAATTGTTGCTACGTTTACATGGTAACTTAAAACGGTTTACGCAAAACAAATTAATTATTTAATTGTGGTTTTGTTCATTTTAATTTAGATAAGTAATTATTAAACTACAGTAGTTAAAGTACCCCAGTTCCGGGGGCTTTCAAGAAGCCTTTCCTAAATAATCAGTACCCCCTCCTCAGGACGCCTAATGATAATAATGCATTCTAATGGAACTATTTTAGTTATCTACAAAGTAACGCAGGCCCGGACTGGACCGGCCGACTGGCGGGCGATCGCCGGTGGGCCAAGTGAAATTGGGGCCAAATAAACATAAACGGAAAAATCAAAATAAAGAAAAAAGTTCATAATAAACAGACAGTGTGTTTCACTTAGATGAGGACACGTGCATAACTTTTTTTTTATTTAATGAATTGCTTAATTTTAGAGTACAGAAATATCTTAAAAAATTCCTTAAGTTTATCTAAGCTCTTTGACCTTGAAAATTCCAAAAATTTTCGCCCGTAGCGCTATGGGGCCTGTGGAAAATCTTTGGGACTCAGATCCATGATAGTATCGCTACTAGCTACGCCAATGTCTTTTGCACCAATTTAGTTTGTAGCCAGTGGGGCCGACTACTAGTCAGTCCGGTCCTGAAGTAAGGTATGCCCTGCTTTCAGGCTCGAGAGTGATTATTGTAGCAAAGGCTACAATAATCGATTGATTTAGGAAGAGCGGGTCTCAGGGGCTCTTAAGATGCATTTTATAGATAATCAGTACTCAGGATGCTGGGAAACCCTCTTCTGAGGGCTCTGAGAAGCCTCCTTAGACTCTGGGCCTAGCCTTTGCGGCCTTTGCTCGTAGAATTCCACGCCACTGCTCAACTATTTCATCTTGGGGCTCTCTGAAAAAATTGTTCTCCCCAAATACTAGAAAAATCATTTTTAATTTTTTATTCAATTTTTTGAGTACCACGAAAAGGGTTAATTTAAGGTTGGTGATTGAGACTTCGTTTTTAAATGTTTATTCCTTTCGAAAAAAATGAATAAAAGTTTAATCAAAAACGTTGACCATTTGATGATTTAAATTAAAATATATTTTTTTCAATAGACAACCACTTAATTCAACAATCACCCTTAGTTCTTTTATAGTGCTTTGACCTAAGAGTGGGCTCACTTAAGGATTGTGTTTTAAAAATCTTATGGTAACTAATTTCAAAATATATTTTTGGGTAGAGCTTATGGCTAATTTTTTATATTTCTTATTTTTTTAAATTTTAGCAGCAAGGTGTTCTTTTGCCTGTGATGAAGATTATTGAAAAATTCTAAAATAAAAATATTAGGACTCTTCTAGCTTTATTTCTGAACAACTGACATCAGCCGACTTTTTTCAAACAAATAGGTGATTTTGAGGGGAGCCACAGGGCTCTATCAGAGCTCTGTGTTTTCTTCAAGATTTTTAAACAAACAAATATTTTTAATAATCAATTTTATTCGTGTAGTTTACATTTTTAAACATAAATAAGAAAAAAATAAATATAAAATAGTGGGTTGTAAAACGTCAACCCCTAAAACAATTAATTAAATAAATTACAACCGTCGTTTTAAGTTAATATATAAACGTAGTATTTGAAACCTACTTTCGAAATTTTTGTAAAAATTATTTTGCAAAATTTTACATGTGTTGAAAATAATTGTACTTCAGCAATTACCTTACGATCATCGAACTTGATAAAATGTTGCAGTTTTTCAAAACGCGCTGCAATTAATTGCTTTTGTTATACTTTGATCGACCTATTTTTTTTGTTTAGCAAATAAATAATTAAATAAATTATTGCAAATTGTTTTAAATAAATAAAAAATTCTATTTTTACAAAATGTAATACTGGAAAATTTTCTTAAATTTTCACCCTTAAACCACTGTCGAATTTTCAACTTCTACTGCGGTAGTAGGCACAACCGGCACTTCTGTGGTACTTTCTTGTAAATTATAATTTTTGGAAGTAGTTAAAAATTGCTTTTTAACAAAAGGCTTATTTTTGGGCGCAATTTTAATTTCTGGCAAATCTTCCCCTTCAGTATTTTTAATCGAATGGACGAGAAGTTCGTGTACTTCTTCTTTTCCATTTCCATAATAGTTTTCGTTAATATTTGAAATTCCTTCGGGACCCATCAACAAAGAATGCGATTCTTCAAGAGCAAAATGTTTTGGCAACTTTTCCAATAATTCATCTCGATTTTTTGTCAAATCGACAAATTCCGAATCGAAATTTTGACTTTGTCGAGGCAGATCAAAATCGTCAGGTACAATATATTCTTGACTGGGTTCTTCTGGCCTTAAAGGAGCGAGCTGTTCGCCCACTACGTAAAAATGATTTGAATTTTCCAATTGTTCGTGATCTTCATCTTCATAAAGGCTTTTCAAAGGGTCGATGTTTTGATAAATATTTTGATTTTCTAATGGATAGTAATGTAAGCTCGATGGAGAATTACCAAAATTTATTTGCGGTGCAGGACAATGTTGGGCACTTCTTGCGTGTATAAAATTCCATTGTGCTAAAGAAATTGGAAGTTGGGCGCAACACAAACACAATAACCAAACTACGAAAATCATTTTTTGTAATTTTTAACACCTTATCAAATTTTAATTTATTTATATACTAATTCGAAGTTTAAATTCGTGCTTTTTGATTAACGAATCAAGGTTTGTTTAAAATTTGGTTGCCACTTTAATTGCTAAAGGAAGCACAAAATGTTTAATTAAAAATAATTTAAGGTTAAATTATGTTATTTATTTAAAAACAATTTTAATAATTACAGTTAAAATTACATAAGCCCTAAAATTTAAATTCAAACTTAAATTCTCTCCTTTTTTGCAGAATGTCGGATAAACAAATTATATCAGAAAAATCATTAAATGCCGTTCAAGAGCTTGTATTATTCATGAAACAAAGTTTGGTCGATTAACACCCCCCCAAAATGCCTGTTTTGACCCTATTTTTGTAGATGTACGTCGTAGAGAAATTTTTCAAGGTCCCAATCATAACGTTGCTGTACAACAAATTGTAAATGAATTGGAACGCGGCGGACAGGGTTTAAGAATTCTTCTCGAAGACGGCTTGGTCACGGAGAGTGCCACTGCTTTAGAAAATTTTTTAGCTCAACTCAGAGACCCACTAATACCGCATCACATCCAAGCTTTAGCTTTGGGTCATTATAAATAACGTTAAACGATAAGTTATTAACAATTTTCGTTTATAGATGAAAATATTGGTGTACGTACAGAAGTTATTGCTCAGGATATTTTGGGTTTGTTAAAACAAGATTTATCGGGGAGGCACTTGCAACTGATTATTGCTGTGTTGGATCTTCTTCACTATCTTCTCAAATATTCGCCATCTAATGAGTTAACTGGGTGTAGCATTCCCATATCGATGATGACAGTATTTTTTGATCTACAGGTTTGTGTACTCCTTTTTTACAACACCTTATGGAGGGCATAGAGCAGTGTTTCCCAACGTGCGGCCCACGCCCCACACGGAGGCAATTTGATTGTTAAGGGGGGGGGGGGCAATTCGAAAATCGACTCGTCCAGAGTTTCTTCAGTGAACAATTCAATTTTTTAATATTAAAAATTATTACCACGAATACATGCAGTATTGAATACGGATTTGAGTTTTGACTCAAAACTTACTAAAGCGTATACATGGAAATGTCATGTTTGTCTGGAAATGTCAGGATTGAATAGTTTTTGTTAAAAATGAGTTTGAAGATGAAGATTGGCACTAAACGAAGCGAGTTTGTTAACTAACAGAACAACTCGCAAGGGTTGGGAGTATTCCATCGCTTCTAAGCGTATACATGGCAATTTTCACATCAAAATTTCGATACGATCCCATATTTTGTGGGATTGGATCGAGGTATTGAATACGCGTGTTTAAAGTGTATACATGCGGTTTTCAAAACTCAAAACGTTTTCAATTCGTATTCAATACTACATGTATAGGGAGTAAATGTGTATGTTGCATAGCATAAGAATTTTATAAAGACTTAGATGGGAAATGGCACAAAAAAGATTGGGAAACACTGGCATAGAGGGTCTGGGTACCCTTTTGGACTCATAATAATAATAATAGCCGCAGGGCTGCTGGGGTAGCCAGCTGTTGGGTCAGTTGGAGACCACGGTTACGGGTTACCCGATGTTTTCTTGGGACCTGATTCCCGTCTTTCTCGTTCTTCTTTATCAGCCTGTAGGAATGGAGCCGTCAGAGTATTTTACCCGGAGGGATGGAAGTTCTACAGGCATAAAGTCGAAAGTAGCGTTTAGTGAACCTACAGCACATCGCTTAACCTCTATTGAGGCTCTCTCCGGTCGAAATTCCAAAATACGTCACTGTTCAACACGACATGTCATTTGAAGCTCTCGTCCATACTTCTTTTAACAATTTACACTAAAGTTTCCACACCTAGAGACTGAAAATAATAAGGAAATTTTTAGACTCGTCATATGGAAAATTGGAGAAGAATAGCGTCGATATTTGTCGAATTAATTCGAATGGCTCCATCCTATTTAGAATTTTCAGTTGAAAACGAATCTCATCAAAACCGACTACCCACCGTCGAAAATGTTCGTACGTTTCTTCCCCTAATAAGTTGATACAATTAAAATAATCTTATAAACAGACAAATAATGCTGTTTTTTGAATTATTTCAGCTTGAACGTGATTTAGAATTTTCCTTATTTAGATACTTCGCGCCTACAATGGGTGAGTTTTTCGTAGGCAAAGGTCGATGTACAGAAATAAAATTTTTAAATTTTTTTAGGATTATTAAATGAAACTGTCAAATTAAGTGCAACTTCGAGACGTCATAAATTTAGAACCATTTTTTCGTATGTAAATGCTTAATACAAAGAAAAATTAAGCTAATAGCAACAAATTAATTAACAACTTCAAATTATTTTATTAAAAATATGCAATGTAAAATTTCTTTTATTTTATTTAAGAATTAAAATCCATGTGACGTCACAGCAGACGATTTCGAATTTGGAGGCAAATGGGTGTGTAAATTAAAAGTTACAAGATGGCATCTAAAAAGAGGTGGGAAGTACGAGTACCAATTTTGAATTTTTAAATTTATACGTCAACTTGCCTCAATATTTGAATTTCCCACCCTTTTTATTCTGCTCTGACATTACACCCGGTGGAGAATCCCCATACGTATACTACTCAGGCGATCTATGTAAAGGTCAAATCTCGAGCTGGGGAGGGATTTTGTACTTAATTGTCGGAAGTAGGAATTTTCTTGTCTAATTTGGGACTGAGGGCATAAGGATTTTTATTCTGCTGTGACGTTACATCTGGTGGAGAATCCCTATAAGCATACTACTCTGACGATCTATACAAAGGTCAAATCTCAAGCTTCTGCTTCTTCATTGCCTTCAATACTTTTATGACCAGGTTTTATTTCTGCCTCTCTCTCTGTCAATCTCATCTGTCAGTCTACTGTCTTGACATTGACATATCGTGACAGATGTCCCCCTGACATTGAAATATGGTGGGCGACAGATGAACCTACCTATGACATTGACATACAGTGACATATGACCTCCCTGACACATTGAGGCTGGGTTTCATAAAGGGCGCTAAGCACGTGCTGAGTACTTGCCTAACTTAAATTCGTGATTGCGGACTTTCTCAAACTCGAACAATGGGCAGACGAACAGTCGCCGCTTTCGGCGGTTATCGGTTAGTACGTTTGTTTTCAACCGATAACCGCCGAAAGCGGCGACTGTTCGTCTGGCCATTGTTCGAGTTTAACAAACCTTTATGAAATGGACTTAAGTCCGTGATCTCGAATTTAAGTTAGGCAAGTGCTAAGCACGTCCTTAGCACCCTTTATGAAACCCACCCTGATATATGAACTATGGTGACAGATGATCCCCTAACATTGACATATGGTAAGTTTGGCGACAGATTTATTCCCATCCTTCGTCTCCCACTCCCCATTTCTCTAAACCAATCCTTATCGTACTTCCCCCACTCTAACTCTATCGCTGTCTTTTTCGGACCTTATTGCGCATTCCCGGTGACAGTTGTGCTTTTTATTAGGGGAATCTGATAGAAATCAAGTGCTTTTAAAACTCAGATTCTAGCTCTTTCGTAAATTCTTTTGAATTTTCTGCTGGGAATATGGTAACAGCTATCCATATTAGTAAAACCAGTCGTTACTCTGTCAGGGTCAAACGGAGTGGTATAAAGAAGCGTTGAAAGAACGAAAGGAGTACAGTTGGGATTGCTCTGAAATATAATTATATACAAATATAATTTTGTTCTAAACAACATCGAACAAAAGCTTCATTATAAAAATATTTTATCCATAAAATATTAATTATAACTGTGATATAACAACACTTTATGTTAGATAAGAATTGTTATTGTTAGAAATAGTTAGTTGATGTTAGATCGTTGAAGTGTATGTTACACAGTCGTAGAGAATAGTCGTAGTTGCAAGAAGTTCATGTCACGCTTTGTAGAGCAAAATCGTAGTTTGTTTGATAGAAGTTATTAATAATAATAAAAATAGTTACATTTCGAAATCTTGTTGGTTTTACTGAAAAAACCCAGTTTAAGAAAGAAACCCACCACAGCAACGCTCGGCAAACATCACATAACTTAACACATAAAACTAATTTTTAGGCCTACTAATATCTTAAAATTGTAATACAAATTCAAGTTCCTTAAATTTTTGATTTTAATTTAACATCGGAGTTATCAAAATTTATCTCACGCCACCAAGAAGGCCTTGACATAGATCCAGGATTGTTGAAAAATTCAGCTTGAATATTTTCGTACAACTAAAAAAATATACAATTAAATAAAATAACTCAAAAAGGTCGCAATTTATCTTACCTTTCCATCAGATTTTCCTAAATACGAATTTATAACAAAATCAGGATGTGCTAAAGCGTCGATAACACTAACAACTTCATTTTTCATTCCAGAGCACATTTCCAGCACACCTTCCTTAACTAGTGCAGCTAATGGGTTACCATTTGCATAATTACCCTGATAAAAATAAACTAAATGTTTGTCCAAACACGAAAGACCGTACATAATTCCGAGCTTTTGTAAAATGGGTTTTAAAGAATCTTCCACGTCGTTGCTATTAATTCTTTTCCAATAATAAACTAGCGCTACATATTCACCGTATGCTCTCGATAAAACAGCAGCTTTATAAACTTGACTTTTGTTGCGAGCCGAAAATCGACATTGAGAAGCGTTGAATATCATAACTTGCTTTTCGTGAGTTATTTTGGTTAAATACGTTATGAGCCACTGATAACTTTCAAGTAAAACTACAAAAATAAGTTTAAACTTCGAGTAACTTAGGGTAGAAATAACTTACACTTAATATTTGTTACATCGCGTGTTTTGGTTCCATGAAAAACGTTGTGTAAAATTTTGGTATGATCTCTAATAAAGGAACATGTGTTTAATGGACTCGAAACTTGACCATGTTCGATAAGACTCGTCCATTGTCTTAACAACCAGTTGCTAGTTTGTTGTACTAATACATTATTATCACCTTCGTAACTAACAGTAGGCTCGATGGTATTGCGTATGTCGCCTAAACGAGAAGCTTTTAAATAACCGTGACCACCACAAGCTTCTCTACACTCTTGTGCTGCATCTCGACAAGTCCAAGTTAAGAGAGGTTTTGTCGCAGATATAATTGCGTGTAATTCAGATACCATATTTCTCTACAAAGGATTTTTAAAAATTTGGAGACAAATTAAATTGAATACGTACCACATTATCTATTTCGTCGTTTCCTGTATTCGATGTTTCTAAAGCGTTTAAATAATCGGTAGTTATGGATGTAACGAATACTTTTAAAACGGCTGCTGCAGATACGTAAGGGAATAAACGCCATTGCTAGAATAAAAATTGTATTAAGGTCGAGTTGAAGGCAAAAAGTCTGTCTTCATATATGTAACGCCCGTAAATCAAAAACTACTGAACCGATTTTGAGAAAACATCCTTTTTTTCAGGTGATTCAGGAGATCTTTAGTGTATGATCCACCTCCTGGTATAAAATTTCGAGTGCAGTGGATGGGGAAGATCACACCCTCGATTTTTTTCAGGAAATTCAGACTTTTTTAGGGATAAGGATTAATGAAGCCATTTAGGCATTCTACGAACTTTAGTTTTGGTACCAGGTAAGGTCATACTCTAAAGATCCTTCAAAAAGTCTGATTTTCCAGGAAACGTCTTCGGGGAGCTGAGTTGAAAAGAGCATTTGCACTTTCTGAGGGTTTTCGAAAAATTCAGACTTTTCTAGGGATCTTATCGATATGATCTACCCTTGTATCACATTTAAAGTCCTTAAGAGTGCCTAGAAGTGCTCTATTAATTCATGTTGTGTAATGGGGTAAGCAACATAAATTAATGAAGCCCTTCTAGGCACTCTAAGAACTTTGATATTAGTAATATAGGTCATACTCTAAATATGTCTAGAAGAACTTGACTAACCCCAAATTCCCTTTCGGGTGACTGTGTGGAGAAGAGTACTTGCAACCATTTTCGGGATAGTCAGACTTTTGCAGATTTCTTTAGGGCGCTGCTTTAGGGTGCAATTTACTCTGGCATCAGATTTAAAATTCTTAGGATGCCCTTCTAGGCATTCTATGAACTTTCAATTAGATACCAGGGTAGAGCATACTCTAAAGATCTTTAGAAAAGTCCGACTTTTCCGAAAAAAAACACAGGAGACTTAGTGGAGATGGGACTTTTATCAGCCTGGCTTTCCCGAAAAAAGTCTCAGGGACTGCGTGGAGGGGATTACTAGCAACCCCTTGAGGGATTTTCGGAAAAGTCCGACTTTTTCAGTTCTTTCGTGTACAATTTACTCTGGTGCTTCAGAAAGCACCAGATTCTTAATCGACGCCCTTCTAGCCATTCTATGAATCTTCAATTAGATACCAAGGTAGATCATACTCTAAAGATTCTTAAAAAATCCGACTTTTTCGAAAAACCCTGGGGGCGGAGTGGAGGGGGGACTTGCATTCCCTTGGGGATTTTGGGAGAGTCAAACTTTTCTAAAGATCTTTATGACACAATCTGTACACTTATTTGAAACCCCCGTTTTGATACAAACTTACATGTAATTCGTATTCTATAATTGGAAGTTCTCCTTTACCATTTGGCCCAAACTGCGTTCTTATAGCAGCGTAGCGTACAGCAATTGTAACGGCGCTCGCTAAATTATTTGTAGATTCTTGCATAATACCGATTCGACCGACTGATAAATTTTCAAGAGCAGCTCCTAAAATTTTTCTGGGTTCCGTAAAACTACTTTCATATTCTCCTTCGGGCGTTACATCTGCAGTTCGATTGAGAAGATTTTCTCTAGGTATTCGATAGTTTTGAAACATTATAAACCTATAAACTTTGAGTTAGCTTTTGTTTATTCTCAATAAAAAAATTGTACCCATTATCGATTCCATTTAAACCAATTTTTTCTCCAATGTCACCAACGATTATACCTGGATACGGTAAAAGTGTACGTGGATGTCTTATTGGAACGACAAACGCGTGTAAACCATAACACTGTCCACCGGTATATAATTGGGCAAAAAGAAGAGTTATTGTACACGTTTTTCCTAAATTTCCAACCCAACACTTGGCCGCTTTAAAATCGGGGGTGTTAATTACAAATTCTTGGGTTTCTTTATCGTAAGTTGCAGTTGTTTTCATATTTTTAGCATCACTACCATGGGCAACTTCTGTTAAAGCTAACGCTGAAAGCATCTAAAAACGAAAATTAAAATTTGTTGCAAGAGGTTAAAGATGAAACATACTTTTCGATCCCATAATTCTTCAATTATGTGTTGGTGTCGCTCTGTGCCTAAAGTTGATAGAGTGATTTGAAATAAGAAAACTCCTAAACCTTGTTTGATGGAAACATCTGGATAGGCAGCAGCTAAAGCTTCGTTAATGGCCATTAAATATCTCGTCTAAAATTCAAAAAATTCCACGATATGTTTTTGGGTGGTTTTATAACTTACCCTATCTTTAATCGATGCTTTTTGTCCATTTGTGGGCATAAATTTATATTTACGAAATTGTTGTAATTGTAAGGCGGCTAAACGTTTTTGTTCTTCCACAGGAAGACTTTCATTGGTTCGTTCGAAAATGGGATCTTTTTCCAAAGTATTCCAAACATTTTGCTGCAATAAAGTTGTTGAAATGTTTACAAGAAATTTTTTTTTTAATATTTACCTTAATTTTTAGTAATGCAGGATCTTCAAAAATTAGCCTTAGTTTTTTCCAATCGAATTTCGCCCTCTTTCTGTAAAAATCCAATGGACCAGAAGGCAAATCTTCTAGCGATGGAGATGTGTCTACTATGGGCATTTTCTGTAACAGTAAATTCACTCAAAGGTTTGCTGATATTTTATTAAAATTAAATTATAAACCAGCAATTCCCAATATAGATAAATTTTGTTTTATCTTTAAGTGTATCAGAAGGTGAATTTGATTAAATCTTTAATTTTCTTAATTTTCCTTTATGTTGGTAAACAACAGTTGACAGTGTTTCTTAAACAGAGATTATGAGATTCCAAAATAGTCAAAAATACCTTTTATACAGGGTGTCCGGCATAAGCCTCCTTTCCTTGAAGTGGGTGATTTCTGAGCTCAAAACAGAGCGATAAAACCGAATTTACCTGAGTCCAAAGTTGCTTGCCTACCAAGTTACAGCGCTTTGAAGTTCTTAAAAATAAATCGATAAATAACCGTAACTTTGGAATCAAAAGTGATGGAACAACTAAATTCATGTAATATGCGTTTCTTGAAGAGAGAAAAAACTTGGTAATCAGTAAAAATCGATATGATTATTCTGAGGTGGTTAGATGCCCCTTCCTTGATGTTGATGCACCCTTAACTTTTGGTGAGGCACTCAGATCTGAAAAAAATTGGCAATAACAAAAAGTACATTAATAATAAACAAAATTCAATCTCTTGTAAAATTGTCATTAGGCTTTTGGTTTTCGAGAAAAAACTATTTTTACTACCCGATGTTGCAATGTTTTACATGTGATCGTCTCCAATTCTGTAACTGGTTTCTAGCTAAATGCCAGAAAGGCCAAAATTATGGATTTACTTTATGGCTGAATAAAGCGCTGTAACTTGGTAGGCAAGCAACTATGGACTAAGGTAAATTCGGTTTTAAAATTTAAATTTAAAGTCTGGTTTCTGAAGTACAGAACTTTTTAGCTTTTTCTTTAATAGAACACCCTGTATATTTTTTGATATTTGAATTTCTTGAATTTTTCTCTGTATTAAAGTATAAAAATATTAACAAAAATTTACAAATAACAGAGTTATAGCTCATTTGCCATTTATTAGGGGGACCATGCAAACAATAGTAGTTTGTTTTATTAGGTGTAAAAAAATATTTTTACTCCGTATGATACATTTAATTCTTTCTGCAAACGTAAAACTTAGAAAAACCAAAAATAAAAATTTTTGAAGTGTCGCTATGACACGTTTAATTCTAACCTCGAAGGTCCTCTGAATTAAGGAATTGGGGAAAATTGACACCACAAAGTATGAGACCCCTGTTGTAGTATAAATATTACCCCAAGGTGACAACAAACACTAATATTTAACTTTCCTATTAAAAATGATGTAGTGTTTGCTATTAGGTAGTGCTGGCGATTTTGTCTTGATTAACTGGTTAACCGGTTAAAAAAAATTAACCAATGTAGTTTGACAAACTACGACAGACGACAGATCAACGCAGACGACGGAACGAACTGACGAACAATCAAAAAAATCGACACACCAAATTTGGATGTAAAATAGTATATTTTACAACATGAGATGAAACATCTGTTTTTTTCGTAAGATTAGAATTTAATTCAAGAGCCGCGTAAGCGAAAAAAACGGATTTCATCTCGAGTCGTAAATGCTATTTTTTCTACGACAATAATTAGTACACTTTAATATTATTTTTTTAACGAAAATTTGAATTGACATTTCGATAGAGATTTTTTAAAAAGCCGCTAGATGACGCCAAAGTGACAGCAGTATCTTAAATTTCAAATAAAATTGGAATTTATTTAAATTTAAATTATAAAGTATATATTAAGATGTAAGTGCCATTTTGCAAATTTATATAGGGTATTTTCCAATTTTTTAAAATGTATCTAGAAAGTTACCTTATTGATAACGTAATCTCAAACCACATTAAAAAAAATTGCGACTGTAGGTTTTGCCAAAAAAATTATTTGAAATTCAAACTATAAAGTTTCCCGCATAAAAGCGGCATGACGTCACGAGTCGTAGCTGTCAATATTCGTCAATATTCAACTAATGAGCTCCAACTTATTATAACCTTGATTACACATTAACTGACATTTAATACATGTAACTAAGCAACAAGCGTGATGGGTATGACTCGTGACGTCACTTCCGTTTTAATTTTCACTTTGAACCTGCAGCATTTAATGCTTTTACTAAAGCACTTTTTAATAAAACTTTTTTGATTGAAATATTTTTAGTGTGCCCAAGTCATTGATAATCGACTTTGCTATGCAATAACGCAGCAATAATCGATATTTAAAAAATTGGAAAATACCCTTTAACTAAAATCGCAAATCTCAAGCTGTCTTACTTCTGTCATTTTACGCCATCTGTCAACATCCGCTTGTAATATTACTTTTGCTCTCTAAAGAAAAAACGCTATTTTCGTATGGAGTAAGTGGGTGACAAAATAAAATGTTTACTTTCACATATGAAAGTAAAAAAAATACTTTTCAACCCCCTAAAAATCTTCCTGCACTAGGGGAAGTTGTCGAAGTTTGGGTTTATTTAAATAAAAGTATCAGGGAACCCTTTACACCACTTTTCAGTGATCATCCAATTTCGTTCTTATCAAATTGTATTTTTCTTGAGGGTAAAGATAGATTTTTTATTTTTAAGCAAAATATTTCCAAAAACACCTATTTTCTATTGTTGACTCCTCCAACTGCAACTGTTGTGAATAAGATGCATTAAACGAAGCTCTTGCATTCGCATTGTGTTGAAGAAAGATAAAAGACTCAACGTTAACGTTATATTATAACCAGTTCCTTACAGCACACGACTAATATCCTTCAACGAAAATGTTTTTAAATAACTCTTTCAACCAAATATCTTGCAGCGTTTAAAGAAAGGTGAAAAAAATTTGTTCTTTAGTGCTACTAGAAGTATAAAAAGGTTGTGTTGTCAATAATTTTTTTTGAACGCACTACTGTAAAAATTGAAGTACTGATGGAATCATTACAAACTGAATGTATTTTTGGTACTAAGCAAGGTCACGTGACATTCCCTCACGCTTAGTACAAAAGTATTAAATTGGTATTGACAGTTTCTTGTGTTTAGTTTTATTATTGGAGGTACTTTCTTTATAACAACAAATCATACCCAGTCTTAATGTTCAATTTTGGTGACAGTTCCTTATCAAATTTGGCAACTGAAGTACTTTTAATGCGACTTTTAACTTGTAGTGACCTTAAAATGTATTGCAGCGCTGACCACACCCCCTCAGCTAGCAGCTTTCCTTGGCGGAGTTGTACATTGTATGATCACGAAAAACAAAACGAAAATGATACGCAACTATAAGATTTTCATTTATAAATAAAACATTGAAAATCTTAACTTTGTTGTTTGTTTATAATTCCTATCTAGTTGTACATCTGAAGAAATAAATAAATCATTTTTGACTTATTTTTCAACATTGGATTTCCGGCTTTAGTAATTTTATGTAATCTACTGTTTACTTTGAACATTTGAAAAGTTGTCCAAGTACTAATTTTAAATTTTACTGTTTTTAATTAACTTTGAATAAAAAAAAGATTGTCCTATTCCTCCTATTCTTTTTATTATGGTGTTGAATTAAAAAACGCATAGTTTTTTTAAACGATATACATGAATGAAGAAATGTTCTTTCAACACCAGAATAAAAAGAATGCATAGCAGCGCAAGAAAATAAAACTATGAAGACTTGCTAATTGAATAATTAAGCAGTTAGGGGAGACTGGGGCAGGTTCGGACGCGGGGCACATCCGGACTTTTCAAAATCTCCTTCAAAAGTTTGTGTTATTGCGATTCGGAGGTAACAGTAGGTTACTAGTGTGAAGCGTGTTTGTAGACGGTAGTTTCGATTGTCTAGCGCAAAAAACAAAACTTTTAGTAAAGAAAAACTGTTTTCCAACATCCTGCAATAATTTTTGTGCTAAGTAACATAAGCTTTCCCGTTTTAATCCCTCAATTTTTACTGGCGATTGAAATCTGGTAACTGCCATACACAAACTATAAACGCGTAGTAGTTTCGTTTCACCTAACATCAAGGAAAAAATTTTCTACCGTTTAAA
Source organism: Malthinus seriepunctatus (assembly GCA_963924605.1). Lineage (NCBI taxonomy): Eukaryota > Metazoa > Arthropoda > Insecta > Coleoptera > Cantharidae > Malthinus > Malthinus seriepunctatus. The sequence goes on from OZ004602.1 coordinate 10,861,896, forward strand.
TGAAACTACGTGCAAGTGGGGTACGTTCGGACAAGCTATTTCGGATAGTGACTTTACGTATCCATTTCCAGTTTCTGCATTAATTCGATTTTAAAATTTTTTCTACGTAGAACCCTTGGATTCTGACCCCCTCAAATAGAAAAATATTGTTTATTTTACATACCAGCATCGTTTTTTATCAGTTTTATGAATAAAGAATTTTTCGCAATGTTTCAATGCTCTACTAGGTTTGTCCGAATGTACCCCATATGTCGTCCGAACGTGCCCCGATGTGGGGCAGTTTCGGACAAAAACTACTTTTGAAAAAAAAATCTGTAACAGAAAAACTGTGTTATTTTACTGCTTTTTCTATATACCGTGTCGTAGGCAAATGTTTATGCTATCACTATAAATAATAGCGCAATCGGTGTTTAAAAAAGTGTCCGAACGTGCCCCAGTCTCCCCTACTTCTAAAAAGTCCTTCAATATTAAAACGTTGGATTACAAACTAATAGGAGCTAACATCCGTAACTCGACTGTTCCCGTAATTAGATTCACAGCTGTCGATACACAATAAAATACTTCTGTATAATCAAGTTTTAAAACCAGTATGGGCATACGGTTGTCAACTATGGGGCTGTGCCAGCAAAAGTAATATCAACACAATCCAGGCATTTCAAAACAAAGTTCTAAGGAATATCCTTGGTTCTCCATGGTACGTTAGAAACAGCGATATCCATCGAGACCTACGGATAAAAACGGTAGAAGATGAAATTAAGATTTTCGCTCTAAAGCACGAGGCTAGGCTGCACGATCATGTTAACATCGAGGCCCTCTAACTTCTCGACAATTCAGAACTAGTGAGAAGACTACTAAGTCTAAAAGACTAAAAGAACTAAACCATTTGAATTAGTGAGTTAAATGACACAAATGTGAGTGACAACGAACACAAAAAACAAAGTGTTTCAGTGCTAGAACAGAGAGGACATCAGTGGGTGAAATCTTTCTATAATGTAGATATATGTATATTAGAGAATAATTGCTGGTTAGTTTTGATTTGCTGTAAACTAGGTGCAATCTAATTTAAAAAAAAAAAAAAAAAAAAAAAGTTCATGGCCAACCATAGCGCAAATAAAGAGTAAACGGATTATACAGGGTGTATCGACTCCATTTAGACAAAGCCATAGAATTTGTAGCTCTCTTAAAAACAATTATTTTGTTTATTATAAATTTTTCGATTTGGATTATCGTATCCGAAATATAGCCGATTTCCGGTTTTTCGATTTGTCGCAATTGCTCTTTTATTTTTGATCTTTCGGGAACGCGGAAAACAGTTCTGTGAACTTCGTATTCTTTTCTACAACTTTTACCAGAAGTATAATTTTCTTTCTGCATTGGATTCAAAATGACGGCAAATTGAAAAGTTTCAGCGTGAAGATTTTCAAAACCACACCATGAATTTTCGAAAAAAGAATGTCAGTTTATTCTACAAGTCAATATCTACCAATGAGGTCGGAAAAGTTAGTTATAAATTCTTCTTGTTTAAACACTAGAAGAAGTTTTATTTAACCAGTATTGTGATCTAATTTTAATATTCCTTGTTTTCCGTATAATCAAGTACGTGGATGTCCAAGGCGATAAAGATTTTGATAATTAAACGTCATTGCTAGGAAAAATAACAATCGGTTTGCACATCCACGTATTTGTTTATAAGCAAAACAAGGGTAATTAAAATTCGGCACAACATTGGTTAAATTCAACTTCTTCTAGCGTTTAAACTAGAAGAATTTATAACTAACTGTTTCAACCTCCATGGTAGATATTGACTTGTAGAATAAACTGATATTCTTTTTTCGAAAATTTATGGCGCGGTTTCAAAAATCTTCACGGTCAAACTTTTTAATTAGCCGCCATTTTAAATCCAATGCAGAAAGAAAATTATACTTAACACAAAAGTTGTAGAAAAAGATACGAAGTTCACAGAACCGTTTTCCACGTTCCCGGAAGATCAAAAATAAAAGAGCAATTGCGACAAATCGAAAAACCGGAAATCGGCTATATTTCGGATACGAGGCTCCAAATCGAAAAATTTATAATAAACAAAAAAATTGTTTTTAAGAGAGCTACAAGCCTTATTGCTTTGTCTAAATGGAGTCGATACACCCTGTATGTATGTCAATTCCATTAAAATATGTACACATCGCCAAGTCGCATTGAAAAGTCGGCCATCTACAACAATATTAGTACACTATTCTATGACGTTTGTCGTTAATTTGTGTTACTCGATTCCTATATGACAGCGAGTAAAAAATTTAGTAGAAAACAGTAATTCACAAATTTTATTCCGCAAGATCTTTCAAAATACTCAATAGTTTTCTACAAATAAGGTGTCAAATGAAAGAGAAAGAATAGACTTAGAAAATGGCCATCTTGAAATTTTAAATTTTTTGTGTTACGTGCTGATTCTATTACTTTAAATATTATCAATTTTTTCCTATTTTCCAAGTCTCGTTTCGAAGCATAATGCCCCAAAAATTGAAATTTCGAGATGGCCATTTTCTAAGTTGAATTTTTCCGATAGAGTCCCTAATTTTAAAGATCTTGCGGAATAAAAATGTGTCTAAACCCCATTTATTTCTAATGGCTTAAATACCACCCTTAAAATGTTTTATAAAAACTTTATAGCACTTGACAAAATTGTTATGTGACAGATGATCCCGTAACATTGACATATGGTAAGTTTGGTGACAGATTGACATACGATAACTATGGTGACAGACCACTCCCCGTTTCTCTAAACCAATCCCTATCCTTCTTCCCCCGCTCACCATTTCTCTACACCAATCCTTATCCTACTTCCCCTACTCTCTCTAATCCTATCTCTGTCTCTTTCGGACCTTACTGCGCATTCCCGATGACAGTTGTGTTTTTATTATTGGGAGTCTGATAGAAGTTGAGTACTTTTAAAGTTCAGATTTAGAGCTCTTCCTTATATTTTCTTGAATTTTCTGCTGGGAAAGAACGAAAGGAGTACAGTTGGGATTGCTCTGATTGTTTCGGTAACTGCCAACTAATAAAGTGAATGGATGCATATTAAATTTAAATTAGGAGAACCGTTTAGCTTAATTTTATTTTAATTCTGCAAATAGAATTTTCTCGAAAATTTAATACAAATATAATTTTGTTCTAAACAACATCGAACAAAAGCTTCATTATAAAAATATTTTATCCATAAAATATTAATTATAACTTAACACATAAAACTAATTTTTAGGCCTAATATCTTAAAATTGTAATACAAATTCAAGTTCCTTAAATTTTTGATTTTAATTTAACATCGGAGTTATCAAAATTTATCTCACGCCACCAAGAAGGCCTTGACATAGATCCAGGATTGTTGAAAAATTCAGCTTGAATATTTTCGTACAACTAAAAAAATATACAATTAAATAAAATAACTCAAAAAGGTCGCAATTTATCTTACCTTTCCATCAGATTTTCCTAAATACGAATTTATAACAAAATCAGGATGTGCTAAAGCGTCGATAACACTAACAACTTCATTTTTCATTCCAGAGCACATTTCCAGCACACCTTCCTTAACTAGTGCAGCTAATGGGTTACCATTTGCATAATTACCCTGATAAAAATAAACTAAATGTTTGTCCAAACACGAAAGACCGTACATAATTCCGAGCTTTTGTAAAATGGGTTTTAAAGAATCTTCCACGTCGTTGCTATTAATTCTTTTCCAATAATAAACTAGCGCTACATATTCACCGTATGCTCTCGATAAAACAGCAGCTTTATAAACTTGACTATTGTTGCGAGCCGAAAATCGACATTGAGAAGCGTTGAATATCATAACTTGCTTTTCGTGAGTTATTTTTGTTAAATACGTTATGAGCCACTGATAACTTTCAAGTAAAACTACAAAAATAAGTTTAAACTTCGAGTAACTTAGGGTAGAAATAACTTACACTTAATATTTGTTACATCGCGTGTTTTGGTTCCATGAAAAACGTTGTGTAAAATTTTGGTATGATCTCTAATAAAGGAACATGTGTTTAATGGACTCGAAACTTGACCATGTTCGATAAGACTCGTCCATTGTCTTAACAACCAGTTGCTAGTTTGTTGTACTAATACATTATTATCACCTTCGTAACTAACAGTAGGCTCGATGGTATTGCGTATGTCGCCTAAACGGGAGGCTTTTAAATAACCGTGACCACCACAAGCTTCTCGACACTCTTGTGCTGCATCTCGACAAGTCCAAGTTATGAGAGGTTTTGTCGCAGATATAATTGCGTGTAATTCAGATACCATATTTCTCTACAAATGGATTTTTAAAAATTTGAAGACAAATTAAATTGAATACGTACCACATTATCTATTTCGTCGTTTCCTGTATTCGATGTTTCTAAAGCGTTTAAATAATCGGTAGTTATGGATGTAACGAATACTTTTAAAACGGCTGCTGCAGATACGTAAGGGAATAAACGCCATTGCTAGAATAAAAATTTTATTAAAGTCGATTTGAAGGCAAAAAGTCTGTCTGTATGTAAAGCTCATAAATCAAAAACTACTAAACCGATTGTGAGAAAAGACCCTTGGGTCTTTTTCGGGATATTCAGACATTTCTAGAGACCTTTAGTGTATAATCCACCTCATGGTATGAAATTTCATGTGCAGTGGAGGGGGAAGATCACACTCTTGATTTTTCAGAAAATTCAAACTTTTCTAGGGATAAGTAACATGAATTAATGAAGCCCTTCTAGGCACTTTAAGAACTTTGATATTGGTACCAAGGTAGAGCATACTCTAAATTTGTCTAGAAAAGCTCGACTAACCCCAAAATGTGACTGGGTGACTGCGTGGAGGGGAGTACTTGCAACCCCTGGAGGGATTTTAGGGAAAGTCAGACTTTGTCAGGGGTCTTTAGGGTGCTGTGGCACCACTTTTAAAATTCTTAAGATGCCCTTCTAGGCATTCTATGAGCTTTCAATTAGATAGCAGGGTAGACCATACTCCAAAGATCCTTAAAAAGTCCGACTTTTCAGAAAAAACATACAGTGAGTGAAGAGGGGACTTGCATCAGTCTGACTTTCACGAAAAAACTCTCGGGGACTGCGTAGAGGAGAGTACTAGCAATTGCAACCCCTTGAGGAATTTTCGGGAAAGTCAGACTATTACAGTTTTTTTTAGGGCACTTTACTGTGGTACAAGATTTTTAGGATATTAGGATGCCCTTCTAGGCATTCTATGAACTCCCTTTCTATGGAAGAATTTTCGGGAAAGTCAGACTTTTGCAGGGTTCTTTAGCTTTAGGGTGCAATTTTGCAATTTACTCAGGTACCCGATTTTTATGATACCTAGGATGCCTTTCTATGCATTCTATGAACTTTCAATTAGATACCAGGGTAGATCATACTCTAAAGACCCTTAGAAAAGTCCGGCTTATGCGAAAAAAAACACAGGGGACTGAGTGGAGAGGGTACTTGCATCAAACTGACTTTCCAGAAAAAACCCTCGGGGACTGAGTGGAGAGGGGACATTCATCAGTATGACTTTCCTAAAAAACTCTCGGGGACTGCGTGGAAGGGAGTACTTGCAACCCCTGGAGAGATTTTCGAGAAAGTCAGACTTTTGCAGGGTTCTTTAAGTCGCTTTAGGGTGAAATTTACTCTGGTACCCGATTTTTAGGATACCTAGGATTCTATGAACTTTCAATTAGATACCAAGGTCGATCATACTCTAAAGATTCTTAGAAAAGTCCAACTTTTTCGAAAAAACCTACAGAGGATACTGAGTGGAGAGAGGACTTGCATCAGTCTGACTTTCCCGAAAAAAACCTCGGGGACTGAGTGGCGAGAGGACATGAATCAGTCTGACTTTCCCAAAAAAAATTGGGGGACTGCGTGGAAGCGTGTACTTGCAACCCCTGGAGGGATTTTCAGGAAAGTCAAACTTTTGCAGGGTTCTTTAGGGCGCTTTAGGGTGCAATTTACTCTGGCACCAGATTTAAAATTCTTAAGATGCCCTTCTAGGCATTCTATGAACCTTTAATTAGATACCAAGGTAGATCATACTCTAAAGATTCTTAAAAAATCCGACTTTTTCGAAAAAAAACCCTCGGGGACTGAGTAGAGGGAGGACTTGCATCCCCTGTGGGGTTTTCGGGAGAGAGTCAAACTTTTCCAAAGATCTTTATGACACAATCTGTACAGCTACTTCTTTGAAACCCCGGTTTTGATACAAACTTACATGTAATTCGTATTCTATAATTGGAAGTTCTCCTTTACCATTTGGCCCAAACTGCGTTCTTATAGCAGCGTAGCGTACAGCAATTGTAACGGCGCTCGCTAAATTATTTGTAGATTCTTGCATAATACCGATTCGACCGGCTGATAAATTTTCAAGAGCAGCTCCTAAAATTTTTCCGGGTTCTGTAAAACTACTTTCATATTCTCCTTCGGGCGTTACATCTGCAGTTCGATTGAGAAGATTTTCTCTAGGTATTCGATAGTTTTGGAACATTATAAAACTAAAAATTTTGAGTTAGCTTTGGTTTTTTCCCAATAAAAAATTTTTACCCATTATCAATGCCATTTAAACCAATTTTTTCTCCAATGTCGCCAACGATTATACCTGGATATGGTAGAAGTGTACGTGGATGTCTTATTGGAACGACAAACGCGTGTAAACCATAACATTGTCCACCGGTATATAATTGGGCAAAAAGAAGAGTTATTGTACACGTTTTCCCCAAATTTCCAACCCAACACTTAGCCGCTTTAAAATCGGGGGTGTTAATTACGAATTCTTGGGTTTCGCTATCGTAACTTGCGGTTGTTTTCATATTTTTAGCATCACTACCATGCGCAACTTCTGTTAAAGCTAATGCTGAAAGCATCTAAAAGTAAAAATTAAAATTTGTGCAAGAGGTTAAAGATTAATAAACATACTTTTCGGTCCCATAAATCTTCAATTATGTGTTGGTGTCGCTCTGTGCCTAAAGTTGATAGAGTGTTTTGAAATAAGAAAACTCCTAAAGCTTGTTTGATAGAAACATCCGGATAGGCAACAGCTAAAGCTTCGTTAATGGCCATTAAATATCTCGCCTAAAATTATAAAAAATTCCACGATATGTTTTTGGGTGGTTTTAAAACTTACCCTATCTTTAATCGATGCTTTTTGTCCATTTGTGGGCATAAATTTATATTTACGGAATTGTTGTAATTGTAAGGCGGCTAAACGTTTTTGTTCTTCTACAGGAAGACTTTCATTGGTTCGTTCGAAAATGGGATCTTTTTCCAAAGTATTCCAAACATTTTGCTGCAAAAAAGTTGATGGAGTGTTTACAAGAAATTTTTTTTAAATATTTACCTTAATTTTTAGTAATGCAGGATCTTCAAAAATTAGCCTTAGTTTTTTCCAATCGAATTTCGCTCTCTTTCTGTAAAAATCCAATGGACCAGAAGGTAAATCTTCTAGAGATGGAGATGTGTCTACTACGGGCATTTTCTGTAACAGTAAATTCGTTCAAAGGTTTGCTGATATTTTATTAAAAGTGACTTATAAACCAGAAATTCCCAATATAGATAAGTTTTATTTTATCTTTTAAGTGTATCAGAAGGGGGTCAATTGGTGAATTTGATGTTATTTTGAATTTTCTTAATTTTCCTTTATGTTGGGTAAACAACAGTTAAGACAGTGTTTCTTAAACAGTTGGTTTTGAGAATCCAAAACGAGTCAAAAATACCTTTTATAGGACACAGGTCATAAAAATTAGCTTCAACTGAACAGTTAAATTTTAACTTCGAAAGTCTTCTGAATGAAGGGACTGGGGAAAATTGACAACACAAAGTATGAGACCTCTGTTGTAGTATAAATATTACCCCAAGGTGACAACAAACACTAATATTTAACTTTCCTATTAAAAATGATGTAGTTTTTGCTATAAGGTGAGGCAAAAATTTTGAAAACGCATCAGGTCAGTATTTTTTGATTTTAGAAAGACAAAACAAAACTGTTTTGTTTATAAACGATATCAAATCAAAATATTGATGAAGTTTCTCAAAATGAAACAAACATTTAATTAATGAACGAGCCGAGGTGAACGAGAGGGAGGCGAGGGGACTGCAGATCACTGCAGTTGACAGCTCAATTTTTGTACATTGACTGCAGAGAGTAGATAACCCCTAAGGAACGAACAATCAAAATCGACACAACAAAATAGGAATCTATAAATTAATTTTTTCTTCAAACGTCACAAAAAGAAAATACTAGTTTTCCCCCTTTTCAATCCCCCAAAAATCTTCCTGCACTAGGTGAAGTTGTCGAAATTTGGGTTTCTTTAAATAAAGGTATCAAACCATTACACCACTTTTCATTGATCATCTAATTTCGTTCTTATCAAATTGTGTTTTTCTTGAGGGTAAAGATAGATTTTTTATTTTTAAGCAAGAATTTTCCAAAAACACCTATTTATTCTATTGTTGACTCCTCCAGTTGCAACTATTGTGAGTGAATAAGGTGCATCAAACAATTTTATACAGTTTATCAACCTCATAAAATAACATAATTATATTACATGATTGTTAATCATTACTCACGTCTGGGAGTCAAGTTCAAAACCATTGAAATTGGACAACAAATTTTTTTTCCTTATCAAATAAATAAATAATTTTAATAAGATTGCAATGTTATGGTTCGAATTGCTCTAATTAAAACGATAATAATTGATTTTGGAATTTCCAAAATATATTATAAGTCTAAAAACCAGTGGAAGAAAGTTGCGTAAAGGGAAAAAATTTTGTACACCAGGAACTTTTTTTAATAAATTATTTTCCTCAAATGAGTTTATCGTGAGGTCACATTGCAAGTTAAGGACGGAAGGTACCTGCCGTAATTGTAGCCTTTAATCACCATTTTCTGGCTTATAAGAATTTATTTTAATAAATTGATGATGTGAGGAATGTTAACTAGGGCTGTACTTAATATTTGTAAAATATAAAAGTTATAATCGTTATAGTTTAAAAGATAATTTATTAAAATTATTTAGATATTTACGGCCTTAATAACAGTTCAATTAAATCGGCGTTTAAGCTATGTAATAGAGAATCTTTTATTCTAGGGTATGACATATTTTATAATTTTATTAATTATTTGGAAACTTGTATATCGTCATTTTATTAATTTTATTGTGACTACTTTTGTATTATTGAGGCGTATAAAATTGAATTATATAAGTTTCCAAATATTAAATAAAATTATAAAATATGTCATACCCTAAAATGAAGGATTGTCTATAACATGGCTTAAACGCCGATTTAATTGAACTGTTATTAAGGCCGTAAATATCTAAATAATTTTAATAAATTATCTTTTAAACTATAACGATTATAACTTTTATATTTTACAAATATTAAGTACAGCCTTAGTTAACATTCCTCACATTACCAATTAATTAAAATAAATTTTTATAAGCCAGAAAAAAAATGATTAAGTTCAACAAATATTTCGAGTACCTTCCGTCCTTAAAGACCGCAAAGTAAATAATGGCATAATAACAGTAAATAAACACAAAATTGCTAAAGTTTGAGACTTTCCAGGTCATACGCTGCATGTCATACTGTAGAAGACAAAGAAGCGCCTAAAATTAGAAGTCTTACGATGGGTAGCTTTTGATTGTTACACGTTGTTGGTTCGAATGGAAGCACTAGCAGATAATAGGCTGCAACGTATAAATTTAAAACAATTACTTTCACGAACCACCACGAAATCGTCTAAAAATAGTGCCTAAAGAGGATGAAATGGTCTTAAGTTACAGATACAACGTATATTGGCGTGAGCTGGTCATTGATCAAGACAGCTAAAATACGAATCAAAACTATTATTGCATGGAGGTCACAAACACGCTGGCAAAACGTGAGCAAATGGCTTCTCAGATGGACTGCTGATACCAAGAAAGTAAGCAGGAGGCTGTGGCATGATAAAAGGTCAAAATATTTGGAAAACATGCTAAGAGGAGCGTATAAATCAAGAAATGTTACACATGCAAATTGAAAAGAAATTTTTAATCAAAAGGTTTTGTTGACTTTTTTCCGATCTCTGCGATTTCCTACTCTAAAGTGTCTCATTCATCTTAATTACTTGTTTAGTTTGATATATCTATAATATCGAGTTATTGTTTCAAGTGGTAATTTAAATGATGACATATATCAGATTATGAACTAGTCGCACAATTCGAGACGTGGTGTACACAGTGCACTTCAAGGCCGTGATAAAAGTATGCAATTTCAAAGCAGTATGATTTGCTTTTGGGCTTCTACAAATATGTTAAATGATAATAAGATAATTTCTTATCTTCTGTCTAGCTGCGTAGTTAATTGCTTTTTCATTTTTTGTACAGCACAAAATTTTAAATTCAAAACAACGTCTTACTGGTACGTACTGGTGTAGAATGGTTTTTGGTCGATAGGGAAATTGGATACAAAAACATATTTATCCAAATGAGATTGGCTTCCATAGTAAAATCACTAGATTCTTAAAGTAACCAAAAAAAAAGTCATAGAGTGCCCAAAAATCTACTCAAAACATACCATACTTGCTATTCTAGCTAAAGCGGTTCTCAAGTTGTAAGCTATTTTATGTAGCGGAAATTAACTTGGGCGTTGGGCCCTAGCTGGATATAAACACACATTGTAAATGTGAAATTTCCTTAGGAAAGCACCATGTTCGCTCTCGCTCACGTCTCAATTCCTCCTAATGAGCAATAAACAGGCAATCATTACACACTAGTTAAATAATAAACTACTCTCCCTTTTTTTTGAATTTTTTCTCTAATAATTGAAAGTTTATTTTTTGTTTCAGATTCTAGAAGAACACCAATCTACCTACAAATACGTGATGATAATTGGTAAGTTATATTATACAATAAAATTTGGGGCGCGTTGGCAATGTGGTCATTATTAAAACCAAGTCTTTTCATTTGGTTGTATAGTGCTGAACTTTTATAAACGATAGGGCAATGACGACTAGGGCTGGGAAAAAAATCGATATATCGATATTTTTATCCATATATCGACTAGTCGATATGTTTTTAAAAAAATATCGATATATATCGATATTTCGATATATCCATATATCGATATATCCATAAAAATATTGATATATCGATATATTTCCCAGCCCTAGTCGTCATTGCCATATCGTTTATAAAAGTTCAGCACTATAAGTCTCGTGCATATCTTTTGGCCACCCCGACTATACGCTTAGCACGAATTGTGGGTTCAACTTTCAATAACATTCCCCTACATAAACTGGGGGTAACTTTATTTTGCCAACAAGTAGTAAATCAACAAACTGTGTTGGTGTTATGATGGTTGCACCCACAATTCGTGCTAACGTATTGCATAACGTATTTTGCCGTGGCCAAAATATATGCACGTGACTGTAAATACTTTTTACTCTATCAAAGTATAACCACTGCACATGAAAGATAATATAATTAATAGGGGAAAAATTAATCGGTGAAGAGGGATTTTTTTACATCTTACTACGCTATGGCCTTATGCAGATTGATAGGTATAGAAAATCTAAAAATAAATAGTTTTTATGACTTTGACTCTTTAAGTACTTTAACAATAGCCGTATTTTTAAAATAAGAACCAAAAATAAAGTGCATACAAAGTGATTGACAGGTAGTATTGTCGTAGACCAGTGTTTCTTAAAAAAACTCTGTTTTTCACGCCTTGGGCACTTGAGCAGTTTAAAGATAGGGGGTAAAAAGGTGTTTTGTCCTTTGAAGATCGTAAACCCTTCTTTGTGATGATATTACAGTTAATCGCCACTAAAATCGTTTATTTATTGACAATCTTTACACTTACCTACTGAGCTTTGGCTTCATCCTCCAGCAATAACAGTGACAATTCGATCATATTCAATATTTAACGTGTTATAAAAATCAATCGTTAACTTGCCTTGTGACATAAAGGGGTCGAGCTAACTGCTCCAGGAGCCAGGACATAACCGGGGGCTTAATGTCCAAAACTATTAAATTATTTAATTTTCACTTCTTGAAACCGACTTTTTAACGTCACCGAAACGATTTAATTGCATAGTTATTTATCTGTGTTTTACAGTGATCGTTTTTGGGCAAAAGCCAAAAATAATTTTCCCCGGTCAGGATATAATTACTTTCTTGTGTATCATATAATTATACCAAATCAAAACTATCAATAAACTTAATTAGAACAATCAGAGAAAAATCAATTTGATAAAAATTCTGCCTAAAAATAAAAAAGTCTAAAGTTAAATAAACGCTCCTTAAATTAGTTTTGACCTAAATTGGTTTATCTAAATGTAAACAATGACGAATTTACGTGGAGGGTAGAGTCGTCCGAAGATTTATTAGATAAGATAATTGCCCACTTTTCTACAGTTTTGAAAAAAATTTATTTGGTTTACGAATTATGAAGAACACTAATTCAAAACCAAGTACCTAAATCATTATTAGAAAGCCTCGACGGTGGTTTTAGGTCCATAGGTCTATAAGTCTATAGAAGGTTTTGAGAAACATATCATGACTGCCAACCCCTAAAATCCGAATATCTGAAAACTTGATTAAGGCCCGTTTGCACCGGTTTCCCTTAACTACTAACTACAACATAAATTTATTCTCCAGTAGACTTGTTAACGGGCGTATCCTAAGTAACGACTAGTTTAACTACAACTTAAATTTAACTAGAACTGGTGCAAATGGCCCTAAGTTTTGGAAAGTTTCTCAAAATAAGAAAACTTCAAATAGAAGAGCCTATAAAAGCCGTTTTAAGACTGTAAGATAGAATTAATTTCCATAGCGTCCTGAGAAACATGTAAGGAGTAAAAACTGTCTCAATATAAAATCTAAGGAGGCTATGCATTCTTCAAGACAAACATGGTGGCTAGAAAAAATTCTTTAAGGCTTTGTACACGATAGGCATTCACTAGAATTCGATAGCATTCGATAGAACGTACACCTAAGACTAGGGCTTAATGTCGGGGCTATTAAGGAAACTCGACATCCCCACTTTACTGTCTTTGAAGATTTTTTAACTGTCGTTCATTAATTACTAAAATCAAATTCTTCTAATTCAAAAAAATATTTTGTGTTTGTACAGTCACAGTATTTTACATAAACGTGACAGACAAAATAGGAGGTTATTGTTATAATTGTAATTTCCACAACCAATCGATAACTATACTTTTCGAAAGGTGACGTCAGTGAAAAACATTGAAATTTTCGCTCAATAATATATATACTTTTACTACTTGAGCAGTAATTGTTGTCTCGCAAAAATGGTAGTACCAAAAGTTTTATTAGACAAAGAGAAAACCTCGAGAAAACCACATACAATTTTAAGCTTTTTTAATACCGTTTAGGCTACTTTTGAATTATACAAATACAGGGTGCAATAAATAGGGCTCGGATTTATATGCGGACAAAAGTAGCAAAATAAGCATTTCCTATGCGCTAAAAAACATGCAATATGTGACATAAATGTACGTTATAAATTTCAAATATTGACAAAAAACATTTATTGATTTTTAAATTATAGAAATTAATGGGAAAAATAGATATACAGTGTATACCTGTATACCTCCTGAAAAATATTTTGAGACAAAAGTTACTCGTTTCATGAAGAAAAACTTAGATATAGTTCAATTTTTAAAAGACTACCGACACGTGACTTTTAAAATATTCAATAAATAATTAATTTAATTATAAATTTTCTAAATAAATATTTAATAATAATTAGCAATAAATGTATTAACTAAATTAAATAATTAAACTCACGAAATAAGTCGTTTTCATCTTTATTTATACATATAAAGATGGTCACGTGTCGGTAGTCTTTTAAAAATTCTAGTATACCTTTTCATCACTTACAAGGGTGTTCAAGATATTGATAGTAACTTTCATATTTTATATGGACGCCATATTGGATTTTATTATATTATTCTTATTAATTCAAGTTGCCATGAAAAACAATCGATACGGTTTAACCTGAAAACTCGAGGCGTTTCTTGTTTTAATAAGTTTTGCTGGACTTCAATGATCACGAGAGAAGAAAAACGTTTTGTGAAAGAAGTATGACTTGAGCATCACTTTTAAAACCCTGATGTCTAGATATTTATACAAACATGTATAAAAATGTTTAGCATTCGCAAGCTGGTTTTTGCACAAGATGAAGCACATTATCTGAGTAGGACATATAACTCATTTTGTTTTTACAAACAATTGATTCGGTGTTCTAATTACCGTGTATTAAAAGTTTGTTATTTTATTATTTCAACAAGGTCGTAATAAATTAAACAATATAATTATCACATTTAAGAAAAAATCCAAAAATACTATATTTAATGACGTCATATTATGTCGTCTGTGATTCGTATTTTAAAACAATGAAGTTGTGTAATAACTTGAAAATATCGAATCCAAAAAAAAATTGACTACGCTACTGGAATTAACGTTAAAAAGTGTCGGACAATATCTTAACAGTTTTAAGAAATCTTGAAAAACAATGACGATAGTGATCAAAATTAAAATAACGAAAATCTGAATTTTGGGCTATAACTCCAAAACTAATGAAGGTATTAGAATTTTGATTTCACTGTCTGTTTGTCTCAAAAAAATAGATAGATCATGTTATTAGTTTTCTGCTAAATCTTATATTAACTGATGAGATACTGACAAGCAATGCAAACCACTCTGTACAATAAAAAAATGACGGTTAAGGTCGTAGGTAGACTCGTGTTTTACTAATAGTGTACGATTACGATTAGTGAACTTGTGATTAAGTACCCATTGTATCAATTTGCGTACTACCGAAGTGGTAAAAAAGTAATTAAAATAAAATACAATTAATTAATAATAAAAACTTACGTCTAGAATGTTAATTGAAGTAAAGTTGTTACATAAGTATTTGTATTAATTTACAAAACGAGAACCCCAAAGTAAAATCCACAATTCCGAACAACTAAAGATCCGTTTCCAATTTAATAATTTATATAGGTACGATATATAAGAGACTAATCAAAGTAAATCAGCTTTCCTGATATTGCAGGGCTTTCATTCGTGACACTTTCATTCGTTCTTTTACAGTACTGAACGTTTTGCAATATCTAGAATATTCGATGCTCAACTGTTTTTCTGATTTTGAAAAAGTATTGAAAACAATCCATCTAACATATTTCATTTATAATATTTATTTAAAATTCACACCATAGCCGAGATATCTGCTGTGCCATAATAAATCAAACACACTGTATATGTGTGCTCGTTTACAAAATTAACTTTTTAGAGGCATTATACATCCCTAAAAGGCATAATAAGTCGTTTTTGAGAATAGTTTTATGATACAGTTTAAATATCTCCAAAGCTTTGGTTAATATAGAATTTTTTAACAGACTTCAAGAGTTGCTCCTTGAGTACCAGTAAATCTAAATAAGTTCTAGTTTTAAAATATTAAACATGTAAGTTATTGCGTTTCATTTGCATAAATAATTGTTGAAAAATGTGCAGTACTTTAAATTTAAGAGGGTACTTTAAGAAAAATCACCGATTTTGCTACTTCTCAACAGTAGGTATTCAATACAAAAATAAAACTTGATAGATGAGTAACTTCCAATTAGTCCATCAAAAAGTAGACAATTTTTGTTTTAAATTATATTAAAAATTCAACGGTAAGGAGATATTTGAGAAAAACAAGTTTTTTGTGCCATTTTTCCCAAAATGGTGCCATTTCCCAAACCGGCACTAGGTGGCAAAGTGAAAATTCGGAAAGAAGCACCTCAAAATCTATAAGACTACCAATTTTCAAAACTTCCGCTAAACTTTCCACCTCAAACTACCAAATGATCAATATTAAATCGATATTATCACACTGTAGGCCCGGTTTTTCAGTTACTGGAAATTGTGGTACTATGAGTATCCCTGGTTAATTTTGTTTGTTGCAGTTGTAATAATGAAATTTATCGTAACCGTCAACTTATTTTCATCAAACAAATTTGTGGCCATAGGTTATAGTGTAGGAAGTTTTAAAATTGATGGAAGGAAAATATGTCAACTACATTAATTATCTATTTAAAATTTTTTTTTTTGCGGGAAAAGATTAGTACAGCAATGATAATCAAGACTTCATAATGACATGACAGTGTTGTCAATAATTTTTTTTATCTACGACCGTCCAATAAGACGTTCATTACTCTATGATTTTTGACCAGTAATGTGTGTCATTACTCAACACTTGCAAATCATTGAATAATCTACATATTACTCAATGATTATTATATTACTCAATGGTTTACCGGGCCACACAGGGGATTGGAAAACTTTTATAGCTCCGTTATTTGTCAACATATCAAAATGAAATTTGCTGTGAGTTATAGTCACATAAATTGCAATTTGTTTAACTACTTTTGAAAATTCTTCCATTTCCGATTTCGCCGGAAATGAAGTAAACTTTCGATTTTTAAATGCAACACCATATATATTTTTATATTTTTGAATTCTACATTAACTTTTTAATATATTTCCATAAAAAAATAATTATTTAAAATAAATAAAAATTTTTTTTTCAATAAATAGTACCATTGAATGTATACTTGGTTTATAATATTTACGGTCGTGGATAAAGTATAGTATCCTACTCGCGTGTAATGCTCATTACTCACTCTAATGAATACGACACTCGCCATCATACGGCTCGTGTCGCAAATTCATTCTTATGAGTAATGAGCATCATTACCCGCTCGTTGGATAATATACTATTGTCCAACTGTCCAAAAAAACGTTAAATTTTAATATCATTTACAAATCGCAAAGTTTGCTATTTTTTAATATAGTATCATTTTTTAGTTTGTTACCCTTAACAACGTGAAGCGTGTAGCGAGCGAGTCTGGCAATACAGGCGAGTCATACAAAGCTACTTTGACTCCGTATAAAACATTTAATTTTTTCTGCAAACGTAAAGCGGAAAACTGAAAATTTTAATGTTTTAAAGAGCACCATCTCTTGTCAATTATCTGAAGTTCAATTGTCAAATATTTTTTAATGTTAACTTTAATTTGTAAAAAAAAAGCTAATAGTGTAGTCAACGGACCAAAATTTATCCTGATTTTCTGACTTTTTTTGTAACAGCGAGTTTTTTTTTCTTAATCGGTCGAAACCATTCCTGCGAGTTTGTGTATAAAATGTCTCAACCCAATTTTGACCGGAAGGCCCTTATTCTTCGACTTAGTGTAAAAGTTTGATTTTTTCAAGTTTCCGTTTCACTATTTTTTTAATAACTTCGCTTGTATTGGTCGGATCGGGACCAAAAATTTTTCCTTTCGTTTGTAATGAATCTCTCTTTAAAACTGCCTGGGTTAAAATTATTTATATTAATTTCCTCACCTAAAAAAAAATTCAAAACTTTTTAACAACCAAACCTTGGTTGTTAGTTAGTCTATCTATGACAAATATTAACTGAATTACAGCGTTTTGAAATAGGTTGTTGCCACAAAGGCTACGCACGCATATCTGAGAGCTGTGTGAAAACGACTATTGTTAAGGTACTCTGGCAAACATCCCATATTGTACCAAATAGCTACAAGTTATTAACATAAGTACTCAAATGTAGAAACCGATTTCAGCCTAAAATAAAAAACACGTCACGTTGAAATGGCACAAGTTCGAGACTCGAACCCAGGTCCTCTAGATCGTCGTATAATGAAGCCACGCTCAATTATTTTTTAAAAGCATTTTAAAAACATTTTAAAAGACGACTTTTTAAAACCACATAATTGAAAGTTAACAAAAAACAAATGTTTTTTATGTTTCTTAATCATAGAGATTAAACATGTAAAATCATACTTGTGTAATTTGGTAATTTCCTGCTTCCCTATTGAATTTAGAAGAAAAACTTTCCAATAAAAGTTATAGAGCATAAAATTGTGCATCTATAAATCAACAAACTAAATTCATTTTGAATGTTTTATAATGCCAGAAATTTAATTTGAAAATTAGCAGAAATAGCGATTGGCATGAAACACTTTAAAGGAAAATTATCAAAAGTTCTACGATTTCAAATTAAATTTTTGGCGTTAAAAAGAATTCAAAATCAATTTTGTTTGTTGATTTAGATGCAGAATTTCATGATCTAAAACCTGTATTTAAATATTTTTTTTCTAAAATAATTAGGGAAATTGGAAATTACAAAAGTACGATTTTACATGGTAAATTTCTATAGTCACCGTATTTATCAAATTTTACAATTTTGTAATTACTTTATTCACTTTATGCGTTACCTTTAAATTTTAATAATGCCAGAAAAGAAAAGAGGGAATTTTATCAACTTGTTTCTCGCTATAGTTATTATCTGCCAAATGTTAATGGTGTGATTTTTATATTTAAAATTAAAAATTAAAATTTATCTTCAGTATTAAAATCGACGTTTAGAAATCAACTTCGTTTTAATTTTCGGGAATATTTGTGCAGTTTTTAAATTATTGAATGTGATCAAAATGATGGTGGTATTAACTTTACCTACGTGTTTGTTTTCCAGATTTTTCTTACATGAAAACTATGTGCTATTGGAGTCGATTTCATAACAAAAGGTGAGTTTTTTTACTCAATAATTAATTGTTGGGCGGTCATTTAATAAATTTTCTGTGCAAACGAATTTTATCGGCCAACATGGTAAAGTTGCAATCTTTAACTTTTTAATATTTCATTATTTTTTAAATAATTTTTTATTATAAAAAATGAGCTTTTAGGCCATCGAGCCATTTTTATATTTACATGAGTGGATGTGGATATATAGTCAAGGGGAAAAGTTCTGTATTTATTTGTACGTTCTTATTTTTTTTCGATCATATTAATATTAAAATAAAATTTGAATTTGTTTCGTGGCGTGCTTGTCTCGACTTGCCTTATCAAAACAATTAATTCTTCGCTTTATGCGTCACCTTCAAATTTTGATAATGCTCGGACAGTAGAGGGAGTTTGCTTTTAATTTATAATTATCTACCAAATGTTAAATTGTTCGATTTTTGTATTTAATATCTATAAAATTTTCGGAAAATTTGTGCCTTGTTCATTAATTATCAAATATGATATGTGAATCTGATTCAAACTATGGGAATTAACTTTACTTATACGTTTTCAGTTTCCTGATTTTTCCTGCATCGAAACCATGTGCCATTGGACCCAATTTTATTAACATGACACAAGGTAAGTTTTTAAATGATTTTTTTACGTCCATGCCCATTGATAAAACTTTCTGTATCAGTGAATGAATCGGTAAAGTTTTTAGTGGATTTTAACGAAGTTTTTAAACTAACACCAATGTGGTAAACGTTGGAATTTTTTAATATGATGTAGGTACTGATGTGCTCCTGCTCATCGAGCTTACGTTTGTAGTTAAAAATTACTTTATATAAAACGATAGGACTTACTAGATAATCGAGAGTAGCTACTTATCATGTAAATGAAAATTACACCCATCCCAAAAGGCGGAAATCAATTATCCGTTTGTTCATCAGCTACCACCACTGAAATTTAAACGCCAGGTAGATAGATACCATTAAAGTACCACCAGCTAGACGGTGACTCCAGTGTGCAAAACCCCTAATAGTATCAAGTAGTATACAGTGTCCAAAATGTATGGAATGTATCAATTATCTCGGCATTTGGAGAAAAAAAACAGTTTTTTTTAATCAGTAAAGTAATCACCCTGTATACTCTACTATTATGTACACCATTACAGAAATGATAACAAAAGCAAGTAGTGTAGAAACTACTGCAGTATTTACTGCTCAGTACCTGGATTCACTGACTATGTTCGATAGCTAGCGACGTCAGTCACCAACGAATTCGTTAAGTACCTATGACTTTTGTAATTCAAAGTTAAAGATTTACGAGGATAAATACATATGTCGTTAGGTACCGAGAAAATAGCGATAAATTACCGATTTTCGGTAGCTATAGACATATTTATCCACAAAAATCGAAAACTTTGAGTTACAAAATCAAAACATAACCTCAATCGCTAGTTAACGGTATCGCTCGTTATCGAAAAAGTTAGTGAATCCCTACACTGGCACTGTCGGTAGAATTTAATATAACAATACCGATTAATGATTTTATAACTTCCATGGCCAACCCTGGAAAGCCTGATCTGATCCGTTGTAAACGGCTGACGATTTTATTTTCGTGACCTCGAGCATACGTACTTAAGTATAAAGTACGGGTTACGGGTTTTTCAGCGGCAACCTATAATAACCTTCTTTGTACAGCAGGCTCCTGGTCTATAAAAGGATGATTTTTATTGTCAAAAAACTCCAAAATGTGCATATCATAAAGGGCGAGCCTGTCCAAATTGTAGAAAACGGCTATAAGATAAAAAGATAAAATTCTCTAGTAGGTACCTACTCTAGTTTTCGTCGAATATTTACAATTTACACTAATCGATCGGTTTCCTGTACTTGAAATATTATACTAAATAATAGTATAATTTCAACCTCGGAACATTTTATCAGTAAAACAGTAAATAGTTGTGTAATTTGAGATTTATAGGTACTAATTATTAGTTGTTATTAACAATAAAAAATTTGACGATATGTCGTAACATTAAAAGTTATTCCATAAATACTGATAAAATGCATTGTTGAAATTCCAAGTAAAGAATGTTTGTTGGGAACTTGTGGGAGACGAAGCTTTTCGTACGCTTTTAGTTTCCCAGCATTATTTACTTAAGTATACTAGTGTGGACGCTGCTTTAACATAGCTTCCTTGGCAAATTACTAAACAACATTTTCAGCTTTATTGGTAATTTCTTAATTACAAGTAAAACTTATATTTTTTAACCTTCCTGTATTTAACGCGTAATTAATTTATGGGCATGAAACATTCAGAAAAATGCTTGATAGCTACTCGATATTTCAGGTAATCATCGCAAACTACCTATACTTGTAAACTTGTGCCTTGGAAATCACAATACAAACACCGGACTCTATAATATCAAGTGCATATAATTGCGTATCTCATTATTACTATTACAACTTACAACACGCGAATTAAATTGCTACAAAAACCTGGATTACACGAATGCAGAATATCGATGAATGTACAGTCAGCCGCATAATTAATGGCCACCCTGGCTATATGTCTAGCACGAATTTTGGATGCAATTATCATAACACCCACCCCTACTTAAATTAAGGGGTAACTTTATTTTGCCAACAAGTAGTAAATCAACAACCTCCCCTTCTGTCGTTGTTGGCTAACAACCACCCTGGCGTATAGCCCAGGGTGGCGTATAGCCCAGAGTGGCCAATAATTGTAAGGCTGTTATTTTTCCTTATAAAATTAATTTTTTTATGCTACTGTATTCAAAATTTAATGTAGGTTTCAAAAAAGTAAGAATATTTATGGTGTTCCATTTAAAAATCAAAAGTTTACTTCATTTCCGGTGTAATCGGAAGTGAAAAAATTTTCACAAGTAGTTAAAACAATCGTAATTTATGTGAATATAATCCACACCAAATTTCAATTTGATATGTTGATAAATAACTAAAAAGTCTCAAAAAAACAAGTTTAAAATTAAAAAAAAAAGTCAGGCATATCTGGGTTAATGAAAACGTATATAATAATAAACACCTCGTATATTTTTATTAATGTTTTAGAATTACTAAGGAATGATGCTCAATAGTTTTTGATACTATTTTTAGTAGGTGGAATATTAATAATATTTTTGGAGCACCCATATCGTCGGTCCCATGCCAAAACCGCGAAAGTGAAAATATTAAGTTTCGAGATAATCGCGATTTAAGTTTCGCCGCGTTATTAAAAAATCATTTTGCATTATTTCTATTTGATTTTTGCTTTATTTATTTCTAGTTAAATAGTACTTTCAATTGTCTATACTGATAATCCTATTTTTTTCTTGGGGAACCTAAAGTATCAGATTCGTGATTTTGGCAATGGAATTCTTCTAAAGTTTGTGACATTGGTGAAAAATTAAATAAGCAGTTCATGAATGGTTTATTGATTTTTTTATTGAAATGTATTCAGAAAAAGCACAGTACATAATTAATTAACATAACAGTATAGAAACCTACATGAAAAAAATTATTAGTCAAACTCATATTCTGAATCTTCTTCGAGATCGGGTTCGGGTAATTTGTCTCGTACAGTTTGTGAATGTTTTATTTTTTTGTAGAAATCGTGATACTCAGATGGAATTAAATCAGTACACATTTTCATTAAGTCTTTGTATTTGGCAGCAGAAATTTTTAATTCTTCTTCATAAGCTTTTGCAGGTTCCTCCGGTAACGGTCTTCCTCTTTTTCTTTTAAGTGATGGAATACCGGCTTCAATAAATTCCTCCTCATACGTTAGTTTATAAAAAATCTTTATTCCTTCAGCACCTTCTGCCACTTTTCTGTACTCAATAGAACATACCTTTTTCCATGGTAAAATTTTTTTTAACTTTTCCGACATAAAATTGAAATTATAAAAATCATTGAAAGTCATTTTCGTGACTTTAAATGGAGCTGGTTTTATACGAGCACCTCGAATAATTTGAGCCCAACCTTCAGGCAACTACACAGGAGTGTGTTTAGAGTTTCTTTCGATTTTTGAGTGGATTGAATCACACTCCATTTCAGAATGTCCCGGTTCAAAGAAAGTGTGCCTTACGGTTTTTAAATTTTCACTTTTTTGTAAAACATACAAACACATAGCTGCCACTAGCGTATTCTTGTTTTGGCCGCCGCAGGAATCTGACATCATTCTAATGACTTCTATACCAGTGCTGTTAGTTTTTTGCTGGATGTATCTAAGCAAACACGTTGCGATTTCGTTTGCTCCTCTGTTGCCTTGGGTTTCGTCCCATAAAAAGCACTGTCCTTCGTGGGAGTTTAAGTCAAAAATAGTGAAGTTATACACAGCCAACTTTCTTAGATAAAAAATTTGTCCAGCATTTCCTTTAGGAGTAGTCAAAACGGCTTCTAAATCGAAGTTGAAGGTTAGTAAAGTATTGTCATTTTTAGCTAACTCTTTATCTTGCTCTCTGAGCTGGCGAGCGGCATCTTTTCTGTTAATGTGATTTTCGTAACCTCTATTATTTTCTTTTTGCTCTGCAGTTAAACTATGGTAAGCCAAACACACTTTACATTGATCCTTTTTTGGCCGAAAAAAACCAACATTGAACTCATTAAACACATTTCTAAATTTTTCTAAAGAAACTTTTTCATTTCTTGTTTCACATTTTTCAATAAAAAGGCGGTGCATTTTTGAAACGTTAAGAGAAGCGTCAAGGTACCTTTTTTGAGTCGATTTACGACAATAGTGGGATTCGATAGCTGGGAAAGATGCAATGAACTCGCGAATAAAATTTATAGTGGCTTCCGGAAATTTGTTGTGAGGTACATGTTTCCCTCTAAAGTCTTTTTGCACAATTCCACTTTCAGAAACTTTTTTCAACGAACTACGTAGAAGGGCATCGGTTACATTTAGCGTGGACATAAAAAATTCGCGACAAACGTTTGCTTTTTTTTCACCAGCTACGGTAAATGAATATACATTTGTGTACAATCTTCTCGAACTTGTTTGTGTTGTTGATCGAATTTTAGGTTCGCGTATCAAATGTTGTGCAATAAAAGCACGTTGCTCATTAATGTCTGCCAAATTTCTGAAACTTTTATAAATTTGTTGTCGGTGCTCTTCTTTTACTAAATTCGAACATTTATGAGAAACTTTGTTAATACACGGTGGTGGTAGGAGTGGACGAGCAACATGCTCAATATTTCGAAATCCAACGTAAGCTTCACCCTTCACTCGTTTTTGGCGTCTCACTTCTTTTTTTGGTAGCAGCTTTTTCTTTTTCAACGGCAAACCTTCTCCTTGGAGCAAATTTTCTTGTTGCGTTTGAGTTGGAAA
This sequence comes from Malthinus seriepunctatus, assembly GCA_963924605.1. NCBI lineage: Eukaryota > Metazoa > Arthropoda > Insecta > Coleoptera > Cantharidae > Malthinus > Malthinus seriepunctatus. Next base: position 10,885,846 of record OZ004602.1, read on the forward strand.
GTTATCATTAGAACATGAAGGTAGAACTAAATCTGTAACAGGAGATTCGTGTTCCTGTTCTAAATTCGATGGGGGTTCATAATTTGCATCAAGAATGCTATCATCAGAGCTGAATATTTCTTCTAGCTCTGAGGTGGAAGAAGACGTCCTAGAAGAGGGTTCACGCAGTCTAGGTGAAGGTGAGCAATGTGAAGTTGATGGAAGTGGGCAATCTTTATTTTGAGATGATGCTACGCCCTGGTCTAAAATTCATAAAAGTAGTTTAGTAAATTATTATGGAGTTCAAAACTTTTTTAATTATTACAATCAATTTTTCAAATGATTAATAAAATTTTACATAAATATATTTACCTTTTTCGATTTGCTTTAAAGCGTTTTCAAGAATCCTTTTTGATCTACTATTCATTTTTTAAAAATTATCTCCAGATTAACAAATTTACCACTTAAAACTCACTGATAACAAGTAATGTATTGACTACTACTAACTGATATTATAGGTATTGTTATAATCACAGAACCACCGAAATTATTATTAATCGAACTGCACAAGATCCCGACAATACAAATAACGAAATGCTACTGACGAACTTATAAAGATTTTAATTTTTGAATTAAGTATCTAATCAATTTAACAGCACCTGCTTCTTATCACAATAAGTAAAAATAGTTTTTGTTCAAAAAATCTAATCTTTGTGTTTTAACTAAATAAAAGATGAATGCTATCACAAGTTGTAATTAACAAAGTAGCATCGAAAATTTCTTGCAATAATATTTATAGTTATCACCATAATGTTGACTTTATAGAAATAGGTATTCTTAGTGTTATGCTAAAGTATTACTGGAAACGATAAGGGCTTGGTTGTAAAAATAAATATTAAAATTACATAAAGATGACGGGGTAGTCGTCTAACAAAATTTAATTTTTTATTAAATTCTTTATAATTAACGTATAGGACTTTTAGTGTGCCTAAAATTTGGCTACTTATTACTTAATTTATGGTATACATCACTACTAGTGCAGCAGGTTAATTTTTGGGATTAGAAAGCGCTCCGCAATACCAGGTAGTGCATTCAAAATCAATATGCCAAAATCACGAAAGTGGTAGTTTCGTGAAAAAGTTCTACTTCTCATTTTTATTTTCAATGCCAAACTCACGAATCTGACACATTCGCGTTATTGCATTGTAACAAATTCATTTATATCAGATAAGTGAAATGGAAACACCAAATTAAAATGCTTCAGCTTATGCTAACAGTTTCGTGACTTTGGCATATGACGCTTAGCTTTTAAGACAGTCATATAATGTATTTAGGCGAAAAAGACAAAAAATGCAGTTTCGTGGTTTTGGCATGGGACCGACGATATATTATAAATATAGCTGATTAGCAGCTTTAATATGTACAAAAATGTCCTATTATGAACACATCCGAATTTTTGAATTATGTTCCTAGTAACTATTATCTATTATAAATATTTTTCAGGACCGCATTTATAATTTTTTAAGGATAAAATATCAGTTATAATTTGAAAGTTGGCAAATACATCAATTACTTGAATATTTTATTGTTTAATATGTTATTTTGGGTTAAAAATTCTTCCGGTTAAACCGGAAATTAGATAAATATTAAATGCTTTTAGGATCACCCTGTATATATTTTTTAATTATTGAAAAAAGTTAAAAAAATCTAAAATTAATTTTGTTAAGACTAATGCAGGGTTTCCTAATGTAAGAAAGAGATGGTCGTTCAGATTATGATTGCAATTTGCAAGGGGCGTATTGACGTCTAACGCCGCGCCGCTACTGGTAGCCGAGTGCTTATGTACCGAGAGTACAGCCAGAACACGTATAAATGATCCAATGATAATTTCAGCATATTTTTGAATTTATTTAATTAAATTAAAATTAATTTTAAGTAATTAAAAGGGGTTGAAATTAACAAATTATCACTTTGATTTATTTTTATTTGCTTTAAATTCTTTTAATTAATTATTCATAATTAGAACAATAAAAAAGTTTAGCTATTTAATTGTTAACACCCACAATACTATATTTTTAGTGCAGTTTACTAATTGTACTAAAAGCCGGATTTTAAAACTCCCCCAAAAATAGATAAAGAGCCACCCGGTACATTATTATCACCTATTATTGCAAAAAAAATTGTCATTAAACATAAAGCAATATCTCTGCAAGTACGCAAAAATACTTAAAAATAATAATAAAAATAAAGAAATAAATCTTACCAAAATAGCTTTTCAACTTCTTATAATTAATGTTAATATAGAAAATCGAAATAGTCACAATTTTTAAACAAGACAGCGTCGTACTAACGCGAAAACGGACAATATAATACACTGGAACTAAAAATTTGCACGTGTTGTACGTACATCACGTGAGATTATGCTGTAATCGGGCGGTGGTTGCCGGACTATTCCGGCAGGCTCGGTTCAGCAAATTAACGAACATAAAACGATAAAACATACGATTTGGGGTATTAGTCACCCAAGTCACTCTATTCTTATATTGTTGAAGAACTAATAGCTATACTACCTATTGTGTGATCATTAGGATGTTTCAAAAGTTTAACTGATGGATTTCAATTTGAACCTTGAAATATCCGCGTGTTCGATCTCCTACGACCGACTCACTATAATGCGGTATTTAAAATAGAGCAAATTACAAAAGTTTTCGATTTACTTTTATTTTCCACGAAAAGAAAATCCTAGTTTTCCCACGAATATCGATTTTCTATTTGCTTACAATGCTTACATAGAGGTAATGTTAGTATCACTATATCACATGTTTTTTTTTAGCTGGTGCTTCTTTTTTTATCGTTCAAATAACAGAAATTCCTTTAAAAGAATAAATTGAAAAACTCGAATCCCCATTAACTTTTACAGCAGCAGGTAACTTGCCCTTTTTGGTCTGCTATGCACACACGAACAGGTGCTTTTGTTAAACGACTGTAAACTCCAACTTAAATATCTAGCGATTCCCTTCCGCTACTAATTACTAAAACAAAAGAATTCGTTTTATAAAAGAAATTGCCAAGAAAATGTTTTTAGTTTTTATCAAGTTTTTGCATTTCCGTAAAAGTTTTTCCCGTCGGTTGGAGCAGAGGTAAGAAACCTTCTCGTGCTAGGTGGCCACATCCTTAATTATTTTGGCAATTTTTTCGTTTTATCAAGTAGTCCAATAATTTACTAAAACAACGGATGTGGCCATACGAGGAACTTTTTCCTACCCGTGAAATCTTGTAATTTTGTATTTTTATTAAAAAAAATTAATTTAATACTATCTAAATATACAAGGTGACCCATTTAAGTTAAGGGACAGCCACTATGACGGCCAAAAAAATGAATGATTTTCAAGAATTTTTTTGACCGGGTAAATAAAGTAATTTTTGGATCGGGTTTTTTTATTTTATTAAGTACACATCCAATAATGTTTCCACGAATTTTTATTAAAAAATATTAAATAGTTTTAACATAAACGATGCCGTAGAGCCTGAAAAAAAATTCCCCCTCCATGGTCGCATCGATTTTTCAAAAGCCCGTAATCTGACCAAAAAAAAATTAATATACAGTAGAACCCCGTTATAACGTACCATCAGGGGCCGAAAAATTTGGTACGTTATAACCGGAAGTTCGTTATAAAAACACAATAAATAAACAAAATATTAAAATGGGATCAAAGATTTAGGCCCGTTTGCACCGGTTCCCCTTAACTACTAACTACAACATAAATTTATTCTCCAGTAGACTTGTTAATGGACGTATCCTAAGCAACGACTAGTTTAACTACAACTTAAAATTAACTGGAATTGGTGCAAATGGCCCTTAGTCCGTTATATCCAGAAAAACGTTATAAAGGGGTACTTTATAACGGGGTTCTACTGTAATCTGTATGAATGTAGTTATCGTTGTACGTAGCCGTTTTTTTTATTTTGATTTTTCACAAAATGGCGACCGATTGAAAATATTTTCATTTTTTCGACCGTTTTTTTTTTGTTTTCAAACAGTTTAAAAAATAGTAGAAAACAAAATTTTCCAAATCGGCTACTCTTAACCTTAGCCACTACTAAGACGAACAAAACAAAAAAAAAGAAATTAAAAATCGGTTAAGAATTGTCCGAGTTATTGATGAGACCAGTTTGAAAAAAGTCGTTTCGAGAAAAATGCGTTTAAAGTTTTCCATTTCCAGTCCATTTCTCTCGCAATGAAATCATGTATCTTTTAAAATTTTCGTACCTATATTAAACTATCGAGTCCTGGACCATATCACGGTTCTTCCTCTTCATCTCCAGGGGTTTTGTTGGCTCTCTTAATTTTCCCTTAATCCTTAGTCCCTTAATCTCTTAAGGGACTAAGGCCCGTTTGCACCGGTTCCACTTAACTACTAACTACAACATAAATTTATTCTCCAGTAGACTTGTTAATGGGCGTATCCTAAGCAACGACTAGTTTAACTGCAACTTAAATTTAACTGGAACTGGTGCAAATGGCCCTCGATGCGTAACATTCTGATCGGGAGGTCAAGCGATGAGCGAAAAACAGTCGGCCTACCTGCTCTTACTAAAATCGCTGTAACTAGTCAATTTTTGAAATTTTGACCTGCAATTTTGTACACATATTTTTGAATATACCGGGTGTCCCACTTAGCATGCTCACCATGGGGATCACGTAAACTGTAAGAGATACGAAGTCGGTTAAATGACACCAAATGTAGCCTCTTTTATAGCCAACTCGATCGTACTTGTTTTTTGAAAAATATTATTAGCACTCTAGATATTTAGAAAAAACTGAAAAAGTTCATTTTCTTTAAATGCCTATAACTTTTTTATTAATCAAGATAATTTAAATTTTTATAAAAGGGATAAAGGCACTACTAAAACCTATAAATTTAATATACAAAAAAAATTTTTTATTAGGCCGTTTTGGAGATATGATGCAAAGTTATATTTTTTTAAACGCAAACCTAGTATTAATATTATGTTATTGCATATCTAATTTTTTTCTCTTTTCAAAAATATAAGGGTTGATAGGCTTAATTTTTCAAATTCTTGTTTGGTAACATAAAATTAAATAATAAATTTGTTATTTAATGTTAAAAAAAATTTTTTTAATCAAATATCCCTTGAAACAATCGAATAAAAAAAACAATTGAAATTAAACATAAGAATATCAAAAAAAAGTGTAAAAAAAATTCATAAAAAAATACTAAAAAATTTTAAAAATTTAAAAACGTATTTTTTTGAAAAGAGAAAGAAATTAGCTTTGCAACAACATAAAATTGAGATTAGGTTTGCATTTAAAAAAATGTAACTTTGCATCATATCTCCAAAACGGCCTTATAAAAAAATTCGTTTGTTTATTAAATTTATTGGTTTTAGTAGTGCCTATTATCCCTTTTTTGAAAATTGAAATTATTTTGATTAATAAAAAAGTTATAGGCATTTAAAGAAAATGAACTTTTTCAGTTTTTTCTAAATATCTAGAGTGCTAATAATATTTTTCAAAAAACAAAAGTAGGATCGAGTTGGCCATGAAAGAGGCTACATTTGGTGTCATTTAACCGACTTCGTATCTCTTACAGTTTACGAGATCCCCATGGTGAGCATGCTAAGTGGGACACCCGGTATGTACATTGTATAAGGCGTGATAAACTTGCACAACATACTGGCAACGATGCGCTAATAGTAAAGGATCGCGCTAATTAGAATACTAGTGTGCACAACAAAGCTAGTGCGTTCCTATCCCTGCAACACTAACCTTTTTCGTTGGAACAGACTATAGAAACTTTCAAGTTTCCCATGTTATTTAAATGGTTCGTGCGAGACCACTAAACGTTAAGATCTCGAGCTGAAATTTTTTTATCTTTTTTTTATATTTTTCTATCCATTTAGAAACTTTTTAGGGGGGCGCTTCAAATTCGACAACACCCAAAATAAGGGCCATCCTAGGCTCTGGGCCTCTACCGCTCAAAGGAAAACAATAAGAAGCCTATTCTTCTTTATGCAAAGCAGGAAAATTCCTAATCACCTGCCATTCTTCCTACTTTTGAATTTTATATTTTATTTCAGGTTGTGTTTGATTTTATTTTATTTGTCAAATCGGTTTTGTACTGAAACTGTACTTACAGTGCAGTTTTTGTGTATAATTTATTTGAAATCTCTTTTTAAATAAATAATACTTTAAAAAGTGCCGAAAATGGGGTCGTGCAAATCAGATTTATTGAGGAAGTGGGCCCAAATTAAAAAAGAATTTAATGCTTATTTATTAAAAAAGATTTGGATAAATATCTATTTTTCTCAATAAATTTCTATAACTTAAAAACGCATATTTACATATATCTGCTGCATATACTGGATGTCCCCGGAAGAATCTGCCTAACTTCAGGGGTGTATTCCTTAGGCCTTAGGTCATTTTAAGGAAAAAAAGGTAAATCAACATAGGTCCGATTCGGAAAGGTTACCGAGTTATAGCTTGTTGAAGATAGTAGTGGATTACGATGTGGAAAACGTCGATGATATTCCAGAACGGCAGGTAAATGTTAATAGCGTGTTTCAAATAATCACAATAACCAGTTAAGTTAACTTACAAGTAACAGCAAAAAATGAAAGCATTATTTAACAATTTTTTTTAAAGCCTACTCTTTACAATTTCGCTAACTCGCTAACCTTTACGAATCGGACCTATGTGTTATAACTATACTTTTGAAAATTCTTCCACTTCCGATTTCGCCGGAAATGAGGTAAACTTTAGATTTTTAAATGCAACACCATATATATTTTCACATTTTTGAATTCTACATTATATGTTGAATACATTTCCATAAAATATTAATTTTTTTAAATACTTAAATAAAAAATTTATTTTCAAAAAATACTCGCGTATTCAATGTATATTTGGTTTATAATGGGTAGGAATAAAGCGTTCGATATTTAAATCTGATTTGTTAAATATAATATTTCAAATATATGGTAAAATATTGCAAATGCAAGATTGCAATATTCGATATTTAAATTAATTTTGCACGATATAAAGAGTAAATGCTCGATAATGTTTATGAATTTTGCAAGATAAAAAAAAATAAATGTTCGATAAATTTTGTTCGATATTTAAATAAATTTTGCTCGATATAAAAAGAGTAAATGTGTGATAAATGTTGTTCGATATATAAATACGTTTTGCTTGAAATATTTTTAAAAACGTGGAAAAATGAAATATAAAAAAATAAAAATTTTTTTCACTGCACTAACGAAATACACAAAAGTTATACAAATGAAAGATAAGTTTTTATTATAGTAATAATACTGTTGGAATTTACGTGGTAAGTAAATTATTTTTAAGTAATTCACTATGAATTTTTAGCAACGTCTATAAAAGTGAACGATAAAGTCAAATTTTCATTTTCATATTTCAAACATACAGAAATTCAATTATAAAATTTTTTTTGAGACCTTAATATTTTAAAGTAGATAAAATATACGGAATAGTAAAAAAATAAAATTTCAACAAAATATAATCGCACGTGCGTTTATTTTTATACCGAACGTTTACATTTTTTATCGAACGTTTACATTTTTTATCGAACTTCAAATTTTTTATCGAACGTTTACTCTTTTTATTGAACGTTTCCTCTTTTTATCGAACGTTTACTCTTTATATCGAACGTTTACTCTTTTTATCGAACGTTTACTCTTTTTTATCGAACGTCTACATTTTTTATCGAACTTTTAATTTTTTATCGAACGTTTACTCTTTTTATCGAACGTTTACTCTTTATATCGAACGTTTACTCTTTATATCGAACGTTTACTCTTTATATCGAACGTTTAGTCTTTATATCGAACGTTTACTCTTTTTATCGAACGATTACTCGTTTTATCGAACATTTTTCTTTATTTATCGAAGGTTTATTTTTATATCGAACGTTTAATTTATTTATCGAGCATTTTAATTCTTTATCGGTCGTTTTCTAGTTTTATCGGAAATTGTATATTTTATCTAACATTTATTTTAATATCGTGCAAATGCATTTTTTTATCGAAAAATTGTATCGACCATAAGAATTAAATATCGATCATTTAATTTGTAGCGGTTTATAATATTTGCAATATATTTTTTTTATAGTATCCTACTCGCGGGTAATGCTCATTACTCACTCTAATGATTACGGCACTCACCATACGGCTCGTGTCGCAAATTCATTCTTGTGAGTAATGAGCTTCATTACCCGCTCGTTGGATAATATACTATTATTTTTTACCTAGGTTATTGAGAAATTTAATTTCTCTGTTTAAAAATGAGTGAATAATGATAGCATTTTAGACTAGTAGTAAAAAAATATTTTTTCCACTCCCATATGTGAAACTAAGCATTTCGTCATCACTTACTCGTTACGAAAATAGCATTTTCGTCTCTAGTGAGAAAAAGTTTTATTACAAGCGGATGTTGTTTACAACATGAGGTGAAACCAGTTTTTTTGTGGTCGGTTCACATTTTAGTAAAAAGAATTATTTTTTTAAAATGTACTAATTATCGTCGTAGAAAAAATAGCATTTACGACTCGAGATGAAATCCGTTTTTTTCGTTCGAAAGATTAATTCACTCGCCCCTACGGGGCTCTTGAATTAAATTCTATCTCACGAAAAAAACGTATGTTTCATCTCATGTTGTAAAAAATACTATTAAATAAAATTATTTTAGTTGACATATTTTCCGTAACGCAAAATTGGTTGGTGGAGCTTTATCAAACGATATGTTTGCTTTTTTAATCTCATGTTTAATTTGTAAAAAAATGCATTTAAAAAATAAGTGAGTCGATTTATTTGCACCCAAGTGTATGATGCAAACTTACGTTTTTTATACAAACCTAATCTTAACTTTATGTAATGGGGAACTGGACTACAATCGAATTTTGTACTTTTTTCTATAAAAACGTAAAGAACTAAACAAAAAAATTATCACTTTTTTAAATTTTTTCTCTAACTCGAATATTAAGCCCAAAATAAATTTTTTAAAAAAGCTATGACGTAGCTACTACTAACGCACTAACCGGCAATCTCACATAGGAAGAAGAGAGCTGGATATATATTAGTAGCTACGTCACAGCGTTTTTAAAAAATTTATTTTGGGCTTAATATTCGAGTTAGAGAAAAAATAAAAAATGCTATGAGATCAAAATAAACTGTAGTTGCAAAATAAAAAATAAAAAAACAAGTGTCCAGTTCCCCATTAAAAATCTAATTTTATTTTCTTTTTAATAATATGAGGGCAGGGCCATATTATCCACTAGGCTGACAAGGCTAAAGCCTAAGTCGCCTTTTGCAGAAAATACCTAATAAAATTCTTAGGTGGTAATTAAATAGGCGTCAAATCTGTATTAGCCTAAGGCTCCAAGCAGACGTAATCCGGCCCTGTTGCCCTGTATGAGGGTTGATAGGGTTAATTTTTAGAATTATTTTATGGCTGGTAACACAAAAATAGAAAATGAATTGGTTATTTATGTCAAAATAAATTTAAAAAATCAAGTTACACATGAAACAATCGAATTAAAAAGAAAGAGGTTAATTAAATAAATGAATATCAAAAAACGGGTATTTAATCAATCAAACAAATGAAATGTAATTCGTAAAAACGTACTAAAACACTTAAAAAATAAGCCTATTAAGCCTCGTATTTTTGAAAAGAGAAAAAGAAAAGCTTTTCAATGATATAAAAATGAGGTTATAGGTTTACATTTAAAAAAACATAAGTTTGCATCGTATCTCCAATACGGCGCAAGAAAAAAAATTCTTTTTTTTTGCTAATTTTATTGGGCTTAGTAGAGTCTATTAGCTCTTTTTTGAGAATTGAAATTATTTCCATTAATAAAAAAGTTATAAGCATTTAAAGAATAGTAGTTTGTTTTATTAGGAGTAAAAATCACTTTTTTTCAGCCCTACTGACTCGCCTAAAAAAAGTGACTTTTACGATGAAACGTATGAAACATTTAATTTTTTCTTCAAACGTAAAACTTCTTATAAAAAACAAAAAAAAATTTTTTGAAAGATTATTTGTAGTTCAATTGTCATATCCATATATTTAAAACGCTAAGCCTTTTCTTGATATATAATAATAGCCTACTTCTACTGGACCGATTTTGATGATTTTTTTTTTAAATTGAAGCTCTTGACCCACAGATATGTCACCACTAATTTTTTTCTCAAAATTATTAATTTCATACATTGTTTTATATTTTATAATATACATAATAAAATAATCAATTTTATAATTTAAAATAATCCAATTTTAAAAATTATAAATGAGAATAAATGTAGATAATATTTGGTTTTATACGATAAGGCACACATTATACATTTGGTAGTGGTGATAAAATTTTCAATACTTTTATTCGACCAGTACGTTTCTAATACGCGATATGATCAGGTTGATGCGTGCATTTTTAATTGCGTTTCGTGCTTTTGTGAATTTTGGATTTTTGAGACGGTTTTTTATGTTGCCCTCTTTGGCTTAGTTATCTTTAAGGTTAGTTTTCTTATTTTTTTTTATAAAATAGTCATAGCTCATTCATATCTTCAAAAACTTCGTCGATTTCGACGGGGGTGACCGCTTATGTTTTAAAATTAACTTTAACTAGTAAAAAGAAGCTATGATTATTAAACGCAACGAACTAATTATAACAGAAAATTTATAAAAACATTACCTTTTTACATTACAAATGCTTAAAAATATTACTTTACGTTACAATTTGTTGTAAATATTTAAGGTTAAAATTTACCTTTACCTCCTAGGAGGTAAAAGTAGAACTTTAACCTTACTGTCAACTTTTTTGACATTTGAAGAAAAAATATAATTTTGCTAAATAGGTATGTAATTGTTTTTTTTTTCACTTGTGTCAAAAAGTGACATTATTTTCTGGTTAAGTTATTTGGACGAGAAGTTAACCTTTTTATCAAAGTACCATCTTCTGTTGTGTTGCTAGGTAACACTTTTCGTCTTATGGCGAAAACTGTTTTTTCGGCGTGTAAAATTTGTTACTAATTGACAGACTTTGATATAATTAAATTAAAATAAATGTCAGATTTACATTATTAAATTAAAAAATTTATTAGTATTTTTGTGAAGTTCTTACTCTCGAATAAAAAATATTGTATGACACACGGACGAAAATGTTTTTCGGACTCATACATTTGCAGGACTCGGCTTCGCCTCTTCCAGCAACTTCACTTACTAATTCTTTCGAGAAATTTAACTTTTAGCCCTTGTATCATAAATAACTATTAACCAACTGCGTCTATTTGATGCTTGATGTGCATGTAATACCTAAATAGCTACTGGACACACACACTGTATATTGCATATTTATTATTTGTTGATAAGTCGATAAAAAGTAACACCGCCACATAAATGGTTGAAACAGTTGAAACACGGAACTAATAAATATGGCGATTAAATTATTTTTTTGCAAGGTCAAATCATAATTAGATATCGGTTTTTGTCGTTACAGACAAATGCAATAAAAATTAAAGTTCACGAGTTCTAATATGATTGATAAAGAATTTTTAGGTTCTAACAATTCGCCTGTACTATTAAAAATTTCAAATTTCGAGTTCATAGAGTTCATCCATCAAGTATTTACTATAATAGGACACCAATTTAATTAAGTGTTCTTGATATAGTTTACGCATAGATATAGTGTTTTTCAGCTTCTATAAAGTCAACAGTTGCTCATTGTAAATAATAGGTAAGAAGGTAAGCATCCGCTCTACTATGGCGATTGTAAATCTTTAATTATTTAATTATAAATTAGTGCTAAATAATAAATTTCATTTCATATTTATATAAAAATAAAGGATAATGATAAGCCGAAAAACACTATATCTATGCGTAAACTATAACAATCAAGTCTCAGTTTACACCTTCAATTATTTAGTGACACCATATTAGTGACACATACCTACTTAGATTACTTTATCAAAGTCGTGATGGCTTTCTTGCCTATGCAGACTCCTAGTCTGCTGTACAGGCAAACCGGAGCGTTTGTAGATCGTTCAAGCGACTGGAGCAGTTTTGGCCAGCCGCAGTAAAAGCCTGAGCGTTTGTAGCGGACTTTAAACTACCGTTGTCTGTTATTACTAAAGTACAAAGTGGTATAACAATTTCAGACATTTAAAAAAATTTATTCGGGGAAAATAATTAACAAAAGATACTGTTAAAAACTCTAAAGGCCGCTACAAACGCTCGCACTTTTCTTTTACTACGGCAGGCCTGCGGCCGCCTGAACGATCTACAGACGCTCCGGTCTGTACGTAGTCAAATCTGAGCGTTTGTTGTGGGCTTTAGTTAAAAATTCAGTAATTAAGACAATCTTACCATGTCAAGATACCACATAATTATTACGGGCTTAAAATTCAAATCCATAGAAGTAATTTTCTTTTGTATAATCCACACAGCCATACAGAGTCCACCTTCAATTTTTTTAAAAGCATTTTGATGAATTTAACCTTGACATTAATTATTATCTTGTTTAAATTAATCTACATTGCTTTCAATTGGAATTTAGGAGTTGAATTAGTAGGTATCTAAGGGACTTCTTTCAGAAAAAATAAAAATACTTTTCATCAATCCTTTATTAATCGAAAATTTAAACTGCTTTTAAAGGATCACAATCTACTTCAGAAACAAAAACTTGTACAGATTTTTCTAACAACTTATCCTGCAAATTATTTTTAAATATTTTCAAAAATCCGCGTTCGGAATTACTATGATTGGTTAAGATTACATGAGTACCATTTTGAGTAGCTTCCAAAACATCATGATGCGACATCTCCCCTGTTAAATAAAGTCCAGCTTTTGCACCTCGTAAAACTGAACTTCCTGAACCAGCACAAACAGCAATGGAATTTATTAAGTGATCTAAAATAAAAGTTTTAATAATAGTACTTTGTTTTATTAGGAGAGAAAGTAATGTTTTGTGTGACAAGACTGTGTTTACAAGCGAGTCACACTAAAGTACATTCACTCTGTATAAAACATTTTATTTCTTCTTCAAATGTTTTTGCTCACCTTCGTCTTTATTTCTTGCCAAAGCTAAACTTAAATTTGGTATGTTTATATGTTTTTTGACCCTGTCGACAACTTCTTTAACTCTAACAGGTGCGGCTAACTCACATATTCTTCCTACAGTATTTTCAGTAATTGGATTGCACGACTGAAAAGGTACTGCGTTAGCTAACCAATCGTTAACACCGCCACTAACCGCGTCCCAGCTTGTATGAGGAGAAAATACGGCGATTTTGTGTTTTATGCACTTTACAACAATCCTCTCCTTCCACGTTCTAACAAAAAAAGAATTTAGTACAAATTTTAAACAAGTTTTAATTTAAAATACCTCGACGTTACCCTTTTTAACCCTTGAAATATGTTTGGATGGTAAGATATGATAAGGCGAGCTTCTAATTTGATTGCTTCGTCCAAAACGTCTTCTGTTAAATCGTTAGTAAGTAAAATTTTTTTTACAGGTTCCGATTCCATTGGATCCACAAGAAGTCCAACGTTATCCCAGCTTTCGGCGAGACTTAAAGGCGCAAAAGATTCCAAACGTTCGAGTATATGGCTCAAAGGTTGACCAGGAAAATGGGGTTCAGCCATTGTTAGAGAGGTAGGTAATATTGAATATTGACTGTAGTTTTTAAATTTTGGTTGAAGTTTTGAGATTGAACGTAATGGGAGTAATGATAATGTACGTATGATAATCATCAATCTGTAAATATTAAGTAAAAGTAACAGCTTATAAGTTTAACTTCAGTTTAGTTGACTGGAGGAAATGGTGCTTATATTTGAATAGTTCATTTTTTTTAGAAAAATTAAAAAAAGTGCGAAGCACTTGAAATTAAAAAATTTTTAAATACCCAGTACTACTCGTAAAAACCTTTATTTATATAATAGTTATAAAAATTTATTATTCTACATAATTCCATAACTTAATATCTCCATCATCGCTACAAGATGCTAATAATCCAGGTACTACAGGATTCCAAGACACGCTGTTAACATCTTGACCGTGACAACGATCTAACGAGCTTACAAAACTAAACGTTGGTGCGTTAGAATCTGTCGTTTCATCTTCTTTAAAAATTCTAATAATATCATCACCAGAAGCTGTAGCTATTAAACCGGTTAGATGACACCAACTGATGTCGTAAACAGCTCTCGTGTGATAACCAGCTAGAGTACAAACACACTTCCACGTCGGATCATTTCCAGTTGTTGCAATACCTTCACTGTTGTCCGGCAAATATTCTTTCCAAATTTTCACTGTCGTATCGTCACTACAAGTAGCCAAACGACTCCCTGTTTTATCAAAGGCTAAACTCCACACGGTCGATTCGTGCGATTCTAAATTAGCGAAACAAATCCAATCGTTATCTGTAGGATCTTCTTTGAAAAACTTAACTGTATTATCGTAAGAGGCGGAGGCTAAAATGTCGTTAATCGGATGCCATACAACCTAAATAAATAATTTTAGTAAATTGTTTAATTTTATTGTAAATGTTTACCTTCTTTACATCTTGTGTATGTGCATTTAACACTGCTACACATTCGTACTCGTCTTCTTCGGCTACTTCCCACACCCACACCGACTTATCGCGACTACAAGTTGCTAACAAATGACCGGATTTTGACCATGTAACACTTTTAACTTCATTCTCGTGTCCTTCTAAAGTAGCGTTACACTCAAATTCGCCCGACTTTTTATCCCATATAGCTGTAGTAGCATCAAAACTAGCGGAAGCTAAATAATTACCACACGTTGACCATGAAACTGATCGTACAGTACGTTTATGACCGTCAGAAAGTAAAACTTTATTAACCCATTTGTTGCCCTCTTTAGCCCATATCCTAATTGTTTTATCTTCGCCGCAAGAAGCTAAAGCATCACCCTTTGGATGCCAAGATGTATTCCAAACTCGACCGACGTGTTTCGATAAAGTTTGTAACGGTTCGAGTTTACCCATTTTTTAAGGTTAGGTTAAGATGAAATGACTACAAGAACTTTGTTGCAAGTCCAAAGATAAGAAAAATAAGTTAAAGGATACTTACATTTAATTAATAATTAAAATTTTTGGTTTTTAGTGTTTATTTAGTGTTATTTTATTGTAACAAATACGTGCACTTTTCTTTTGCACTTTTATCTTTGTGAAGTATGCCACCAACTACACGCTTGTGTATGTTGGGCTGCCTACACGCATGAAAATTTACACGTATTTTGTCATTATACTTATTTTTAATTTGTAATGGCGGGCCGTAGTTATAAAAATATTTCAATTTTTTTTTTACTATTTTAATAATTTATATATTTGAATTATTCTATTGTTGCTCAAATTGAAAGAATATAATGATAAACGCCAAACGGTATAGTAAAGATAGTAAATATGACCTAAAATGATTAGGTACACTCGAATTTTTGAAAGACTACCGACACGTGACTTTTAAAATATTGAATAACTAATTAATTTAATTATAAATTTTCTAAGTAAATATTTAATAATAATTAGCAATAAATGTATTAACTAAATTAACTAATTAAACTCACGAAATAAGTCGTTTTCATCTTTATTTATACATATAAAGGTGGTCACGTGTCGGTAGTCTTTAAAAAATTTGACTATAGGTAGATTAGAGATTACCGTAAGATATAGGTAGGTACCTAATTATTTATTGTTTTAATTAAACGTTAATATTTAGTAATTAGGTACCAAAAGGGACCAAAGTAGGTCTCAAAGTGTGCTCGAAAAATAAAATGAGTCTTTTAATACTTGTAATAATAAATAACTATTTTGTCATTTCGATTGTGAAATATTTCGTGGTTGAGTGCATAGACAGATTTAAGTAATTCTGAATTTAACCTTTATTTAATGTAAAATATGAGCGACCCCCAATGAAAAACGCACCTTGGGGCAATTTACATGCATTAAAAAGTTGCACTAAATCTAAAATAAACAAAATATATAAAAATCATTGGTTGATTTGAAACTGGTTTTATTGATTTTTAATAAGTTATATAAATTTAAAATTAAAATTTTATTGCAGCTTTGTGTAATACACCTTAACTAGTTTTTAATTTACGTAGGTGAGTGACTTGGATGCTGTTGAAACATGTCAGTTGTTTTAAATCGGTACGCGAAAGTTTACGCGAGTTTTTTGAAATAAGTGAACATCTGGGACCATTTTTAATTTTTACACCAATGCATTTTTAGCACAAATGTTTTTAAATTGTTTAGAATCGTTTATTTTGTGACGATTTTGTTGAGGTATTTGAACAAAATTGTTTGGTAAAATTAGTGCCTAACACAAGAACACGCGGAATTTCTCTAATAATTGTCTAATTAATTTGGTGAGTGTCGAATGTAATTTAAATAATTAATTAACTCATTTGTGACGGGAGCAACTTGTTGTAATATTTTATTAATTTTTTTCTTAAATTGTTGACAAACAAGGAAGTCGATGGAACATATAACATTATTAAAGTGACAATAATTATTTCTGTTTTAAAGTGTAATTTAAGTTTGATTGTAAATAACAATAAATTACGCTTAACAACAATCGATTAAGTTAATGTAAATGTCATTTTTCCATTGCCACCTATGAAGGCTGTCGCTGTAAAATGTCTTAAGAAATAATTAATCTATCAAATACTTTTTTTTGTACATTCTTAAACCAATGAGATTAATGGAATTTTCTTCATTACTTATGCGTGCGAGTGTACTTTTTTACTTTTTATTTTAATTTGTAACGCCAATGACCAAAAGTACACTTTTTTTCGTGTATTTGTTATTTGATATTACTCATTATGAAGGTGTTGAATGATACATAAATGGTAACAACTGTTCTTGGAAGTTTTATGTTTGTTTAATGTGTTTGTTCTTTGTAATCACTCCAAGTGTAGGTCGATATGGTACTTATGGTACAATTCATTAATTATTTATTTAACAGCTTCATACCACTTCTTATAAATATTCTCATACCTCTATAGTTTTACTAAAGATTATTTAAAATCACCCTGTACAAAGTTACCAGAGGAGAAAATCAATTTTTGTAGACATTCAGACATAATTTTCAAAAGGCGTTCTTATATACCCCAGCGTCCCCAGCCATAAACTTAACATTATATTTTATATTATTTAAATTATATTCAAATAATTATATTTTAATCCAAGAATTAGATTTATAATCTTTTGATATGACAACGTTACACTCTGTAATGTCAAAGTTTGACGTTTATAAATTAAAATTAAAATTTGAGGTTAAGTTATTTTTGTGTTGAATTGTGAATACAGTTTGTCAAACTTTTTTATTTATTTATTTATTTATTTATTAATTTTTTTGTGTAACGTTGTCATATCTAAGAATTATAAATGTAACTCTCGGATTAAAATATAATTCGCCTTTATGCAACCGAGCGCTAGATTCATCATTTACAGTAGAAATAAGAAAAGAAACATTCAATTAGCTTTAAACCGTTTCCAATGAAGCTTAACGCTTAATATTTGTCCTTGTCTCGGCTTAAGAGTCCGTTCTGCTCTTTTTATGAGCGTTTAATTATGTACCCCAAGCCTATTAATTAGCAGGTACTAAATCTTTATAATTAATATTTAAAACAAAAGAAGATTTTTTTTGTAAAAAAATTCTAATTAAGAGGAGAATAGACCATGAAAAAGTTTATTTAGTTTATTTTCCAGTTGGTTTAACAGTGCGCGGATTATTATAATATGTTAAATACTCGCTAACAAGCTGTACTAACATTTAAAAACAATATAGCCGTAAAAGTAATTTTATTATTATACCCACATGAAAGTAAAATCGATACGTGTACATAGTTTTTAATTGATTTATTATTGAGAAAGAACTTGCTCGTGAAGAAAAATGGCAAACGTGTGAAAGAGCGTCGCGGGCTCAACCTTTATTTTCTTAATCTCAATCTGTTTGTATAATTTTTCAGAACAAAGTTGTAGTACCTACGACAAATCATTAAAGCGTTTTTTGGAAATTTAAAAACAACGGATGTGGCCATAACGAGGAACTTTTTCCAGCCCATCAAATCTAGTAATTTTGTATTTTTATTAATTAATTTAATTTAATATCTTCAGAAAGCTACATGTACGAGTTTTCAAAATATTGAAAAATATACAAGGTGCTCCATTTAAATTACGAAATTTTATCCCATTTCCGGTAGTATTCCTAAAAGTAGGCAGTTACCTACTAAAAACAATTCAGTCTTGCACGGGTATTATAGTATAGCTAATGAAAGTTACTTCATTTAGTAACTTGCATTACAGCACCTATATCCGTGTAAAATCGCCTTTAAGTGTGAAAATTGGCTCACTGCTACGATAGGGTCCTCTAAGGTACATAACCAAAAGTTCCCAAATCTCAAACATTCTTCTAAAAAACCCAGTGACATATTTAGGGGAGTAGAGGAACTAATCACTCTTTATAAACTTAATAATAATAGCCGCAAGGCAGTTGTATGGTCAGCTGTTGGTGACTAACGACACGGTTACCTGATGTCTCCTTCCCTCATCTTCGCTTGCCTTTACCAGCCGATAAGATATAAGCGTAGAACTGTGAGGGTATTACACCTGCGGGGGGAACCAAAAACATAAAGTCGGAACTAGCGTTTAGTGAAACTGCAACACACCGTTCAAAGCTGCTTAGGATTACAAATCTAATTCTCGGATTAAAATATAATTTTCTTTTAGGCCACCGGGCATTAGAGTGACTACAAGCATGTTCTGAGGATGACACATGTCACGACGCTGCTGCCATACTCTAATATTTTGACAGATAATTAGTGTTATTCTAAATCCAAAATTGTTACGTGCAGTGCAACATTGCTCTTTGACAGTTGAAATAGGAATTTACATGTAAAAATATAATAAGCAATATTTTTACAAAGCAATTTTTAGTTTAACATAAAGTTGCATAAAGGCGAATTCTATTTTAATCCGAGAATTAGATTTATAATCCTTTGATATGGCAACGTTACACACTGTAATGTCAAAGTTTGACGTGTAAATTAAAATTAAAATTTGAGGTTAAGTTATTTTTGTGTTGAATTACAGTTTGTCTAACTTTGACATTTCTATTTATTTATTATTTTTTTTGTGTGGCGTTGTCATATCTAAGGATTATAAACGTAATTCTCGGATTAAAATACAGTCGAACCGCTATTTAGTGATGTTGAAGGTTCCTCAAAGAAACATCAAACTTTGACATTTTTATTTATTTTGTAAAGTTGTCATATCAACATATGTCATGACAGTAATCCCGTGACATCAGGAGTGTCATAGTCATAACGGGCCTTACTACCACTGTTTTTCCTCTGTTTTCAGAGGGTCTACGTCAGGCTTTAACTATAGAGCCTTTCCTGATACGTTTTGTTTGATATGATAAGGGTGTCACTACATCTCAAATTCTAAATCTACCACTGGTTTGCGTTACAACTACGCACAATTCTGCATTCCACATCCACATATATAATTCTAGAAACAGAGAGTAGTTATTAGCCAATAACGACAAAAGGACAGAAGGGGAGGTTGTTGGTTTACTACTTGTTGGCAAAATAAAGTTACCCCTCAATGGTGTTATGATGATTGCATTCACAATTAGTGCTAAACGTATAGCCAGGGTGGCCATTAAATGTGAGGCTGACTGTACATTAAACACTCCCAGAGTTAATTTTGTTGTGTTTTGTGTCTTTTTGGTTTTTGGTCAAGATGTTCAGGCTTCACCATTTCAATTATGTACTTCTTAATAAGGTTTGTTTTTCGTATTTTTTTAGTATCTTGAAGACCTTGAAATAGTATTTATTATCTAGCAATTTTCTTCCATTTACAACTCTTTAACTTGACAAATATAATCGAGATCTTATATATATATATGAGAACCACTCATCAGAAATTAGTACGTTATACCATTGACTATAAACTATCTAAATAAGACTCGAAAGTAAACGGGGCTAGGACGGCCGCGAAAAACCGTCTCGATAGCAGGTGGCACTCGAACTGCTTTACAGACTCGAATCTCCCACCCTACCTTTCAGTTTCATGATCAGTTACTTCCCAACTACCGAAGTGAATTGTTAAAAATGGAGAAAGAAAAATATGACTACAAATGCGCTTTTGTGAAGTGTGATAACAAACATACAAAAAGTACTAAATTATCATTTTTTAAATTTCCCATTAGTGATAAATATAGAGTTAATGAATGGGTAAAAAATTCAGGCAATATTCGTTTAACGGATAAGGATATTAATGAATTAAAGTATACAAGACTATGTGAAAAACACTTTTCCGAACGTGACATTATAGTGACAAGTAGAAACAAACATTTAACTAAAACCGCTGTTCCTATAAAATACATTGATGAAGGTAAGTTTTAATTTTAATTTTGCCAATTTTGATTAAACTTAATGTGTTTGTTGGTTCGTAGAAGAATTATCACCTCCCCCTTCAAAAAGAATTCGCAAAGATACGTCGATGCAAAGCGATCCAAGTATTTCTCAGTTGCCCCAGGTTTTAAAAACATACCAAGGCAAAAGTGGAATTAAAAATATTGTTGACCATAACAAACTAATCAACAATGAATCTTCTTCAGAAGCTAGTAGTAGAATTTTAAATTTGCCGTCCTTAAAACTGACTCCGAAATGTCGTAAACTAAAATATAAAATTCGCGATTTAAGAAAAGAAATGCGTTCTCATAAAAAAAAGATAACGAGATTAAAGAAACGCGCTTCTGAAAAACCAAAAAAATCTATTTTTCAAGTAATTATGTCTTTTTTAAGTTTCAAGAGTCCCGCCGTAAAAACTTTTGTTGCAATGCAATTGTTCCATAAACTTAAAACACCTTGGACCAAAAAACAAAAAGAGTTAGCTTTAAGTATTTATTACAAATCACCTTCAACGTATCGATTTCTACGCGTTAGTTTAAAATTTGCATTGCCATCGGTAAGAACTATTAATAATTGGTTGAAAATAGCAAACATTAGCACGGGAGTAAATTCGGAATTAATAAAACAGCTGTCTAAAAAAGCGAAGACCATGAATGATAGAGAAAGACAAGTAGTACTTTTAATGGACGAAATTTCGTTAAAAAAAGACTTACAGGTCAATTGGGCTCTAGATGAAATTGAAGGTTACGAAGATTTGGGACATTTGCAAAAATCTAGCAAGTTAGCGAATACTGCTCTAGTTTTTTACATTCGAGGCCTTTTTTATCGTTGGAAGTTTCCATTTTGTTTCTTCGCTAGTTCAGGTCCTACATCTAAAGACCGGTTAAAATTATTAGTTACTGCGGTAATCGAAAAACTATTTTCAATTTCATTTAAAGTTAGAGCAATTGTTTGTGATCAAGGATCTAATAACCGAGGAACATTTTCACTTTTAGGCGCCGATAAGGCAAATCCGTATTTTATTGTAAATGAACAGAAAATTTATACAATATATGATGTGCCCCATTTAATAAAATCGGTTAGAAATAATCTGATGAATATGAAGTCAGCTTTCGTAGTTAACGGTCGTAAAATTTCTTGGGAAGATATCATAGCAGTATACGAGGTAGATCAAAAGAGTGGAACGACTCGAGCTCTCCATAAAATTACCCAAGTCCATCTAACGCCTAATAGCTTCCAAAAAATGAGGGTGAAATATGCGACGCAAATTTTTAGTCATACTATGTCATCTGCTATACGAACAGCGGTAAAAATACAACAAATAATCAGCGATAGTGCTAGTGATACTGCCGAGTTTATAGAATCTATGAACAATATATTTGATGCTCTGAACAGTAAACATTTAAAAGATCCAAATAGAAATAAGCGTCCATTATCTATTTTCGATACAAAACCGGAAAATACTTTGAAAGATGCAAAGCAATTATTTGCAAACGTTGAAATGTTATCAAAGAATTCAAAAGTTAGAGCAAATGTTTATTGCATTGACGGTTTTATTTTGACAATTACTGCGGTATTATTACTTTGGGAAGATCTAAAAAAAGAAGAAGTGAAATATTTACCAACATCACATCTTAATCAAGATCCTCTGGAAAACTTTTTTTCTGTGATACGCACGAGAGGTGGTTATAATCCATATCCAACTCTCCAAGAATTCAGAATTGCTATGCAACATAACATGCACATCAGACTTCAGAATGATGTCAACTCCAGTAATTGTGAAGCAGACGAAGATGTGCAGTATCTGGAGTTGAGTGAATTGAAAAATATATCGGAGCAAAAATTTTCCTCAACAGGTGCAGAACGTTTAGATGAATTGGAAATGGAAGCATCAGAATTACAAGTCGATGAGCTAGAAGGTAGTTGGATCTTATTTACTGAAATTCAAAATTTTAATCAGTGTTTTACTTTTACAGAAATATGCAGTGAACATCAATCTCAAATGTTAGTTTCAAATTTAGAGATTTCGACACCATCATTGGAAAATTGTAGCAATGCTTATGTTGCTGGATATCTAGCGTATTGGATTATTAAAAAATACAACTGCGACCATTGCAAAATTGCTCTTTTGAAATCAGAAGGTGATCCAATAGAAGATAGAGAGCTATTAATTTTTTACAAAGATTTTAATTTAACAGAAATAAGGTATCTGAAACGACCTTCGGATGGATTTTGTGCCTTAAATCAATTGTTTTTGTCAAACTTTTTAAAATTGTATGATAAATACAAATTGTGTAAAAAGTTTACCGCCGAAATGAAAAGAGAGCTTAAAATTTTGTTCGATCTTTTTTGTAAGAAATATGATTTCAACTGGAATTGTGAAGTGCACGTTGATTCACTAATTAAATTTTTTATTAAATTGATTACAAATAGAGTTCACAGAAATTTAATCCAAAAAACAAATCTCAGTGCTAACCATAAAATTCGGACTTTATCCAATAAATAGATACTGTTACTTTCTGATACTGTTGTGTCTTTCCAACTGTATGGACGTTGAATTACCGAATAAACAATTTGCAAATTTATAATAAGTGCAATTTTATTATTTCATGTGCAATTTCATATTTATTTTTGTTTTGGAAATTCAAAATATAATAAAGTATCTTGTTAAGAATATGAAATAAATGAAAATTTCCTTTTCACAAATTTTAGATTTCCGATCCTCTCAATTGTATTTAAAACTTTAAACCTTTTTTTATTGTCAGAGTTGCAAAAATTTTAATCCATTGCAGATTTCAAACAGCTTTTCTTAGAAAAAGATAAAATTTTGCAAGAAGGTTAGGTAGTTTAAAAATTTAAAAACGGATGTTGGATAATATTGTAAATAAAGTTTTAAATAACAAAACTAAGCAATTTAATATAAAAAAAAAATTTTTTGATTTTTTTTTAAGTCAAAAAAAGTACAAAAAAATTGTGAAGACAGATTTAAAGAATTCGCAGCTTCAAGCAGCAAACTTTAGTATGAAACGAACTTAACACGATTTCTCCCGACAGACTAGAATAGAAATTGTCGTGTTTCGATGTTTAGCGGGTTGCAATTATTATTTAAATACACAGCGATAAGAAAAACTTGGAAAAACTAAACCTCGGTCGACTGGGTGCATTCTTATACCGTTCAGTTTCCGGTCTTATTTAGATAGTTTATAGTCAATGGTTATACCATGTTATACAATTTTTTTGAACGAAAATTATTTATTTATTAGGTATAAAATCTAAAGTATTTAGTAACATTTTATAAATAACGTAACGTTTATGCATTTTTTCTTCCAAGGATCAAGGAATGGGAGAAAATCGTACGCCATTAATCAAGTCAACTTTGTTACATAAAAAATGTTAAATAGTGATGATAGTGTGATGGAATAATTACACAATTAATGTTTATGACTAACTGCATCACTATATTCTGACGTGTGTGTAAGAATTTCATAAATGTCAAGTAAAAGGATACACAAGTCCTCAACATAACTCAAACAAAAGAATGCATCAGAAGAACTCTAATAACAGTTTATAACAAACTGAAGAGTCGATTAGGTTTAAAAATAGAATTTAAATAAATTTTTGCACATAATTTCGGGTGGTTTTGTTCTAAAACCAAACAAAAATTTTGGAATTTGCTCGTAAAAAAAGCTCGCTCAAGCGCGAAAAGAATCGAAACTTATAAAACAACTTCCTGAACAAATAACACTTTGCTTTGCAACCTTTCTCATCTAATAATTACGCAAATGATTAATTTTGGGAAGCTTAATTTCATTACGTACAACGCCCACTATTATAGTACAGTAGAACTAATGAAAGAGGTTGGACTTAATTTGCACAGAAATGATTTCTGTGGGAAATTGAAGATAACATACTAAAAAATACGTTTTTTCGGCCTCTATCTTGAAAATAACGTTACCCAAAATTATAGACTCAGATTTTTTTAAAAGTTTGCGTCATTTTGTTTGGTCTCCCGTTCGTGAACTTTTTTCTAGAGAGACATTTTTTTGCGAACGTACTGTTAGGGCGCTAGGCGGCGACGAACTAAAAAATATGTAATTTTTCAATGCCACCAACACAGAAGTCAAAAAGGTCGGTTTTTTTGTCTCGAGGAGGTGTCCCAAACCTTCCCCTTTTAATAGCGCTTTTTATTGCGAAAGCTGCAAAACATTATTTTTTAAGGTCCTGTTTGCTTAAATTGCAATAGGTATTTAAGAATTTTTTCTTATTTAAGTGTTTTTTGAACTGTGTACCTACTGTTAGTTCTATGTTAGTTATACGAGGGGTGTCGTAATGCAAAATTTTTTTTAAATAATTTGTTTTTATTTCATGTTTCGTAGACTCTAGTCCTATACTATGTTTAATGTGGCAATCTGCCAAGTTTTATTTTTTTTGAGCTTTAATTTAATTTTTCAAAAATTAGCTAGGTATTTAGAATTTCAAGATTTATATCTAACTTCGAGGGGTCGTAATGCCCGTACAAAATCGTTTTTAAAAATATTTTATATTAATTTAGTGTGTGGATTGTGTCCTATATGTTTTATATGGCAATGGCAATCTACCTACCCACAGTTTTAATTTTTTTGAGCTTTTTTTTAATTTTTCTAAAATTAACTATTTATATATAATTTTAAAATTTTCGTCTCACTTCGAGGGATTGTAATGCCCTTACAAACAATTTTTTAAGCAATTTTTTTAATATCGTCTTTCGTGGAGTGTCCTATATGTTCTGTCGTTCTGTGTAGCAATTTTTAAGTTTTTAATTTTTTTAGGGCTTTACAATTCCTCTAATTTTGGCAATATTATCACAATTACGTACGTTTTTATTGCAATTTAAGCAAACACGACTTTAAAAAATAATTTTTTGCGCCTCTCCTATAAAAACGGTGGTGGTTTCGATGGCCACTATCAAAAGGGGAAGGTTTGGAGCATCCTCTCGATACAAAAAAAACCCGACCTTTTTGCCTTTTGTGTTGCCGGCATTGAAAAATTACATATTTTTTAGTTCGTCTCAAGCGAAAAGTTCGCGAACGGGAGGCCTAACAAAATGGCGCAAAAATTTTTTAAATTCGAGTCTAATTTTGGCTAATTTATTTTCAAGACAGAGGCCGAAAAAACGCATTTCGCACCAGAATACGAATGCATATTTTTAGTATGTTGAATAGAAGTATGTTATACCTTCAATTTGCCACAGGAATCATTTTTGTGATAATTAGGTCCAGCTTAAGGTATGTTTTGAATTAGATCTACTAGATATACTTAACAGCATACAGACGTAAACGTAAAAGTTGTTCATTTCATTGCATCTAAACGCGTTAACACCTAAACACGTAAGATTTGTTTTGTTTATATGTGAGTCAAATTAAAATAGAAAAATCTAATTAAAATTAAAAATTAGTTAATTAGAAGGTCAGGGTTTCATGATCAATAATACAGTAAGTTACTGACCTCAACGGAAGGAAGGAAAGTGGGGAATCAACATCAAGTAGCTTGCATTTTATAATTCCTACACCTTTTAGAAGTCTTTGCATTTGACTTGTCGCGAGTTGTGTATGTGAATCGGTTGGCGAATAGCGTTTCGTCAAATTTTTCCCGAATTTGAATTTTTTTCGGTATTAATTGGACTTACGGATTCGCTTAGATTAAATTACAAATAATTTCGGTAAGTTGTTAATTTTTAAAAAATTACAATTTTCGTGTTAAAAGCTCCAAGACTTCAACTGTTTCAACGATAGCTTAAGCGGCTAACCCGATTTTATTAATAACTATTTATCATTTGTTTTGATTAAATAAGAATTTCTGTGGGTGATTCATTTAAATGCAACAAATGGATTTCAAAAATTAAATTTAGGACATTTTAATTACAAATTAAAATTTGTTGAGATATTTTTAATTAATTTTTGGTTGAAAGTCGGATGCTTTCCAAATTTTTACATAAATTTTAAGTTTACCTTCGTATTTGGTTAATTTATG
The DNA here is from genome assembly GCA_963924605.1 of Malthinus seriepunctatus. Classification (NCBI taxonomy): domain Eukaryota; kingdom Metazoa; phylum Arthropoda; class Insecta; order Coleoptera; family Cantharidae; genus Malthinus; species Malthinus seriepunctatus. Next base: position 10,912,314 of record OZ004602.1, read on the forward strand.
GAATTCATTTTAAAGGGTTGCCGTGACTTTAATCTTCTTTAATTTGGGAATTATTTTAATGAGTTGTAATAACATTTATTTTATGGTGAGCAAAAAAATTAATAATAATTTTTGTAAACTCGAAACTCCGTTAGGTTTTGTGGTTCAGTGTAAAAACATGTTTCGTACATTAAGTATATCAATTTACTTTTTATTTTTCTTATACCATAATAATACTTGATAGTTGAAAATATAAACTATAACATGAGTAAAAGTTGTTTGATTTAGAAAGGCAATAATTAATAATTATGTCGATACTTACAAATCGGTTATAAAAATACAACTTGAACTCGACTTCTAATAATATTTTTGCTTTTTTTGACTTCAATATGCTCGAGGATTAAAACTTCATTAAGATGTTGCAAAGGGATGTTTTTTTCGTATCCATATTCATCAGGGCAAAGAACACATTACCTAATCATTCAATAAAATCGAAAAACAATTTTGGGTGTTTATCTCTGATTGTGCGTCTTTTTGTTTCTTTGGCTCTATGCCAGTTTACTGATCTGCCGTTCGTCCGTCTGTTTGTATAGTTATTGAGGTCATTTAAGTAATTAGTAAGACTGTAAGACATAGATAGAATTATAATAAAGTGAAATTTATCATAGTTTTCATAACTGTCTGTCTGTCTGTCTGATAATATCACAGTTTTTGTATCTGCTTGTTTCTCTATGTGTCGGTGTGTCTGCTCGTTTGTGTGGGTGCTCATTTCTCTGCTCGTTCATCTTTCTGTCTGATGAGTGATGACGCTATTAAGAGCTCACAGTTGTTGGTGAGACATAAAAAGTTTCAAAATTAGAAGAAAAAGTTAAGTGTTATAGCGACCAATATGATGGTTTACCGAACCCTCTATGTCTGTCTGTCCCGAACGGACGTACGTCCGTCTTTTTATCTGTCTGATACTATTAAGATCTCCGTGTTCGTAACATAATGAAAGTTTATTGATTTATAAGAAAAAGTTGTATCATTATTATGGTTGTATTAGCCTTTGTGGTTAAACAAGTACCTAGTGGATGATATAAATTTTCTTTACGCATAGAAGTAAAGTTAGAATATGAAACTGAAGAAACTTAGAGTTTTTGTAAACCTGATATTTTCCACGTAACGAAAGTCAACGTAATATTTGCCATATAGTGAATTTTTTAGAATAATAATTTGCGGTTTTTGTATCAAATTTCAAATAGACATAGACAATTTTATTAACTCATCGTAGTCGGCCATGAATATTTCATATACAGAGTGACTCAAAAATTAATGCGTAAAACAGTCAAAACATTTTTATTTTTCTTTCTTAAGCGTCTTGGATCTAGATTTTGAATTATTTGAAAATTGTATTTTTTAAGTTGCTGGGCTCTGTAGAATCAATTTAGGGCCATTTACGACTCTGTCTGGACTTTTCAATGATAATCTCATAAAATAACGAAAAATAGAACCTATACAGGGTAATTTATACAGGGTAAATAATTTATTTTCTTTTCGAGAAATAAAATAAATAAATATAAAATAAAAAATAATAATAACAACTAAGAAAGAAATTTAATTAACACAGACTCTAAAGGGTCTGATCCGTCTTATAGCAGTTTATTGGAGAACTTTTTTTCTTGAATTTTAATGCAGTGATATTAGACTGAAAACAGCATAAACTGCAAAGTACCTATAATCCATTCACTCTTTATTTGCGCTATGGTTGGCCATGAACTTTTATTTTTTGGTTTGCCAAAATAAAAAGTCCCTATTAAGTTGACTGACAGCTCTTGACAATACCAAAAAAATGACAGACCACTGACAGGCCAACTATTAACACAATAACACAATTGAATAAAAGCCACTACTCTACAATACTTAACCTTACTGATTTTTTTTCAAATTTATACCGGGTGGAATCTGTCACCCTAACATGGCCAACCATAGCGCAAATAAAGAGTGAATGGATAATATGCCTTGAACGAATTTTGATGAATTTTTTTAAATTGAGTGCTTAAATAGCTTAAAGATCAAATACTGTAAAAAAGTGTGCATTTAGTACCTAACTCATCGTTTTTTTAAACCACTTCTTGTGAATTCAATTTTCAAAATCTTAAATATTACTTAGTTGAAAAAGAATGTTTCTTTCATAATTGTAGGTGCAAATGCTTACACTTCTGATAATTAGTTCTTAAGTAATAACTATTGAAAAAAATTTCAAAAAGTCATGATGAAATTCTTATTTTTTCTTATTAATTTTTAAACATATTTAGGTATCAATAACTAATGAAGCACTTCTAGGCATCTCATAAACTTCAAATTTGACACCAGTGTATATGATGTCCTAAAAGTTTATAAAAAAGTCGTCAAGTTCTGAAAATCCTCAATCGGTTCCCGATGAGTTTTCTATAAATCTTTAAGACATGATTAACGCTATAGAGTGCTGATACCAAATTTGAAGTTCATGAGAAGGCTAGAAGTGCTTCATTAGTTAATAAGAATTTCATCATGCCTTTTTGAAATTTTTTTTCGGTAGGTAAACTTAATTCTTGTTAGCAACAAAAGTGTAAAAATTTGCACCTAAAATTGTGACAGAAAGATTGTTTTCAGCTAATTTTTAAGATTTTGAAAATTGAATTTACAAGAAGGGATTTAAAAAAATGATGAGGCAAATGCACACTTTTTTTAATGTATAAACTTTGATCTTTAGGGTATTGAGAACTCAATAATTTAAACAAGAGTAGCTCGTTGTTAACTTTTTTTGATTAAGTCGTGAAAAAATTTCATCAAAATTCATTCAAGGCGTGGGTACTTCGTAGTAAACCCCTGGTTCACTCTAGTATTTGTCGCTTTTAATTATTGAAAATAATAACCTGCAATATTTTATCTGCCTGTCGGTTTGTTCGAATATCGATCAGCACAATAAATCACCAACCCTTGTGGACGTTATTATAGAGTATATCTGAAATATTAAGGTTATTTTTTGTTTTTTACTTTGAAGTAGGTTTCTTACCGAAGGAGCAATCAATTATTGTTGAAATTATAAGGAACTTCCATATACGGGGTGTTTTGTTCCAAGAAACCCATTATTGGAACAATAACAAAAGTTAATGTTTAAACATCAATTGTTTAAATACGAATTTTTTTTTCAAAAACGTATATTTACACCTGAAGGTATGTTAATATATTTCCCAAAACATTTAAATGACGCATGTAATGTTTTGTATGTCAATTTGATTCTTTAGGTTTGTTTAGTTATGTTGTGGCCAAGGCTTGACCATTTAAAGAACGAAGGGCAGCCAGCCACTACTAGATGAATTATTTTATATATTTAAAGTATATAAGAGTATTTAGATTTAATATATAATATGTGGTGCTACAAAGATCAAGGATTTATTTATTAACATTCTTGTTCTTTTTATTCCGACGTCTCTCCATACGGAGGTTGGTGATCCAAATGCAGTTCAGGAAACTGCAGCCCTAACAAAATCTACGAACCTTTTTCCTTATACAAAGTAATATTTTTCTATTTGTATAAGGAGTGTCTTTATTTTACCACTTGAAATATCTTTAAACCTTTTAGTTGACATAATAGTTATAATTGGATTGAAAAATTTAAACAAATGGTAATTTCAATATCCATAACTTGTTTTCTGCATCTTTTATTTGTTGTAAAGTCAACTTTTTCTTAAATGATACTTTTAACAGTTTAGTGAATGACAAAATTGCTACAGTGAACAAATTGCTTGTAAACGACCAAAAATTGTGATATTTTGTGCTTCGTTTCGAACAATTTCACAATCGTGCGCTCACTAGATGTGAAAGCAATTCAGAACAACAATTGTTTTGTAATTCATCAAATGGCTTGAAATGATGATTTAAATTCATAGATTAATATGCACGTGTACTCGTGTGCGTTAAACCAAAAATACACGTAGTTCCTATTCTGACTTGGCACAAAATTTACTTGTTTACGCGTTGTGATTTCCTAAACTAACCGTTATGGAGACATTTATGCGAAAGATGATTCCATTCAGTGAGTCAGTGGAAATATACTTTAATACGAGCATAACTTCAATTTTTCTTTAATATTTACACATCAAAAAATGATTGGTTTTTACTGAATTAAATTGCAAAATTTTTCCCACAGCCGCTTTTACATCTTTGGTAACTGAAAATTCCAAATTTAAGGAAAGTTGCGTTATTCGTGTCTCAGAACTTTGTGAATCGGTCAACTTGTGCCTAAGGCCGGTATTACACTGTCAAAGTTTTTTTTTAAAGCTTTATTATCCCATGTTCCCATGTAATTTTATGATTTTTGAAATAGAACACTCAATATATTTTTGCAAATTTGGTATCTAAGATTTACCAAGAATCTAAATATGTAAAAATATACGGGGTGGGGTGTTCCATTTGAAAATAACGAGTTATGGTCATTTGAAAAACAGTAACTTTGGGTTGCTTTAATGAACAATTTAATTGAACTTTTTTAATTTCATTCCGTAGAGAATAGTCATAACTACCTAAGAAAAGAATTTCGTTATTATCCTGAAAGAATGGCTTTAGTACGATTTTATAAAGTAACGCGTGCATGTTGAGGACATTTTTTAGGGTAAAAAATTAATAACTTGGCAACACCGCTAAGAAATTACAAAAATAATAATATGGCCATGTAGGTAACTTATTTCTAAATCAAAATATAAAAATATACCGAGTGTTCGATTTAAAAAAATTAAAAGTATTCTCGCCGAACAGTGATACAACACCCTGTAGAGATGAAAATAATTTTAAGTTATGTTCCTTAAGGAGCTGAATAACTTTTGTATTTAAATGTATGCATTATTTCCAACTGTTAGGGAGATATCGAAGACGGTAGCTTCAATGAAACATCTTGTATAGTTAAGTTCACGAATGTTTTCTGACACGTGACCAACTTAATATGTATGAATTATGACGAAAATGACTTATTTATTGAGTTTAATTATATAATTTAGTTAATTCATTTATTATTAAGTATTTATTTAGAAACTTGATTATTAAATTAAATTAATAACAAGACGTGAATTGAAGTTTAGTTTTCTCCTCAAACTTCGAAAATGTTAGATTGGTAGGAAAATGTTGCGGTTTTAGTTTTCTGAATTTTAACCTTAATTTTCTCAATGAAAGTGTCATTTCATTGTGTTATTGATATTAATTTATAAATATTAACAGGCATTTTTCAACCTGTATTGCGGTAACAACGACTTCAGTTTTGTTATTACTTGTGCCTCAATTTGACTATATTAAAATAAATATGGAATAGAAGCAAATAGTCCAATTTTAGCATCTTGAACGCTTTTATTGACATTGACTTGTAGAGTAACAAAATGTCATGTATTTTTGACATTTGAAATTTGGCGTGGATGTTGTAGAAAATGGTTTTAGAAAGTACAATGATATGTGTGGACAATAGCGATTTTATGCGAAACGGCGATTTTGTCCCAACTCGTTTGCAAGCCCAACAAGATGCGGTAGATTTAGTTTGCCGTGCTAAAATGAGATCCAATCCAGAGAATGATGTCGGTTTAATAATTATGGCCAAAGTCGAAGTTTTAGTAACTTTAACTAACGACGTTGGAAAAATATTTTCCAAATTGCACCGTATAATTCCAAACGGAAATATAAATTTACCTACTGGAATTCGAGTTGCACAGCTTGCATTAAAACATCGGCAGGGAAAAAATCATAAAATGCGAATTGTTGCTTTTGTTGGAAGTCCTATAATGGCAGAAGAAAAAGAATTGCTCAATTTAGCTAAAAAGCTAAAAAAGGAGAAAGTAAACGTCGATATTGTGAGTTTTGGTGAAGAAGCATTGAACACTGAAGTTTTAACAAGCTTTATTTACACTTTAAATGGAAAAGATGGAACCGGTAGTCACTTGCTAACAATACCACCAGGACCTGATTTAGCTACCGCTTTAATTACCTCTCCTGTAATTCAAGGTGAAGATGCAAGTTTTGGAGTTGCAGGATTTGAATTTGGCGTCGATGCAGACGAAGATCCCGAATTAGCTTTAGCTTTACGCATTTCAATGGAGGAAGAACGTCGACGTCAAGAAGAGGAAGCAAGAAGGTTACGAGCTAAAGATAGAATCAAAGTAGCATCTATCGAGGAAGAACCTAACGAGGAGACTTTAGCTATAGTTGCGAATGAAGGAAACGATGATGGTGCAACTGCCGCCCCTAATTCTGTCCATTTTGCCGATATGACCGAAGAAGAACAAATTGCGTTTGCAATTAAAATGTCTACGCAAGATGGGCCGGAATCTAGCAAATCGAAGAAGAGAAAATTGCCTAAAGATGTAGATGCAGGAAGTGATCAATCAGAAGATGTGCGTCCACCTAAAGATAAGAAAAAAGACGAAAAGAAGAAGAAGCGGAAGAAGTAACGATTCACTTATATTTCTTTATATTTATAAATAATAAATAGAGCGTTACTATTAATTGGCAAATTTTTAGATGGAAGGTTAGTTTTCATTCTATTTTTTCCAATAGATGGGCGATAAATTGAATAGTGTTTTGCTTTGTTGAACGGATCTGTTGTCCATTCAACAGATGCTAAATGGTCTCAAACTTTATTCATAGTCACTATCGGCCTATTTCGTCTACTGCTGGACGTAGGTCTTCTGTGCTCATCTACTCAATGTCCACCATTTTTTTGAATATCATCTCCATGTTATTTTCTCCAATTCGCGGCGTCCACTCCACAGGGTCGTAGCCAGACTGTGTTATCAGGGCAGGTTCAACATTTTTAAGGGAGGCTAAAAGCTAAAATTAGGGTTTTCTCTCTTCTGGGTTTGTTGATCTGTTGATCACTGTAATCTCTTCTGAGGATGGAAGCTTTTTGCCCAGAGTTTGCAAAAATTTGACTTTCTCAAAATCAATGTTTTCTTCTTCGGCATCAATTAGGAACTTATTATTTCATTATTATTGCAAACAGCTCTGGGTAGAACAGGCTTAAAATATTTTTGGGCAGGCTCAGCCTGCTCTGTCGTACCCCTGGCTACGGCCCTGCCACTCCATAAGTGTTTTTGCCTGTCTGTGTCCAGGTTTAATTATTAGCTGTTCTGGTTCTCTCTATGGGATTTTGGACAGATCTGCACTTTACAAGACTTTTTCCCATAATAATTTTCTGGTGTCTATTGTTATTCTACTTTTTTCATAACGTGGTCTACGTATCCCGTTGAGAAATTAAATACCTCCATCTATAATTTCGTAAAACTGTCATTCAACGCTTGATGAAATAGTGGCATCTTTTGAACCGTCTCGTGTGGAGATATCATCCAATCCGCTTCTTTGAATCTCATTTCATTTAAGAAATTATTAAATTCAGTATTTGTGATGGATGAGCTATAGTGAAACTTAGATCTTCTGTGCTCATCTACTGGATGTCCGCTATTTTTTTAATATCATTTCTCCATGTTATTTTCTCCAACTCGTGGGGTCCACTCCAAAAGTGTTTTTGCCCATCTCTGTCCAGGTCTAATTACTACTAGCTGTTGTGGTTCTCTCTATGGGATTTTGGACAGATCTGCACTTTACAAGACTTTTTTCAAAAATAATTTTCTGCTGTCCAATGTTCTTCTAATTTACTAAGAGCACAGTGTGGTCTACGTATCCCGTTGAGAAATTAAATTCCTCCATCAATAATTTCATAAAGTTGTCATTCAACCCTTGGTGAAATAGTCGCATCTTTTGAACCTTGTAGTGTGGCGATATCATTCAATCCGCCTCTTTGAATCTCATTTCATTTAAGAAATTATTAAATTCAGTATCTGTGATGGATGAGTAATGGTGAGACATAAACTCATTCAACTCTCGTATTGTAATTAAAATGTGGGATTTAAACGACTAGGACCAAACCCATATAACTATAACCTAAAGGCAGTTAAAATTTTAAATTGCAAAAAAATAATTACAAAAATTTTTTTTATTTGTGCCCAAATTAGGAAAGTAGGTTGCATTTGAAAGTTTTGTATCTTAATAACCAAATTGATGGTTTACTGATGGGCAGTAATGTAAGTAGTTATAGAAAAAGCAAAAATTCTTTCCAAAAAAAAGAGGAAGCTATTAAATGATATAACTTCGTAATTTTGGAGCTTGATACGGAAAAAATAATTTCCGTAAAAGTAAAAGTTGTAATGGTAGCTAAGTTGATTTTTTTATCTTCCAAGCAGTGGCGTAACAATAAATGGAGAAGCTATAATCGCAAATCAAAACTAATTTGTGATTTGTGCCCAAAAATAGGGCCCAATTTGGGCCCTCTCTACGCTACTGCTTCAAACGCAAAGTCATCCTTTTGTTTAAATCTCAATGTAGGTCGCTAATTATTTAATTTATACAATTATTGCAATAAAAATCAACTGTTATTTTTAACTGTTTTCTTTCCAATCAAAAAAAGTGTAGATAAAAACAAACTTAAAGACTCTTCGGATGCGGTTTATGATGTTCTAAATTTTTATAAGAGCGTTTTCTTGTATGTGTGTTGAACAATTCGATTCACGTCCGGATAGTTTAACGATTATTTAATTCAAAAAAGAAAAATTAACAAAGTGAAAATTATCCAACGTGAAATTAGTTGTAGATAAATAATTTGACAAAACCATGATGGATGGCTTCTTTGTAATTTGGACAAGAGCCATATTAGGGCCAAAACAAATTTAAATGTCGTTCGTTGACTCGAATTGATATTGGGGTGAAAGAACAAAACAAGAAAAAGAGATATTTGGACACAGTCTAATATTCTTCACAGTATGCTATCTGTCGATGTCGGTATAAATAAATGTGTAAGTTGTGATGAGAAGTAAAAATTAAATCAGTTATATGCTAATAAATGACTGCTTCCTTTATAAGACAACAATACGCCTTCGTTTCAACACCATTTCTGGTAGAGAGATGAATAAAAATTTATTTTAATAACTTTTTTTTCTAATTCATTATTTATTTAAGTGCTCGAAATCGTACTTTTAATAACACGAATCCCAAGATAATATCAATATCGTGTCGATTTCATTGTGCGTTTGATTATTAAACCACCCAAATAGAATTAAACTTAAGTCGCAACCATTAGCATTTTTCCCAAGTCGAATTGATGAATCGTAATTTTTATTAGATCGATACGATGGTTATAAATTACTTAATTATTTAACCAACAAGGACATCATGCGGATTTTAAGGATATTTTGAACGAACCAAAACAATGTGAAGAAGGCTAAGGTTATTTTAATTTCTAATTTGTATTTGGCTTGCGCCTATATTCGACAGCTTGACGTATCTTCTGAAGCACGTTTATTCGTACGATTTAAGTTTACTTCTCTTCTGTCTCTGTCTTTCGCGTGCTACGTCCAGTAGTCTGAAATTGCTTCATTTGTTGACAAAAACAATGCGGATTTAAGAGGGGTATCGCACTAGGATGCCATGGAAGCGATGCTAGCGCCATTTACGCTCATTGTCTTGATTGGTGGCGTTTCCAAGTTGGAAGCGCCATCAAACGGATGTCAGATGCTGATAGTTGCGCCGCCAGCGGCGCTGCCATGGTCTCCCGGGTCTTGTGAACGAACCAGAATAATATAAAGATTAACGTCAGATGCGTTATATTACGTAGAAAACCATACATGACTTCCTGTTAACATCCTAGTGCGATATCGTTCTACAGTTATTGTGAACGAACCATGGGAACAACATGAACTTCAAACTCCTCCAAACACAACCCTCTATGGCTTTAGATGAACTTTCTTCGATAACACGATAAGCGCTATTCATAATATACCTACAGGGTGGGGAAAAAGTAACGTAACATGGTTATAACTTTTTATTATCGATTTTTCTAAGAAATAGTTAAAACAAAAGTTATTAGGCTAAAAATGCTTCATTTGTTCGTGGTCTTTAACTGCTCATGCGTAATCGTGCGTGGGCACATGAGCACCCAACTCGCCACACGTTTCTGCTGTAGGCAGCATTAAACTTTTGATAGGTTACATAAAATTTTTTTTGAAAAAAACGACATCGTAATTAGAGTTTTAACGTACCAACACTTTTATGCTACTACAAGCAGAAACATGTGCGGCTTCCAAAATTCTAAAAAAATCATAAGTTGCGATTTAAAAAATTAGAATTACGTGCCCCTATGATGAAGCACTTTTAACCTAGTAACTTTTATTTAAAACTTTTTTTAATCCTTGCTGTACTTTTTCCCCACTCTGTATATGTTTCTCGAAGTCTGGATTTTAGCGTTGATTGAGACAGTTTATGAGAGAACTTCCTCATTCAACGATTTTAGTCTTAACGGTCTTCTTAACCTGTGTAGGTATATGTATAGTATAGCCAGCCTATGCCATCTCACAGCTGTTACTGCAATTATTCATAATATCGTAATGTTAATACATTACAGTTTTTATACAAGTTTTTATTAAGGTTATGTTAGGTAGGGTTAGGTTGCGTTACCTTATTTACTAAATTAATGATAAACTTGAAATTCCGTATAATAAAAGTTTTTCTCCCGAAAGCGTTTGGCCGTCGTCTACCTGACCAGTGCGGTCCAGTACTAATAATTAAGGCTATTTTGTATATTCTAGGCTCTAGCCTAGGAATGGGAGACTGGCAGGTATTTTCTGGAAGATAGTTCAATAGAAATGTACACGTTTATTCCTTAAGGATTAAGGGGTCCGTTATAAAATACAATTTGAAATATAATCTCTCTTGCCATGGAAAACACTATAAAATCTAAAACATCAAAAATAATAAGAATAACTTTTGTACAATTGGGTAATTTTTATTTGTGACGTTTAGATTTTATATTGTTTTCCATGGCAAAAAATATAAACAATGGAAACGTCAAAAGTAATAATTTTTGTCCAAGTTGGTAATTATTTTTTTGACGTTTTAGATTTTATATTGTTTTCCATGGCAAACAATATAAAATCTAAAACGTCAAAAATAATAATTTTTGTCTAAGTGGGTTTTATTATTGTTTTTGACGTTTAGATTTTATATTGTTTCCCATAGCAAACATTATAAACAATAGAAACGTCAAAAGTAATAATTTTTGTCCAAGTTGGTAATTATTTTGTTGACGTATTAGATTTTGTATTGTTTTCCATGGCAAGTGAGATTGTCTACTTATATTCAATTTGTAAATTTTATTTTAAAATTTAACCAAATAAAACCTTTGGGTCTTCAAATTTTTGATACTATCAAAAGCAGACCAACTTTTTTTATTGCTACTATTATCGCTCTCTTATACAGTGAGTTTTAAAAGTGTGGAACGGCCTTAATAATTTCTAAACAAATTGACCAAATGTAATGAAATTTGGAGGAGATAAAGGTAATTTTGCCAATTTTTTGAAAATGTTTAAAATCTTTTATCATTTAAATATTAACGGTAATGCCATCGGGGTCAATTTTTTTAATAACGAGGGGAGCATTTTTTGGGCATTTTTTCTGATTTCAAACTAGTATTTTCTAATGCCTTTTAGATATGTAGATTGTAGATATGTATTAAAAGACTCTTCAAGTGGAGGCACTCATTATTTCAAAAAACACAAATTTATTTTTCAAAAAAATATGTAGGTACTTAGTTAGTCTTATTGTCATTTAATTTATAATAGCGCTTGTGGTGGCTTTGAGGCTAGATAAGAGCGTCGACTGTTCACCTAGAATAGTTAATATCGACTCGCTCGATGGAAACGACAAAGTAAAAATTGTCATCTCTTGGAAGGCAATAGCAGACCACCGAGAACAAAATTACTTATCAAGGCGTCTCAGTTTATTAGTTGGGATCCCACATTACAAACTAAAAGCTAAAAATTGCAAACCATCGGTTACTTTGTAAAAATTTTCCTAAACGTTCCTGTCTAGCTGTTTTTATTTCAAAGCAAGCAGTCATCACGTAGGCTGTATAGCTACGTTAAATTTCTTATTTTTTGTTTAATAATAATAAAATAATGTTTTATTGCGTTTGAGAGAAATAAAATATACGTACTAGTTGTTCGAGCTTATTTAATCCTTATATGGATCTTAACACGATGGGGCTACTATTTTTAAACTCAATTGAACTCTACGTGCAGTACCAGTACCGCTATTATTGAGAAAATACTTAAACGCATCAAGTTGTTGCACCATGTGTACAGATTATCTCGAAAAATATTATATTATCCACAAAAAATTTAAAAAAACTTTGATGTGGCCATAATAGTTACTTTCGCGAGGTGAGAGAATTTCAAAAATATACAGGGCGTTCCTAAACGACTATTGTTTTTCTAATTTGTGGTTTAACTGGAAGTGCTAAACTAAAAATTATTATATTTAGAATTTTTATGATTTCTATGCATTTTTAGGGGGCTCAAAAACTCATATAGTTGAGACATGGTGTTTAATAAGCGATTATCCTTTTTAAGAAGTAGGAAATTTGTTGTAATCAAGGATAAATATTTGCAAAGAATTTAATTTAGAACAACAGTAAACCCATTAGTGAAAGACGTTTCTAATTAAAATTTTATAAAAGCGTCCAATATTTGTCTTGTACCTACTCCTACAGTTTAATTAAAAATTAATTGAAAGTGTTCCTCGTATAATATTTTTTTTGTTTGTTGCTTTTCAAGTACATAATACACTTGAACTGTTAGTACATACCTAATAAGGCATACGTGCGTACACAGAAAATTTTAAACGCTTCAACTCGAGTATCAATCAAATAGTTCATTATGATAGACAACTTACATTATTATCTTTAACTTAACAGGAAGTACACTGACGGTAGATAGTTATTAGGTGTTGTGGGTCATGGCGATGCCTTAGGCTATAGTTTAAATAATACACGTTAATACTAATTAGATGTATTAAATAAGAACATTTAATAGCTTCTGAAATAAATTACGTACATAAACATCTTTAACAATAATTTTAAAACATTTTAAATCATATTTTTATTATCTTGCGCTTCTGTCTCAAGACAGAAGCTCCTCCAAGAGAGGTAACTTACACAAGTGACATTTAATTTGCATCCAGTGGAAGCGTTAAAAGGTCATAAAGAAGATTATTCATTAATAATTTGCGTCGATATTAAATTCAAAGGCAACGGTTGCTTTTTGTAGTGGGCTTTGCAACGTTTAATTATTTAATCCGAGTTGAGAATTTATTTATGGTTAAAAACAATGGTCAATTCGAAAAACGAATTATTAAGGGCATAAAATGTGGTTAGCTATTAATTTTACTTTTTTGCTTTCTTGCAAAAGTAATGTTGAAAATTCGTTACGTATTGTCAATATTACGAAAGTGAAAACAGTGTCTTAATTAATTCATTATAACACTAGTGCTATAATATTTTGACATGTCAAAATGACAGATTTATATTATTATTTTAACAATGCTAAAGATTGTCAAATCTACATCAAATCTAAAAATTTTTGAATATTTTTTAATTTTTTTCATGAAAGTAGATAAAATTTTTTAACTTCAAAATGGCTGCCAATTGTCCCATTTTGTGTTTTTTCCCTAATAACTTGGTCGGTAATTATTACTATACAAATTTCAAACGGCATTGTACAGCCAAAATATCGGGGTTTCGTCCTAAATTAACAGATTTTTTAAATTGTTTCGAAATTTTTTACCTTTAAGAGGCCAAATAAGTCAAAAGTTTGAAATGCATTTTCTCAAAATCTGGTCAAATAGTTTTTTTTCATTTTTGGATATCTTACAGAGAACTTAATTTCTTATGGAACACCCTATTTTTAATTACTTGTGTGGAGCAGGACCGGAGTTATGATTTTTTAAATGTCAAAATTTCAAAAATCACTCATTTCATTTGCAATAAAAATGAAAACTTGAAAATTCATAAATGTATAAATCTCTTGAATATCTATTATTTGACACTTCCGGTTAAAACGGAAATTAAAAAATAATATCAAAACTTTTTAGGAGCACCCTGTATATTTTTAAATATTTTGAAAGCTAGTAAAATGCGCTATCTGGGGACACCCAACACTTTATACGTTAGTTCTGGAATTTTTACAGTAGAACCTTGACAATCCGAGTGTTTGGTAACAAAATAGCCCAAAATAAGTCAAAAGTTTGAAATGCATTTTCTCAAAATGTGGACAAATTGTTTGTTTTTTTTCATTTTTGGATATCTTACAGAGAACTTAATTCTCTATGGAACACCCCATTTTTAATTACTACACCATTTCCAGTTGTAATTCAGAGTATTTCAATTGTAATTCAGAGTATATCAATTGTAATTCAGATTAGTCAATTGTATTTCAGAAAATGTCAATTGTAATTCAGATTAGTCAATTGATTTTCAGAAAACATCATTTGTAATTCAAAATAGTCAATTGATTTTCAAAAGATATCAATTGATTTTCAGAAATTCTTTCTGAATATTAATTGATATTTTCTGAATATTAAATGACTATTCTGAAATACAATTGATATTTTCTGAAAATCAATTGACTATTTTGAATTTCAAGTGATGTTTTCTGAAAATTAATTGACTATTTTGAATTACAAGTGATATTTTCTGAAATACAATTGACTAATCTGAATTACAATTGATATATTCTGAATTACAACTGGAAAAGGTGTAGTGTAGAGCAGGACCGGAGTTATGATTTTTTAAATGTCAAATTTTCAATAATCTGTCATTTGACAAATCTGTCTGTAGAATTTCGATAATCCGAGTGTTTGGTGATCCGAATTCTTCTTAATCCGGATCGGACAATTTCTTTCATTGTGTACGTTATACTCTGAATTTTTGGCATGCTTTAAATCGAATCTACATGTCTGTGCTTTCAATGTTTCTTGTTTATAAATAAATGAGCAGTCACACCAGAATTAGCTGATTAAATACAGTAGAAGCGTGTATGTGTTCAATTATGCATCCAAAACGTAAACACAAAACCTTAAACATTAGTGAAAAAGCTAGAATAATCCTTATTTTAAAACAAGGTACATATTACTCTCTGCTTATGAATGAATTTTTTTCATTTTAAATAAGCTTTTTATGATAATTCGGAATATATGTTATCATGCACCAGTAATCCGGATGTTTCAATAATCCTGATTGTCTCGGTTTAAATTAATCCGGACTATCGAGGTTTTACTGTAATATATTAAATTAAATTGTAATTAAAAAAATACAATTAAAGGGGGTGTAAACCAAAAATTAAAGTTGTAGTCGAGGGGTTATCCACTCTATGCAGTCAATGTACAAAAATTGAGCTGTCAATGGTAGTCATCTGCAGTCAATGGCAGCCATAGCATATGCAGTCATGGGCAGTCAACTGCAGTCAGTGTACAAATTCAGAACAGTGGTTGACCCCTCGGTTGTAGTATAAGGGATTCTAAGAACAAATTTTTAAACCGCACATCGCTGTGATGAGCCGTTCAAAAGATAAAAGGTTTTTAAGTAAAAATACGCTACGTCACACGGACAAATTCGCTATCGATGCATCGGTCGCATAGCAGCATGCTAGTCCCGTAGACTAATTTCATATAATCAAAATTGTCAACTTCAGTTCAATGTCAGCTATGCGCTTGCTGGTTGCATGTATTTGTCTCTCTGACGTCACACGTTTGAAACTCTTTATATGTTTTGCTTTATATCTCGGTTAATATTTGGGCTAAAGATGTGCGGTTTTCACCGTTGTTCTTAAGATATTTTTTAGCATATTTCTACGAAAAAAAGTTTTTTTGGTTTAAACCCCCTTTAAGTACCAGATTTGACTGGCACGTTAATGTTCTCGGTATGGCCACATCTTTTGTTTTTTTTATTTCTTTAACGTCTACTCCGATTTTACTAGAGTTTATTTTAAATTAAGCTGTCTTATGTGAGATTGAGATCATCTAACATGGTTTAAACTACACTTCTTCCTCGCTCGTCCGCTTGTCTGTCTGTCTGCCTATCTATCTTTCTGTGTGCTTGTCTTGCCGCCCATTCGTCCGACTGCTCATTCATCTGTATATTCTTAACTATTTAATAATCCATCTAGATTAAAATCAAGCAATTACCCGAGTTACTTAACTCTATCATAACCGACCGAGAAAAGCTGTCAACTAATTATAAAATTTAAATATTTATTAATAAATTTGTGATTTTGCGTATGTTGTAAAATAATGTATTTAGATTAATTCATATGTGTTAGTTACTTTAAGTTCATTGCTACAATAATTATTAATTCAATATTTACACTTTTTTAGCTCAAAGCGATACATGAGTTTCAAACTCATGATTATTATTAAAGGGGGTTAACTTATGTAAATAATACGGCGTTTCATTTAATAAGTCTTCTCGAATAATTAATCTTCGCATTACAAAAAAAGTTGGAGAATTAAACACTATAATTTATAAAACACGACAAAGACAAAGGTTTATTAAAAGGTAACATACACATACATTGACATTTTAAATTGCACACAATGGATACGTTTAATCTTATGTAGGATATGATTTAGTACCTATGTATTATACATACGTACGAGTGTAAGCAAGAATTATTGTTTGCTTTGTTTTAATAAATCTCATGTTTAAATTCACACCTACAATACATAATATAAATAAATATGTGTTGTATAAATAGGAAAAATCGTACGGAGAAAGGTATAAGAATAAGCATCGAGCACACGAGCACGCCACTGTTTTTAAAAAAATCCACTTTATATAGCGTGATGGTAAACGTAAACCACGAGAATTGATAGAAAAATCTTTCATCGGATACATGAAAATTTTCTCCTTTTTTTCCAATTGTTGTAATCCTTGCAATTTCTAATGGACGTGGGTACGTGCGTGCGACTTACAACTCGTATTATCGGCGAGTCTCAGCCTTGAAATCTTCTTGTACTTGTTAAACCGATTGTCCATACCATACACATAATAATGCAATTTATTATTCGTGGGTAGTTTTCAGCGGACAATTTTATTTTCCCATCACGATACAAATGTAATTTTAATTACATGTTATAGATACTTTAAAAATTTATTGTCTACATTCGTTTAAATTAATTTTATTATTCTACTCCTGAAACTACAAGAAAATTTATCTCTTTTTGAACAACAGTCACGTATACAGGGTGTTTCACGGAAACTGTTTGGTTAGACATTTTGGAGCTTCGAATGTTACGATGGATTGGAAAATTTGAATTTTTGTACAATGAGTATCGATATATTCATTCAAAATATTTTCAGAACCACATCACTTCCAATTAAACCGGAAGTAACCCCAACTTTCTTATTTTAAATAGAATACTATAGTTTTTTTTACTTTTATGGATTCTACGAGAAATTCTAAATCCAAGTTTATGACATGTTCCTATACATATTGTCAACTGCTTTTCAGAAAAATATGATTTTCTAAAAAAAGCCCCTTTCTTCAAAATTGCAGACTCACGTTATAATTATAACAGGAGCTACGCCATTTTCAGAAATTTTTCTAAAAACCTTAGACTAAGCTCTAACGTTACAGTTTTTCTTTAATAATGTAAAGGGTGTTCAAAAAGTGCTGACTTTTAGAGGAAATTTCAAATCTAAAAAACTTTTTAATTTCAAGTGGAACACCCTGTATTTTTTGACAGTTTTGGATGTAAAAATAAATTTGTTATCGATTTATATTACAATATCATGTACCTATCGTTGACGCTTTCTACGTTTTCATGTAGTTTATAAAATAAAACTAGGAAAAGAAAACTCTTATATTTCAAATGGAATACCTTGTATTTTTCGACAGTTTCGGATGTAAAAATCAATTTGTTATCGATTTACATTACAATTCCATATACCTATCGTTGGCGCTTTTTACATTATCATGGAACTTATAAAATAAAGCTAGAAAACTTTTTTATTTTAAATGGAACACCTTGTATTTTTTTAGACTTTTGGAAACATCACTTCCGGTTTAACAGGAAGTGATGTGTTTTTTTAAATCTTTTTAATGTATAAATCGGTAGCCATTATGTGGTAATTGAGGTTTTCAGATAGATTGTACCATTCGAAGCTCCAAAAGCTCTAACCAACGGTTTCTGTGAAACACTCTGTAGAGGGGAGGGTGGTTCTTATTTATATAGAAAATATTTCTTTTTGAAAGATGGACTATCTCACCTTTCATAAATCTTCTTAATAGAAAATAAAGGAATCTTGGTAATACTGGTAATACTTTAACCTGATCGGACAATTCTATTAAGATGTTCTGCAAGACAGATTTATGCTGGCGAGCGGTGGGGATGCGGAGATGATTAAATTTGTATTTATCCCCACCAAAGTAGTAGCAAACATATTTAAATTATTATAGAGGCGAAGTCAAATCTGTGCGAACTTATCCCTACCGCTCGCCAGCATAAATCTGTTTTGCTGTACCTAAAACGCATTCTGACTGGAGATTTATTTATTAAAATGTTTGAACAAACTTCAAGGATATGTTCTTTACTTAAAATTAGAGTACAGGTATTTTTTGTTTTCCTCTGAAAGGAGACATTTTAGGGTAGTGTTTCCCAACGTGCGACGATTGTTAAGGGGGTCAATTCGAAAATGGACTCGTCCAAAGTTTAAGTTAACCGTATGGCGTTTTTTTAGCGAACAATTCAATTTTTGATAAATAAAAATTATGTGTTTGTGGCATAAGCATTTTAGATAGACTTAGGTCAGTATGGCACAAAAAAGGTTGGGAAACACTGTTTTAGAGTGTATTTCAAGCCCTGTGAGGCATGGTTTCCCATCATTTAAATTGTCTGTATAATAAATTAGAGATGTATAAAAATTTAATAATGAGCCTACCTTTTTAGGGGACCTTGTAAATCCTTAAAAAATGTCCTGATTTAACGCTTCAATCAATTTTAGTTATACCAAAAAGGGGCTCTACAGCTACACATAATTAATTAAAAACAACTTTTTTCAACCGATGATATCATTAGTTAAAAGTTATTAATTAATGTGATTAATTACATTACATTAGGAAGTATTTAATTAATACTTGTGTGCCATTATTTATAATTGAGATTTATTAAAAATTTAAAGGTACCAACACCAATTTGGCGATTTTTCGCTCATTTGCATAAATAAGAAATAAACGGTAGTGTGGAGATTTATTTTTTTAAATATTAAAGCTAGAGGTTAACAACCGAAACAATACCAAATAGTTATCGATTTTCAAACAATAACAAATCAATTAAAATAGATCACGAAATTATCTTACCTAAGAGAAAATGATTTAAGTTTCAAACAAGAATGAACCCAATCCGGTTAGTAATTCAATAAATATTAATTTTTATTATGTTCTTGTTATCGATTAAAATTGTATATTAACTATACTAACTCTTCTTGTTAGCAAAATGTTTTTGCTTTAATATAATAACCTATAAAATATAATATAAATCAAGGCGAACACTTTATTAAATAATGACGAATTCGCTACAAAAACCCAAGAAAAAAAGGTCGACCAGATTAAAGATTTATGAGATTAAAAAAAAAGGAAAAAATTAAAGAAATTAACGCATTTTTGGGTTGGATGTTTTTTCACCACTTCAAAGTTCCTCCATTGAAAATAATTTTTTTACGTTATATTCTATAAATATTTACTCTAGTTATTACTTTTAATTGTTTATTTTAGAGTTAAAATCTGCAACTTTTGATTTCGGTAGCTTTTCACCACTTACAATTTCAACCTTTTTTTAAATTGTTTTGAACTTTTTTTAAACAGCTATAGTAGTAAATTATTAGAAATTTCCATTTCTTGTAATAAATTTGTCTAGTTTGTTTATTTTGAGCTCAAAATTAGCAATTTTTATAATTATGTAGCTTTTCTCCAATTGCGTTTATAATGACTTTTCACCACTTTAAATAAACAATCATCTTAAACTTTCCTTTTCTTTTAGTAAAACAATATTAAATTATAGTAAAAGCGAAAAATTTTCAAATTAAATTTTTTTTAAACAAAAAAATAATTTTTAAATTGCTCCTTTAAGTAGAGGCAATAATTTGTCTCGAAATGTAAAAAGTTTGAGAGTCATGTTTTATAAAATTACATGGTGGAATTGCACGGAATACGATATAAAAAATTAGTACATAGGTTTCCCTAACCTACATTTTAAAGCGATTAAGTATCATGTGACAAGAACTATGTACTTCCACAGCGTACATAATTTCCCTTTCAAATAAACAACAAATAAATTTATTTGTATGACAACGCTAGAGTTTTTAAAGCTTCAAAGTTCAAAATAGCTGTTATGATAAGCGCAATTTCCCTCGGGCTTCGGGCTCGGAGGAGCCAAAGTAATAAGAAATAATAAATTTGAGCGATTATCGCCTCGTGTAGAAAATTGCCATTTTAAATACAAAAACAAAAAAAGGGCGCCTTATTAAAGAAAAATAAAAAATGTTCAAAAATGTTTAATTAATACAGTAGCTATAACATCTTTATGACTTGTTACAGAAATTGCTATATAATTTTTATTTAAAATAAAATTGCCTCATCATACCTGTTATTACGGTCTATTTATTATAGTTGGCAGTATATTCAGCAAAGCGACTCATTTTCTTTTCTTGTAATAAATTACACATGTAACACCTTTACTAAAGTACTTTTAGTACACTGTTTATAATTAAATTAAAAATTAATTTCAAAAAATCAACCTATCTTGATGTTAGAGAAAACAAAAAAAATTGACAATAGGTAGGTAATGATAATGAATAGTGTGCTATGGAGCTTTACTCTGGTGAAAGCTCTGCTTGGGTAAAAAAATGGAATTTAATTTAATAGCGTGTAATAATAAATAATAAATGACTGTGGCTAATGGTCGCTCTATTGAAATCATGTGTTAACGACCGCCATATCTAATCCACCATTTTGAATTTGATTGCGGATTGATAAATAATAACTGTCTGTGGTTAATCGTTGTTGTACTTTAAATTATCTACTTATTTTTTAATACTATACAGCCGCCATCTTGGATCTGCCATCTTGAATACGGTATTAATTCCTACGCTTTATGATGGCAAGTGATAAAAATGATTGACTGTGACTAATTGTCGTTTGTACTTGAGTTAAGTTACCTACTTCTCTTTTAATACCATGCAGCCGCCATTTTGGATCCGCCATCTTGAATACGGTATTAATTTTTACGCTTTATGATGGCAATTAATAAAAATGATTGACTATAGCTAATGGTCGTTTGTACTTGAATTAAGCTTTCTACTTCTCTTTTAATACCATACAGCCGCCATCTTAGATCCGCCATCTTGAATACGGTATTAATTGTTTCGCTTTATGATGGCAGTTGATAAAAATGATTGACTGTGGCTAATGGTCGTTTGTACTTGAATTAAGTTACCTCCGTCTCTTTTAATACCATGCAGCTGCTATCTTGGATCCGCCATCTTGAATATGGCATTAATTCTTACGCTTTATATGGCAATTGATAAAAATGATTGACTATGGCTAATGGTCGTTTGTACTTGAATTAAGCTACTTCAGGTCCCAGGTAAAAATTATTGTTTTTAGCAATGCTGTCCTAGGATTATATAATTACAGTCAAAATCGGTTATAACGACTTTGAAGGGACCGCAAAATTCGGTCGTTATAACCGATAGTCGTACTAAGTAATTATGTTTATAAGCAAAACTGCAAAAAGCAAAAAAAGGACTTCTATATTTCGTCGTACAAAGTCGTGTCGTTATAACCGGTTTTGACTGTATTTACGATAAGCTAGGTAACGCTACGCAGCTTACTGTTTATCCCTCTTCGAGAAACATTTAGTAATTCGTAGGGGAGGGGTACACTGTAAGTAGCGTTTGCTAGTTATATGATCCCAACGCAGCTACATACTTTTATGCTGCCACCATACAACCGCCATATTGGATGCGCCATTTTGATGCGCTTTTGATACTCGTTCTTATACTATATGATGATATTTAATTGGCAAACAAATATTTAATTGGTTGACTAAAGCTCAAGGTTGTTGAAGAAAATTACCTACACAAAAATTGGGATGCCATGTAATCGCCATTTTTGTCCGCCATTTTGAATTCTTTACTTCAAATTTATAATTAACTTCTTATAAAATTGGCTAGTGTAGTCATGACTACGCGGGCTTCCACTCTTGAGATCTAAATTAATGCAATGTAATCTACGCTGTTACCCTTCGGAAGGCAATGTCAAACCATTGAATAAAATTGCTTATTAGAATTTCTGCACTTTGTGGTTGGTGTATTAACTTTATTTGGTGCTTGAACACTCAATGTATGCATAGGGAAGTGGCCTAGATACTTAGAGAGTAATAATTGTGACTTTTGGGTTTAGTTGAGAGACTACATTAGGTTGAAGGAACTTCACTCTTCTAAAGATGTCAACTTCTTAATATAGGAAATGATTTAGAAATTAAAATTTTAATTACTTTCTTCATTTTGATTACTTAAGGCAGTTGATTTTAATTTTGGGCATAAAAGTACTCGTATAAACTAACGTTACATATAGATACATTAGTAACTCGAAAACAAATAAAAGTAAAGGTAATTACTTAGGATAATTAGAAAATCTCATTTAGGTTAACGATGTTTAAAGTGTTAATTAAATCTACTTCTCTTTTATTTTTTTTAAGATGCTAAGGTAAATTAAAAAATTATCTTAGCGAGACACGTGGCCTAAATGGGAAGTAATTTTTGTGTCTTAATTATTTAAAAAATTGTTTAAAAATTTCTATATTGAGTATTACGAGAAGAATGTTTTTTGGTATAAAATTTGTGGAGGTGTTGGAAACTTATGAATTAAAAATCTCTTTTTAACGCCTTCGCAAACTAACGGAATATATTTTGAAACTAATTTTTAAACATGAGGAAAAAGAAAGTTGTGATAAATGCATAGGTATACACGCAATTACACATTATGAGAATACGGATTTTATGCAGTTCAGGTTCATTGTTTCAGAATATCTAATAAAAAATCACATTCTGCCTGAAATTAATAGTTAGTCAATCAACTAGTGTGTTAATAAGGTCGATTACTAATCGAGACATTTTAACGCGTGAGGGTAGCGAGCGCGTTAACTGATGAAATTGGAGAAACGAAATTGAAAGTCCAGCTACTGGTTCTGGTTCTGCTGAGTAAAATCACATACCAAAAATTGTAGAGCCCGTCTTCAACGAAATAAAAAAGAGCGCTTTTAACAATTAAAAAAATTAATCCATGGAGGCACTGAAATATTCTCATCCATGTCCCTCTACAAATTAAATATTTATTTAAAATTTACTGTTGTTATTATGTACACACATGAATAAATTACCTTTCTTTACACGATGTTTTACATCTTACAAGAAGATAAATCATTTCCATTTCACCTAAACTCAATTTTGCCTTTTGACGTATTGCATTTACATAAATTTTTTTTTAACAGAGGCAGCTGATATTTAAACAAAAATAATTTTTTTTTGCGCTTAACACACAAATGGCAAAGACCAGTTCTGCTTCAACGAGTTGTATAGTTTTAAACAATGGTCACTTAAAATTTAAAGCAGGTGAATGGTATTTTTCAGTTCTTCGAATGGATTTTTTTTTACTTTAAAAATTTTTTTGGGTTTGTAAACTAAAGCAAAAGTTACTACTATATCCAGTTTTGAGTTTAATTTATTTGCATTTTAATTAAAAAATTTTTGATTAAGGATTGGTAGTATGGATGTTGTAAACATGTCATGTAATAAAATTACATAAGACAATGGTAATTAATCTTATAGGCAAAAATTAACTGCTAATTATTTGAATTTAAAATTCTAATTTTGGTTTTACATGATTAACTTAGTTATAAGAATAAGCTAACTTAGGTTTCTATTTGAGAATTGTGTTAATACGCCCCTTTCTTATACTCTAATGGGAAAATGATACTATTGAAAGAAACTCCAATCCAGAGTCCTCCTCAGTTTCACTTTTTTTGATAATCTTCGTATCTAGAGTATTCAAGATACTATGAATTACCATGTAGGTAACTTTCAGAAGCTTCTAGAAGGGGAAGGGGGTGTTATATTTCTCATTAGAACCCATTAGTGCTTCCAATCCAGGACTCTTAACTTTTTCACTTTATTTTGATGAACTTCGTACTTATCTCTTACTGTTTCCAAGTATACGAATTACCATGGCTGTGAGGCATCTCTTAGAAGCTTGTAGAGGGCAAAGGAAGCGTTATCCTTCTCATTGGAACCCTTTAGTGCCCCCATCCAAGTCCATGGTCTTTCCCACTTTCTTTGGATAAACTTTGTACTTAGGTATCTCTTACTGTTTCTAAGATCTTCGTATACGAATTACCATTTCTGTTAGGCTTCTTTCAGAAGCTTCTAGAGGGGAATGAGGCGTTATCCTTCTCAATAGGATCCAGTAGTGGCCCCGATCTACGATTCTGATCTGATTCGCTTTATTTTGACAAACTTTGTATCTCCTACAATTACCAAGATGTTCGTATACGAATTACCATTTTTGTTAGGCATATTTCAGAAGCTTCTAGAGGGGAGCGTTATCCTTCTCATTAGGATACATTATGCCCCCAATTCCGGAACCTGATCTCGTTCACGTTATTTTGATAAACCTCGTATCTCTTACAGTTTCCAAGATCGTCGCATTTGAATTACCAATTACCAATCTGAATGGGAATGGAGGCGTTATCCTTTTTATTAGGACACATTATGCTCTCAATCCAGGATCCTGATCTGTTTCACTTTCTTTAGATAAAGCTAGGATCTCTTAGGGTTTCCAAGATTTAGGCATATTTCAGAATATTCTAGAGGGGAAAGGGGGCGTTATCTTTTTGATTAAAACCCATTAACGCACCCAATCCAGGATCTTAATATGTTTCATTTTCTTTTGATAAACTTCAGATCCCCTTTAAAAGGGGGAATGGGGGCGTTATCCTTCTGATTAGGATTTATTATGCACTTAATTCGGGATCTTGATCTGTTTCACTTGATTTGGGTAAACCTCGTATCTCTTACAGTTTCGAAGATCTTCGTTTATGAATTACCATGTCTGTTAGTCATATTTCAGAAGCTTCTTGACGGAAATGTCAATCATCCCCCAATCCAGGATCCTCATTTGTTTCACTTTTGTTTGATAAACTTCGGATCTCCTAGAGTTTCCAAGATCTTCGTATATGAATTACCATGTCTATTAGACATATTTGAGAAGATTCTAGAGAGCAAAGAGGGCGTTAACCTTTTGATTAAAATCCGTTAATTCCCTCCTATTCAAGGCCCTGATTTTCGTCACTTTATTTTGATAAACTGCTTATCTCTTAACAGTTTCAAAGATTATCGTATACGAATTACCATTTCTGTTAGGCATCTTTTAGAAGCTTCTAGAGGGGGAATGGGGCGTTATCCTTCTGATTAGGATTAATTATGCATTCAATTCAGGATCTTGATCTGTTTCACTTGATTTTGGTAAACCTCGTATCTCTTACAGTTTCGAAGATCTTCGTTTATGAATTACCATGTCTGTTAGTCATATTACAGAAGCTTCTTGAAGGAAATGTGAGAGCTATCTTTCTGATCATATCATTAACGCCCCCAATCCAGGATCCTCATTTGTTTCACTTTTGTTTGATAAACTTCGGATCTCCTAGAGTTTCCAAGATTTTCGTATATGAATTACCATGTCTATTAGACATATTTGAGAAGATTCTAGAGAGGAAAGAGGGCGTTAACCTTTTGATTAAAATCCATTAATTCCCTCCTATTCAGGGTCCTGATTTTTGTCACTTTATTTTGATAAACTGCATATCTCTTACAGTTTCCAAGATTATCGTATACGAATTACAATTTCTGTTAGACATCTTTTAGAAGCTTCTAGAGGGGGAATGGGGCGTTATCCTTCTGATTAGGATTTATTATGCCCTCAATTCAGGATCTTGATCTGTTGTACATTATTTTGATAAACTTCGTACTTATCTCTTACTGTTTCCAAGGTTTTCGTATACGAATTACTATGTCTGTGAGGTGTCTCTGAAGCTTCTAAGAGGGCGAAGGGAGCGTTATTCTTCTCGTGGGAACCCATTAGTGACCCCAATCCAGGACCCTGATCTTCCTCACTTTATTTTGATATACTTCCGTATCTCGTACAGTTTCCAAGATTATCGGATACGAAGTACCATTTCTGTTAGGCATTTTCAGAAGCTTTAGAGGGGAAATGGGACATTTTTCTTCTTATTAGGATCCGTTAGTGCCTCCAATCCAGAATCCTGATCGGGTTCACTTTATTTTGATAAACTTCTTATCTCTTACAGTTTCGAAGATCTTCATATACGAATTACCATGTCTGTTAGGCATATTTCAAAAGATCCAGGCTCCTCTTCTGTATTACCTTATTCTCTTTTGTGGGGAGTCCCACACATCCTTGAAATAGATGGCAGTGGCTCTCGATAAATTATATAAGGATTCATGGATATCTCTTAGACCATCACTTCTCATTTAATTTATTTCTACCATCATTTATTCATTGCATATTGTTATGCAGACATTATTATGATCACAATAGAGTTAAGAACCAGTTTATCAAATTAAACTGTCATTAAAAATGTAAACTTTATTATAGTTGTCCTATTAAATTAGTTAATTTTTTTGTTAATAAAAAAGAAACCTGGCATTTACTATAAATTTCAAGGGCACTCGATGTTACTACAAAAACAAATTATATGAAGAAAAAAAAGAGTGTAAAAGTATCTTATTTATACTTGATTACTATACAACAAACTGAATTCATGTGTCTAGAACCAGACACATAAGTCATTGCAAATCTACACAAAGAAACATGAGGAAAAATAGAATCGAATACAAAATTTATTGGACGTAACAACTGATTGCCGACTTTTGTATACTTTCAATATCATAGCATGAAGACTTTTTTTACATTAATTTAACGTTGTTGCATTTTATATCAATCATAGTTGTGGTATAGCAACTTCAAAGAGAAGGGTTTTCAATGTTGAAACGTGAAATATTAGAAAAAGCTTTTTGGATCTAGCGTGTGAAGGAAAATGTGGAAAATGGCTCTGTGAAATAATACATTAATACGTTAATATTTAATTAACAATAATTATCATTGACAAGACCCATTCTATATCCATTCTACGATCTCTGCAAAGTGTTAGTGTTAATACTACTCTGTTAGATTTATGTTAGATTTTTTATATTCAATTTATTTTCATCATTTAAAGAGTCACTAAATTCAAATGTGAAGTAAAAATTATAAAATTTGAAAAAATGTATCCAACATGGCGGACCCAATATGGCGACTCCAATATACCTCATTCAGTAAGAGAAGATTATTATAGGAGAATGGGTCCCTCTCTGATTGATAATAATTTTTTTTATGCTAATTGATAATTAGTACGAAAAACTGATGGCTGTTGTGGCCACATCATAGTCTCTAAAATTAGGTTATATTTTAGGTCGCATCATCAACATCATAGATAGAATTGATTTTAATTTTCTCTTTTTGATTTTTTTAAATTAAATTTTAATAATACTTAGGAAGCTTAATTGATCGAAACGAATCATTAAGTCAATAATTTATACAACAATTAATCAATCAAATAACAACTTTCCAACAGTTAAATGATTACATATTAATCATGCAATTAAAAATATATTAAACAAAAATAATCAGAAAGTGCAATTTAATGATTTTGCTCTTATTTACCTATGCCTACGTTTTTGCTTTTCTCATTGTTTTACATTATTAAATTTGCATTCTATTTATTGTCCTTGTAATTGATCAAAAAGACATAAGTCATAACTAGAAATAATAGTGGATAAAATTTAAATATGGATCTGATAAAATCTATTTAATTAAATAAGTTACACACCTACAACAAAATTTCGACCTTGCTCTATATAAAATTGTTACAAGTTTTAACCAAAAAAGATTTTTCTCTCGTAGAGGGAAAATATTTGTTTAGAACACGCGAAGGCTATTTCCTATTACCTACTAAGTTAGTAGCAAAGATAAAGTAATTTATTTTAGAAGAAAATTCTTCAAATAAAAGTTTTAGAGCATAAAATTCTGCGTCTAAATCGACATAGAAAATTAATTTTACAAGCTTTATAACGATGGAAATTTAATTTGCAATATTGAAAATTGAAAACAAAAATAAAAATTAGTCAAATGTTTTACACTTTATGTGTCAAAATGATTTTGTATTTTATATTCAATTATTTAATTTTTTTTTATTTCAAGTATTTCATGGTAATCTCTTTTTCTGCTAATTTTCGAAATTATTAAATTAAATTTCAGGCGTTATAAAGGTTTAAAAATTAATTTTGTTTGTTGTTTAACAAGTAGAATGTTTTGCTTTAAAACTTTTATTTACAGATTTTTTGTATAAAATATACAAAAATATATATATAAATATACTGGGAAACCGGAAATCACCAAAGTATGATTTTACATGACAAATCCCTATGACCGAGAGTTATGGTCACCAGTATCTGTATATGCTTGATGTCGTAATTGAGGACTTCTCATATATGTTCTTAGGACTTACCTTAGGCAATTAGCCTGTTAATTGTATAAAGGCTCTCTGGTCTTGGTTGACTGTGATGCCTACTTTGTGGTAGTTATCGTAAAATCCGAAAGTTATAGCTCTTTAATAGTCAGTGATGTATTTATTGAAGAGGTCAAAAGAGCCTGGGCATTGACTCGTAATAATAATAAAACCGCAGGGCAGCTGTGTGACCTACGGCCAGCTGTTGGTGAGTAACGACACCGCGATTACCCAATGTCACCCTCAACGTTCCTTACTCAGAGAGAGCCCAAAGAGCCTGGGCGTTGACTCATAATAATACTAATACCACAGGGACGCTGTGTGGCCTGCGGCCAGCTGTTGGTGAGTAACGACACCACGGTTACTCGATGTCACCCTCAACGTTCCTTACTCAGAGAGAGCCCAAAGAGCCTGGGCGTTGACTCATAATAATACTAATACCACAGGGACGCTGTGTGGCCTGCGGCCAGCTGTTGGTGAGTAACGACACCACGGTTACTCGATGTCACCCTCAACGTTCCTTACTCAGAGAGAGCCCAGAGAGCCTGGGCGTTGACTCATAATAATACTAATACCACAGGGACGCTGTGTGGCCTGCGGCCAGCTGTTGGTGAGTAACGACACCACGGTTACTCGATGTCACCCTCAACGTTCCTTACTCAGAGAGAGCCCAGAGAGCCTGGGCGTTGACTCATAATAATACTAATACCACAGGGACGCTGTGTGGCCTGCGGCCAGCTGTTGGTGAGTAACGACACCACGGTTACTCGATTTCACCCTCAACGTTCCTTACTCAGAGAGAGCCCAGAGAGCCTGGGCGTTGACTCATAATAATTCTAATACCCCAGGGACGCTGTGTGGCCTGCGGCCAGCTGTTGGTGAGTAACGACACCACGGTTACCCGATGTTACCCTAAACCTTTCTGAGAGAGCCCAGAGAGTCTGGGCATTGACTCAGAATAATAATAATAAAACCGCAAGGTAGCTATGTGTCCTACGGCTAGCTGTTGATGAGTAGCTGCACCACGGTAAACCGATGACACCCTAAACGTTTTTTACTCAGAGAGAGTCTAGAGAGTCTGGGCATTGACTCATAATAATAATAAAACTGCAAGGTAGCTATGTGGCCTACAGCCAGCTGTTGGTGAGGAGCGACACCACGGTAAGCCGATGTCACCCTGAACGTTTCTTACTCAGAGAGTGCCCAGAGAGTCTGGGCATTTGACTCAGAATAATAATTAAACCGCAAGGTAGCTATGTGGCGTTCGGCCAGTTATTGATGAGTAGCTGCACCACGGTTGTAACGATGCATTTTTCTACACCTGTCAGAGTGTTACGAATCCGGAAGATTCTGCTTCTGATACGTGAAAAATTAACATCGTTTGCGCACCCGAGCATTTTTTATTAAAAAAAATGACTTGTACGTAATCCATCAGCAACCATCTGATTTCGTTTTTGTACCATCTGCGATAATGGTATAAATTTTTATCCGGCGTTTGCACTTCAACGTACTGCAAATGTACTCGAGGTCGCCGGTTAATTTCAATGTCCCCGATAAATTGGAATTATTCATTTAATTTTAAAATTATTTACTTAATTTTAATTTATTTTGGCCCTTCAGGTATTCTAAATATATTTTTTCTTCTTTTTAATTTTACTTGTCAACGTCCTTAATATTATCATTCATTTTTTCTAATTTTAAAATCATTTAAAATATTTAATTATTTTAAATGCTTTTTAAGATTATTTATATTTAACGTAACCACTCGAAATTTATACCATTCGATGTATATTTTAAGCCCGCATCTATCACCACCTATATAATCGCATAAAACGCATTCATGTAGTAGCTGAGTGATAATCGGAGAGATATGAGTACGAAACGTATGGAGTCACATGTACATTCCCACTTCGTAGTTAAATCGAATAAGCGAGTTCTATTGGTGCTAGGAACTTGGTGGTGGAGAATTAATAAAATATTCGACGTGCATGGATTTCAGGAGGGTCCGTGATCAACCGTGAGCATCCACTGTGCTCGTATTATTGTGTCAGTGAGATCGTCTTGTGCTGTGGGTAGTTGATGGTCTGGCGTCCCTGCACCAGCGGCTGAGATAAGCTGCAGCTGTAGGGTATAAGCTGATCGCGGCTACCACAGTACATTCCAGTTGCGAAGGACTAGATTACAGTCTTGACCTTTTGGCCGACTGTCGATCATTAGTGTGGGCGTGATTACAGTCTTGGGCTTGTTGGACCGACTGTTGATTCGGAGGAACGCTGGTTTAGCTGTAAAGTTAACCACGCGTCCCCATTTACGTCCGTGGAGCGGGTTTATGTGCGTCACCAATCCGAGTGGTGTCCAGGAACGACCGACATCCAAAGGAAGTTTTTGTGGTTTTTATAAACGTAAAGTTTCTTATTTTGTTTATTAATATAAACGTTATAACTTCGACGATATACGTTATTTTTATTCTGTTTTAATAACAACAACGTTATTTTTTTATAAATAATTCTTCGTGTTATTAATATAAATTGTTAATTTTATTTTTTATTTAAATAAATATTTTTTATTTGGGTAGAAAGTGTTGTTGTTGCTGACTTATTTCTTCGAACCCTCCCGTCTTCGACTAGAGTGATACCGTGGAGATTAATTAAGACCCGATATTAAGATCGGTCTTACACGGTAAGCCGATGTCACCCTGAACGTTTCTTACTCAGAGAGAGCCCAGATATCCTGGGCATTGACTTATATTAATAACAAAACCGCAGGGTAGCTATATGGCCAATGCCAGCTGTTGGTGAGTAGCTACACCACGGTGACCCGATAGAACTCTCGACGCTTTTTACTCACTGTCATCAATTTTTTCTCTCTGTTTTAATTCAGAAGGCCTATGCTGGGCTTCAACAGGAGTCCCCTTTCAGCCACTGTAAAGGCCCATCTTTGTCTCAGTCTCAAAGGCTAAATAATATAAAGTTAATACCAATAGTATGTTCACTACAACCTTAAGAGCTACTGTGAGTGTTATTCCTGTCCGTTATTCCAACTGTCGTAATTCTTCGTATTTTGTTAAGACTGGTTTTCATGAAGAATCCACAAACCTTTTGCCACCAAGACAGGACCATTAAGCCACGAAACCCATATAAGTCCCTTATAACAATAATTGCTGTTCCAGTATCGAATTTGGCGTAGTAGTCTCTTAATTGATTTTCCTTATTTTTAAATCTAATTGATTATATAAGTACCCATCTTGTGTCTTTCAGTAGCCTCCACTGGTCAAAAACAAAATAAGAAACAGGTGAAATGAGTGGATAATTGAAACTTGTAAACGCTAAATAGTGTTGATGGGTAGTAAAAAAGTGCACATCAAGTTGTTTCAACCGTTAAATAAACTGTTAGATAATAATTAGAATCCTTATATAGGTATTAAATTGCATAAAATTGATTTTTTTGTAGTCTGGCGTATTATTAAGAGGGCGTTTTCGAAGAACAAATAAAAAAGATATTTTACCCTGATTTCGTTCTTTTATTCAAACATGATTGGTTTCTCGAATCCTTAACTGTAAATTATAATAAATACAGCCAAGTACAAATAAACGACAATGATTGCATAATCAACATAGAAGTTAATTACATTTGATGACTATCGAGTTTACAACAATTCCTGGTGCTATAAATACATAAACACTGACTTGGAAATTACAAGTAGTTACAAAATTGTAATGTTATTGCTATTGTTTAGTATTTCTAGTAAATGGCGTATTTTAACGCCTATGTCCCATTGTTCATAATATTGACTAAAATTTGTTTAACAAATTAACAATACATATCACGAACTATTACCGTAACCATCTAAAGATTTACTCAACAAATTCAACCAATCAACAAATTAAATTTATTCTTTCAAACAAACTTTTACTAATTTATTTTTTCTTTTGTTGTAGATTTAAAATTTGTTAATGGAGTGATCGATATTAAAAAAGCTTTAAAAAATGGAAGTTGTTGCACAAACTCCTAATGGTAATGTACCACCTCCATTTCACAACCACGACGTTCGAGAATGGTCAAGAATTGATAATCTCACCGGTGTTCTTGAAAGAGCTCGATTTGAGACTGATCATTGGACAGCAAACACGAATAGTTCATCTCATAAATATGGAAAGGTATGATTTTCTTTTGATTTAAATTTTCAGAGACCTCAGATCAAAAATTTTAGTTTGTCGTTTGCAAGTTAGATACTTTTGGTTCCTCGGGAGAAATTGAAATTTTACAAGAATTTTTATAAATGATTATTGCTCAGAGTGTGCTCAACTTGTGCACTGACACAAGAAGAGCAAACGCGAATTCAAGATACGATGCCGAAAGCAACGAGGAACGCATTATATCGGTAAGAGTTTATCTACGCGCGGGTTTGATGCAGAAGGTTTTTGAAAAACTTGAGGAAATCCTCTTGAACTTTCAAGATGCGTTTATTGTTCTAGCAAAGGGACAATATCTCGAGAACGGTTTGTTTTAGACCTACCATATTTGACATCATTTTACTCTAAACTTAACAAGAAATTCAAATACGTAAAAATATAGTTGTCGTTTCTTATGAAAAACTCGAGGAAAACCTCTTTAACTTTAAGATTGCGTCTATTGTTCTAGTAAAGGGACAATATCTCGAGAACGGTTTGTTATAGACCTTCTGTATTTGACATGATTTAACTCTAAATTTAACAAGGAATTCAAATACATAAAAATATAGGGGGGTGTTGTTTATGAAAAGCTCGAGGAAAACTTCTTGCTCTAGTAAAGGGACTGAAAATATCTTAATTTAAATATAAAACTATGTCTCCATTAAACCCCATGTGACCTTTTTGGAAATTATCTTGTATAAAGTGCTCGGCCCTTCTTCTTGCTGGTATATATTTAATAAAATTTTACAACGGTTATATTAAAATCGTGATTGCAATCACAATTTGATAATTTTAACTTCCTTATAAAGTTACTCGTTTTATTACCACACCTATACAACAGATAGGCAATAATAAAAAGAAAGACGATTACCTCTACCTATAGGTACTCTCAATCCATCTTATAGATTTATTGCAATTGTAAATAGACATTAAAGCACCAACAAAATTAAAGTGCACTACTTATTAATGATAAATAAATAACATTAAACAATCAAGGTTAATTGAGGTCAATTTAATCTTTTATTGTAACAAAACTTTCTAAGTCCATTATCGTCGTTTTTCATCTCGAAAAAAAACTTTTCATTGTGAAATATCGTTTAAACTTCATGCTATTGAAGTTTGATTTGATTTTTTACCCGCCTTTCCGCATTAATTTAAGTTTTATTTAATTAAATTGTTTATTGACATTTAAAAAAAATCGTTTGAAACAAAGTGTCGTTCAATTAACTAACTGGAAGTTAATTAAATTATTTCGAAGGATACAACAAAATTGTATCAAGATTGTTAGGGAAACGTCGATTGTTTTTAGTAATTCCAATGGTTCCTTTCAAATTTTTGTTTTTATTACTGGCCCGGATTTTTAGAAAAGTCAGGTTAAAAATTTAATTATTTATTAATTGAATTCTTAATTACTTTTTTTAATAATCAATTACTTATTCATTTATGAATATTTATTAAATTGATTATGTTTTTTTAATTAACATAATACAGGGTGATTTTTTTAAGTGGTACTAACATTGGGATCTCGGAAACCGTAATAGTTACGAGGCTGGTTAAATTAGCAAAAAGTTGCATATTTTGATGATCTTTAAGAATCCGTTTAGAAAATTTCAAAATTCAAAATGGCTTCCGAGATAATGCTGAAAAACAAAAAATTGGCAATTTCGTTTTTCGACTGTAGTTTCAAAATGGCGTACTTTAAAAAAAAAATTTTAAGAAATATTTTTAGGAGATCAAAAAAGCTATCAAACGATACCAAACTCGACTTTTTATCTCATCGACGCGAAGCGTCGCGACGTTCAACTTTTCATTTTCTTATGGGGGACATATTATTTTTTTTGCAAATATTACTCAGTAGGCTTATCTAAATTCGGATACCAAACGACAGCTTCCTATCTTGAAGTTTTCTTAATTTTCACAACTTTTCAGGTTATGTTATGTTATGTTAATATTTTACTTTAGGTTATTTTTTACGATAAAAAATAACGACTAAAACTTAGTTTTTAAATTTTTATAAAAGTAATTTCTTCAAGAAATAAAATTTCATTACTAAGATTTAATAAATAAATAATAATTTGATTTATTTTTATTTCCAGCTCAAATTACTTTTCTAAAAATTTAAAAACTAAATTTTATTCGTCATTTTTTATCGTAAAAAATAACGTAAATATTATAATAAAGTAAAATATTAACATAACATAACCTGAAAAGTTGTGAAAATTAAGAAAAGTACAAGATAGAATGTTGTCGTTTGGTATCCGAATTTAGACAAGCCTACTGAGTAATATTTGTTAAAAAAGTGATAGGTCCCCCATAAAAAAATGAAAAGTTGTACGTCGCGACGCCTAGCGTCGATGTGATAAAAAGTCGAGTTTGGTATCGTTTGATAGCTTTTCTGATCTCCTTAAAATTTTGCCCAAAATTTTTTTTCTAAAGTACTCCATTTTGAAACTACAGTCGAAAAACGAAATTGCAAATTTTCAGTTTTTCTGCATTATCTCGGAAACCATTTTGAATTTTTGAATTTTTTAAACGGATTCTTAAAGATCATTAAAATATGCAACTTTTTACTAATCTAACCAACCTCGTAACTCTTACGGTTTCCGAGATCCCAATGTTAGTACCACTTAAAAAAATCACCCTGTTAATTACAAGGAAAAAAATATTTGCACTCAAATATAGCTCAAATTAGCATATTTTTTTATGCAAACTGTCTATTTTAACATTTTAACCCATTTTCCTATAGAATTGAATAATAATAGATTGTTTTATTAGGAGTAAAAATGTCACTTTTTTTTTCGTTTCGTCTGACAAGCTCTACTGACGTGCCACAAAAAGGACGTAGAACTCATATCTGTACGTCCTTTACACTTTTACAGTCTTTTTAATAGATTAAAGTCCCTTGTGAAGTTTTTCCTAATCTGTCTTATTTAAAATCTTATTACAGAGCAGCTAGATCTCCCCTTGGATTGATCCGCTTTTATCATCGTTGAGCTAATATTGAGGAAATCAAACTCAGAACTTTGAACTCACATTTTTACGTCTCTTACGTCTATTTACAGTGTCTTTGATAGATTAGAGTCTCTTATGGAGCCCTTCCTAACCTCGTATCTTTAAAATCGTCTTATAGAGCTGCTAGCTCTTCTTTTGAGTCGATCTACACATTTTAAAGCTCTTCAAGCCCCATCTGATTTTATCATCGTTGAGCTAATATTAAAGAAATCAAACTCAAGTCGTAGAAATCATATCTGTGTGTCTTTTACAGCTTTTTTTAATAGATTAGAGTTCCTTGTGGAGCCTTTTCTATCCTGGTATGTTTAAAATCGCCTTATAGAGCAGCTAGCTTCTCCTTGTAGGGCTAGTATTAAGGAAACAAACTCAGAACTTTGAACTGACATCTTTACGACCTTTACAGTCTTTTTGATAGATTAGAGTCTCTTATGGAGCCCTTTCTAACCTCGTATCTTTAAAATCGTCTTACAGTGCTGCTAGATCTTCATTTGAGTCGATCTACACATTTTGAAGCTCTTCAAGCCCCATCTGATTTTATCATCGTTAAGCTAATATTAAAGAAATCAAACTCAAGTCGTAGAAATC
Organism: Malthinus seriepunctatus; assembly: GCA_963924605.1. Taxonomy (NCBI): domain Eukaryota; kingdom Metazoa; phylum Arthropoda; class Insecta; order Coleoptera; family Cantharidae; genus Malthinus; species Malthinus seriepunctatus. The sequence goes on from OZ004602.1 coordinate 10,948,625, forward strand.
ATATCTGTACGTCTTTTACAGTTTTTTTGATAGATTAGAGTTCCTTGTGGAGCCTTTTTTATCCTCATATCTTTAAAATCGCCCTATATAGCAGCTAGCTTCTCCTTGTAGGGCTAATATTAAGGAAATCAAACTTAGAACTTCGAACTGACATATTTACGTCCTTTACAGTCTCTTTGATAGATTAGAGAATCTTGTGGAGTCCTTCTTAACATCGTACCCTTAAAATCGACTTACAGAGCTGCTAGCTCTTCTTTTGAGTCGATCTACACATTTTACAGTTCTTCAAACTACAGCTGATTTTACCATGGTTGGGCTAATATTTAGGAAATCAAACTCAGGCCGTAGAAATTATATCTGTAGGTCTTTTATAGCCTTTTTGATAGATTAGAGTCCATGTAGAGCCTTTTCTATCTCGGTATCCTTAAAATCGTCTTATAGAGCTTCTCTTTGTAGGGCTAATATTAAGGAAATCAAACTTAGAACTTTGAACTTACATATTTACGTCCTTTACAGTCTCTTTCATAGATTCAAGTCTCTTATGGAACCCTTCCTAGCCTCGTATCTTTAAAAACGTCTTACAGAGCTGCTAGCTCTTCTTTTAAGGCGATCTACACATTTTAAAGCTCTTCAAACCACAGCTGATTTTACCATGGTTGGGCTAATATTTAGGAAATCAAACTCAGGCCTTATAAATTATATCTGTATGTGTACGTCTTTTATAGCATTTTTGATAGATTAAAGTTCTTTAGGAACCTTTTCCATCTTGGTATCCTTAAAAACGTCTTACAGAGCTGCTAGCTCTTCTTTTGCGTCGATCTACACATTTTAATGCCCTTCAAGCCACAGATGATTTTTCATCTTTCGACTAATATCAAGAAAATCAAACTCAGGACGTAGAAATCACATCTCTACGCCCGTTACAGCCTTTTTAATAGATTACAGTCTCTTGTCGAGTTTTTTCTAACCTGTCATATTTAAAATCGTCTTGCAGAGCAGCTAGATATTCCCTCTGATGGATCTATGCATTTTAAAGCTCTTCAAGCCAGAGCTGCTTTTAGCATCGTTGGACTAATATCAAGAAAATCAAACTCAGGAGGTATAACTCACATCTTTACGTCTTTTACAGCCTTTTTGGTCGCTTAGAGTCTCTTCCTATTCTCTCTTTACCTAAAATCGTCTCACAGAGTTGCAGCATTCGTCAACTACAAATTATTCGTGCTTTTGCTATTAGGGTTGAATTTTCACTTTAAAGACAGAAAGTTACATTACGTACATAAATCTCCTAGCTAGTAAGTTTTCTATTGAAAGAGGAATGTCACGATATTATGAAAGTTTCCATAATTTATCTCGAATATTCTTTTTTTGGAAGTGATAATTAATCGGTGAATTATTTCCTTTATTAAAATAATCTTCTTTGTCATTTTTAAAAACACGCATTTAAAAAATTAATTTTAATCCTTCCACGTTCTTTATTAGGGCATCCTTAAAAAACAAGCCCAAGAAAAAAGATTTAATTCATGCAATTATTTAAAATGCACTGGAAGAGTTCTTGAAATTCTTTTGTGATTATTAATATTATTGAGAGTTGATCCCTCTCAATGCAAAATTCAACAACTTATTAATTTAACTATTAGTCATTTTGTAATTCATCGACCTCAGAAGAGTTTTCGTTTCGTTTGTTAGCAAAATATTCTTTAAGGGCAGCAACTTCGAAATTTTTGTGTCTGGAGCTCACTAGAGGGCGTTATCAAAGCTTGTTTTGCTTTAAGAATTTTCATAGCTTATCAAGGCTTTTGAGCCATGATCACACCGAGCATCTCAGATTTTGATAGATATTTTAAAGCTTGGTCTAATGTTTTATACTACTGCCATGCTAGTACTCACTAGTGAGATCCCACGCGTTGATTTGAAGTCCAAGGTTGATGCTTTGGAGCTAAGTAAGCTCATCAGTTTTATTATTTGCTTCTTACACTTTTTATTTGGGAAGGGACTGTCAAAAATTAGTTTTGAAAAATGAAATCTTTAGAATAATTGTAGAAGTGGACTTCAAAACTGCTGGATTGCGAAAACTCTTCTAAATGGTCGCTTTTTAAGGTTAAGTAAATCTTAAAACGAGCATTTCCACTTTAATTCGTTTTATAGTTAAATAAATTCGAGACACAATTTATAAATTTAACGCATATAGTTCATGGACAACAGCTAATAAAATCAATCGATAGATGCAATCAGTGCAATTCACATTGAATTGTCTTGTGTTTTATAAGAACTTGCCAATAACTAGTTATGTGGTTTCAATATGTAACGGTGTGTCGACACAATTGCTATCATATGAACCTAAACTAGGTTACAATATTTTATAACCATTACATCGACTATCATTTAAATCAAAATATTTTATGCAATATTTGATTTTTAAACGTTGGTTTTCTTTATTTGTAGAAGTCTTCTTACAACCTTGCTTTAATAGTAAAACAAGGTTAAAATTTATTTCTATTATCCGGCTCGAAGGACCAACTAGTGAGTGGGAGTTGAAATCGTAAGCTAATGTTTGTTTTTTATTTATGAGCACGGGAGGATGCGATTAAATTTTTATTGGAAGAGAAATTAAATTCGTATAAAGTGAAAATTATGACAATAAAAATAAATTATTTTTTTATTACACATTTAAAAAAATATACATTATCCAGCACCTTTTGTTAAAAGTTGTAGTTAAACATAACAACAATGCAATAGTTTCAGTTGAATGCACCATCATTTTTTTTCTTATACATTTATACAAGGTAAATTACTCAAATAATATGGTTTAATGCTCGAAACCAAATTATAGCACCATTTAAATGCATCTCGGGGAAAAAAATTTAAAAATTATGATAAAACACAATAGAGTTTACGAAAAAAAGTACACACCTTTACCAACCTACCGTCAACCCATAATCGGTCTTGTGGAAACTTTAAAAAAGAAAATCACAAAATAACAAAACCTCGTGGACCAACTCGAGAGAGGTCGATGAATTACCAAAATGACTAATGGTTAAACAAAAATTCCGCGAGTGTTTTCGTTAAATTAAATAGGTACGTTGTCCGATTTTGCATCGAGATGAGATGAACTTGATTATTCATAATCATAAGAGAATTTCAAGAACCTCTTAAGTGCATTTTAAATTTTACAGTTTAATTTTTTTGGTTGGAGCTTTTTTTTAATCGATGCCCAAATACAGAACCTGGAAGGATTATAATTAATTTTATATTTTTTTGAATGCATAATTTTCAAAAGAGATGAAAGATTATTTTAATAAGAATAGTAGTATAGGCTTTTTTAGTGGTGAGTTTTTTTTTGTAAATGAGTCACCATAACAAGAACTTCGAGAGAACTTCTACTTTCATAATGTCGTGTTTTGAGGACGTTGCTTCAATATGACAAATTGAGCTAACTGTTGAATTTCAGAGTGAGAGACCTTACGCACGATTCTATGCTTTTAACATAGACATTTGAACTTTGGGTTTGTTGTTTCTTTACGAAGATTCTTGAATGATCGCTCAAGAGGTCAGTTCGAAGGACCTGAAGTATGTCGTTTGGAAAAAGCGATTTCAGGAAGAGAACTATAATTGTTTTGGAGGACCATTTGGCAGGATAAAATTTCCTAATACCGTATCGTAAATCATGGACATAACACTATTAAAAGACAGAATTAGAAGATCAGAAGGTTAGTTGATTGCTCTGAAATAGAACGAGACTACTCATGTGGTATCACAGCTCTCAGAGCAATAATCAGGGCTGTGTTGTAAGCAAGTGGTTATTTTATAACAAGAGCGTTAAACCAGTTTCTAACGTTATTTTTATTTTTCGGCAAATTGGGGTGTTGTAACTTTCTACCTGTTCAACTTAAAATTTTCTCACTTTATATTTGACATTTGGTGTTGTTAAAAGTAAAGATAACCAGCTAGAAATACCCGCAGCCCACACCCTGCCGTTATTCTTTAACGTGAGATAATTGTTGAAGTTTTTGTGTGTTAAAAAGGTTTTTTTTTGGATAATTTTGCTGTTCTTAATGAATTATTAGGAGATTAATTGTAAGAAGAAATACAAGAGTACGTACATAATTTTTTTTAATAAGTTTAAATAAATAATTTACGTCGGTAATTGCACGTATTTTACCTATAGATGTTGCCTGTAGTAAAATACCCAAAAATGCCTTTATTTTTCAAAATCAAGAAAAACATCATAAGGAAAAATTGTTTCTTTTCCCCTCAAGATACTAGGTACAAAATTTAAGAAAAAAATATTAACGTTTTCATTTTTTTGTAAATTTTCACTGTAGTTCTCAAGGGGTTCTTTTCTTTTCATATAAATTCTAGAGATCCAACGAGATAAACATGAGTTTTCGTTTTGTTTTTTAAGTCTAATTTTGGATAATAAAAATATTTTTGTTAAAAACTACTTTGACTATTTTCTCTCATCTGATATTTTGGTGCCTTTTTGGTTCTATTTTATGCAGATTGAAGCCAAAAGCTATTTTCGAAAAACACAATACTTGATGATATTATTTATAATAATAAAAGTCCCATATAAAAAATACGCAATTACCTACGTAATTTATTTATTTAAAATTATTTAAAAAAATTAAATACAAGGGTAAAAGCAAGGGTGTCTTGCTTCTCGATTTAAAATTTCAAAATGTTCCCGCGTGGGCGTGCTCGTTACTGTAGTACAGCAAGCTAAAAACATTTAATTTCTCTCTCTTATTATTGCATGTAAATTTGAGTATACTTACGTCTCCCTCTTTCGACAATGTTCAACTTAGACTTTCTTCCCTTTTTAACATAAAATTTCAACCCAACGTATAACAATAGTAAGATACAACACGCCAAAATCGGACAAACAGGTTATTTTGGTGGTTATTTTTCTATCGTTATTTCGAGAAAATAACGTTAGTTGTTATCTGCTAGAAATAACCTGGAAGTTACAACACACCACTGAATGTCTTGTAATTATCTATTACGCAATACACAACTGGAATGTTGGAAATAAAAAACCACTTTAGAGCCTAAAAAGCATGTACTATAACTATAAAGTATTAAATACGTCGTTCGAGGGTGCTATGATATTTACACAGATGATGGTGAATATGAGCACGATTCTCGATTAAAGAGAGATTTAACATCCCCTAATTTTGATAACTATAGTGACAGATTGACATATTTGACACATGGTAACTATGGTGACTAAAATGACTAAGACACGACAAATGGGTTGACAGATGGGATGACATATGTGATGACAAATTTGTTATTGAAAGATGACCTCCCTTGACACTGACAGATATGATGACAGATGGAATAACAGATGGTGACAGATATGATGACACATGGAATAACCTCTATTGAAATGGAAAAAAATTGACATTGACAGATGACCTCTTTTGACATTGACAGATGTGATGGCAGATGAAATGACAGATAGGATGACCCTCTCTGACATATGATATGATAGATGAAATTGACATTGACGGATGACCGCCCTGACATTGACGTATGGTAACTATAGTGACAGACCACGCCACATATCTCTAAACCAATCCTTTCCTACTTCCCTCACTCTCCGTTTCTCTAAATCAATACTATTTTACTTCCTTCATTCTCTCTCTCTTTTATTTTATACCTCTGTCTCTTTTGGACCTTACTGCGTATTTCCGATGATCCGTGTGTTTTTTATTATGTGGATTTTATACCCCCGTCTCTTTCGGACTTTACTGCGCATTTCCGATGTCCATGTGATTTTTATTATGAGGATGATGATGATGAGCGTGAACACGATTTTTGATTATACTTAATACTATTTGTTCACAAATGTAGACAGTTGTGTCATTTATAGAATGAAGACTAGATTACATCGAGATTTTTCGGTACAGCATTATGAACAATCGTTCGTACTCGGATCTACTTCTACTACTAAGCTTCTGTCAGCGTCTGTCAAATTATAGTAAAGTGCGTTATTCTATTAAAGCGGCACGTGTTTTCTGCATCTATCTCAATAAAAGCCGCGCTATAGTTAGCTAAATTTTGTGAACACATATTAAGAATGAGTCACTCTCTATAATTGTGAAATTGGAATATAGAGAGATTTAACATGTAAAAACATAATTTCTTAATTTCCTGCTTCCCTAATTATTTTAGGCAAACAGTCTTCAAATAAAAGTTGTAGGGCATAAAATTCTACAGCTAAATCAATAATTAAAATTAATTTTGGTTGCTTGGTAACACCAGAAATTAGATATATGAAGATATTATGTAGAAAACTCGAAAATACCTCAAAATAGTGATACCTATGGGGGTTTGTTTACTTTTGTCTTTTAATAAAATAAATTTGACACTGACAATTAAATGCTGCCAACTAACTAACAAAACGTTAGAAATTACTGTTTATTCAAATTCATGGCTATCGCTATTTTGTAGTTAATTTCTGTCATTGCAAGGAAACTAAAATTATTATTTTTTCCTAACGTCAAAAAAATTGACTTTAGTTACTGAATAAGTAAAGTTGACATTCGTCTTTTTTACACTAGTACAAAAAACTTAACTTTTTATTTCCTAGGGTGTAAAAATAAATTCTAACCTTAGTTATTTACAAAAAATGATATTTCTAAGCTTTTTTAATGTAAAAAGTTACTGTTTCATTAAATTTGGTTCTATAATTATTTGTTTGTTACTTTTAATAATTAGCTTGTTTTAACGAGTTAAAGTGAATGTAAAAAAATATTTGACAACTTAACTACAAGTAATTGACAACAGATGGCGCTTTTTAAATATCTTCTATTTTTTCCTTTTTTTTCAATTTTAATTAATTTTTAACGTTTTAAGATAAAATAAAATGTTTTATACGGAGAAAAGTGACTTTCGTTGGCTCATCAGTAGTTTTCAGACTCCACTTCATTATATCTGACAAAAGCCGAAAAAAGTGTCACTTATAAAACAATATACCTACTATTGTTCATTGTAATATTTTATGCTGTACAACTTTTATTTGAAGCTTTTTGCCGAAAATCATCAGGGTAGCAGAAATCACGAAAGTGTGATTTTTAAAAACTCTATGACCAAGAGTCCTGGATAGTTCCCTTCACGACACAAGAAACAGAAAATTTTTCTTATGATCCTGATTAGTATTATGTGTAAGCGAAGATACGGCTTTTCTGCTGATATGAATCCACACAATAAAGAAACACATGGTTTACAGGGAATGCGCAGTAAGGTCCGAAAGAGACAGAGATATAAAAAGAGAGAGAGAGAGTGGGGGAAGTAGTGTAGGGATTGGATTAGGGAAATGGTGCATGGTCTGTCGCTATAGTTACTATGTGTCAAATGTCAATTTTTCACCATATTACCATAATTTCAATGTCGTTATCTAACACCGTATGTCGATGTCAGAGAGTGGATCATCTGTCACCCAACATATGTCAATGTCATCTGTCACCCTATGTCAATTTCAACTGCCATTTCACTTGTCAGATGGAGTTAGTTATATTTCCATCTGTAACCCATTTGTTAACTCATCAGTCAACCTATCTGTTAACCCATCTGTCAATCCATAGGTATGTCATATAGGTCATAATACATAAGGTATATCATCTCATCTCTCAGATGAGAGATTGGCAAATGATATGACAGATGAGATTGACAAATGAGATGAAAGATGAGATTAAATGACAGGTGAGACTGGCAGATAAGACTGACACATAAAATGAGATGACAGATGATAAGAAATAGCAGATTGACAGATGTATGACATGATATGAGACTGGCAGATAAGATTTACATATGAGACGATATGACATAATATGAGACTAACAGATGAGATTGACAGATGATATTTATAGACAGAAGAGGCATAAACAGAGAGAAATAAAGTAACGCTCGTAGCAAGCGTTCATGTTCTAGTGTCACAAATTCCACATGGTGCGACTTATTACAAAATATCTTCCGATTCAGGAATGTTACGTAATATCTTTGGTCGAAGAAGAAGTTTTCCGGAAACCCCGAATTGAAATCAAATGAAGTTCTTGGAGATACAGTTAAGTTAAATATAGCGCTGAGACTACATCATGGCGCTAAAAGTCTACAAAGAGTAATTAAACATCCCTTTGGCCGTTTTTAGACGAACTCCAAAAATGTCTTTTCAAAACTATCTCCAATTAAGTTTGAAATTGTTCGTCGAATCGTATAACACCGCGCGATTTATTTCTTCCTTTCTAATTTATGAATGATGATTTAATCAACCAAAAAGCGATCATCAATAATATTTTCGACACTCGAGTTAATTCGTGTTAGTGAAAGTTGCGAAAAATATCGACGGATGATTTATGAATTCCAAGTCACGCCGTCGTCGTCCAACTCATTGTTTACATTCGATTCTTATAGGTTTAAAATAAAGAGAATAAAAATTGAAAAAGAATAATAATAATTGTGATTCCTTTAAGGAAAATCGTGACTATTTATACTGCAACGAGCAAAATAATTTATTAATGGCATCAAAATGACATTGACATTGAAGAAAAAAAGAAATGGAAACAAGACAATGACTTTGAAAGAATGTTCTGTATGCAACATAATTAGTAGTTTGTTGTCTATTTGTTATTTTATTGTTTAATGAGAGATACACTTGTTTGGTTGACTTGTTATAAAAATATCAACAGGGCTTTGAATGTGTAGAACAGAGCAGCTACATATTCATATTTCCATAAATAGAGGAAACTGGCAATTTTATCCAACAATGGTACATGCGGTATGTTCTGCAAACTGAATATGTGGCAGACCTTAACATCTGCACCAAGTTCACTGTTATTATTCTTCCTTACATGTATAGATAATATATAATAGATGTATATATGTTGGTTTATCTGAAATCGGCCATGACATTGCATATTTTAAGAGTACTTCTTCGTTTATATACATATATTTTGACTTTTTAATGAAGATTAAACATCTAAAAGAGAATATGTTAAGTGGTATTGTATTCTTATCTTTCTTTTATGCTCTTCACTAAAATGTCATGTGCTGTTATACATTTATACGTTTGTCGTCGTTAAATTAATGCTTTTAAAGTGTATCTACCACCTACGAATAACAATTAATTTTAATTTGATAACATTTTGCTTTTACTTTTCCTTTTTACTTACTTACTCGCTCTACCTCTACGTGTCTTTTGTATAGCGATAATAAAGGTCTAAAGTCACAAACCGACAATTGAGTTCATTTAATTGTTTGCAAACTTCCGCACAATTGATCAAAGGCATCGGTATTTCTAAAATAGAAATCGCATAAGGTGTGGAGCTTCGTTGCTGGAGCTCACCGTAATTGTAATCTTTCGTCTTACATAAAAAAGGTTTACTATTAATTCTTCTCATTACAGAAGATTTTTACTGATGTGTAAGTTGCTTTCAAAGTGGATAAACTATAAAGCTCATCAATGAGCATTTTTAGTTTTTCCGTAATCCATCATATACGAGTACTTTGACTTTCTTGAAACTTAGTGTAGGCTGGGCTTCTAGCCTTCTACCATCTTGACTTTCTTCATAGTCGCCGAATTTCGATAAATATTTTTTAAGGTTTTGCATGCTTTGTTTTGCTCTCTTCCTTTCATAGCATTTCCTAACCTCAATTTTGACCTTTTCGTACTTTTTTATCTACTTTGAAACAGGATTAATTTCAAATTTTTTTATTTATTATTAATTATTAATATTAATTATTATTATAAAAATTTCTAAATGGCATTGTACAGCCAAAATATAGGGCTTTCGTCCTAATCTAGTCGAGTTTCAAAATTGTTTTAAAATTGCCTACCTTTAAGGGGTCAAAATAGGTCAAAATTTTGAAATGGATTTTCTCAAAATTTCATCCACCATATTTTTTCTTTTGTGGATATGTTACAGACAACGTAATTCTCTATCGAAATATAAATTTTTTATCATAATCGCTCTAGCCGTTTTGGAATAATGATTTTTTGAATGTCAAAACTTCAAAAATCTTTAATTTCTTTTGTAATAAAAATGAAAACTTGAAAATGGATATATTTATCAATCCCATGAATATCTATTATTTGACACTATTTTCGGTTAACAAAACGCTTCCGGTTAAACCGGAATATACAAAAATATCAAAATTTTTAGGAACGCCCGTATATTTTTAAATATTTTGAAAGCTCGTAAAATTAGCTATTACATGATACTAAACACTTTATATTTTGACTTCCGGTTTAACCGGAAATGGGAGCAAATTCCTTAATTTAAATACAACACTCTGTATATTTTTTAATATGTTCAAAGCTCGTAAAATGAGCTTTCTGAAGATATAAAATAATGTATATTTTGAACCTCAATTTATGCCAAATTTAACAAAATGAATGAAATTTTTGAAACAATTGATACCTAAAAATTTTGTTTACATACAAGTCTCAGGTTCAATCCCGGACGGAAGCAATTTAAAAAAAAACTTTCTTATGGCCACAACTCGAAAAGTATTAACTATTGGACACCCCTCAAAATAACGAGGGGTGTTGATTAAAAAAAGTTATATTCAGGGGTGTCCAATAATATTAATACTTTTCGAAAATAAAAAATAAAATATTGTCGTTAGTGTCCAAAATTTTAAGAGCGTATAGTACCCATTAATATGAGTAAAAAAAGTTATATTGAGGGGTGTCCAGTAGTTAATACTACGAGCTGTGGCCATAACTCAAAAAGTATTAACTATTGGAGACTTCTCAATATAACTTTTTTTAGTCATTTTAATGCGTACTACACGCTCATAAAATTTTGGACACTAACGACACTATTTTTTTAAATTTATTTGAGCTTCAGTGACCATAACTTGAAAAGTATTAACTATTGAACACCCCTGAATAGAACTTTTTTTAATCAATAGTGTCTAAAATTTTAAGAGCGTGTAGTACGCAATAAAAAGAGTTATTTTGAGGGGTGTCCAATAGTACTTATTTAAGTACTATAAAAATACTTTTCGAGTTGTGGCCATAATTCGAAAAGTAATAACTATTGAACACCCCTGAATAGAACTTTTTTACTCATTTTAATGCGTACTGCACGCTCTTAAAGTTACGAATGCTTTTTTTAACACCTTGTATAATAGCCCGAGGACCCGAGATAGTCTTTCTGCTGATATTCTCCACACATATTCGTGCTTGCCAAAATGTTGGCACTTCGTCAAAAGTTCGCTATCTAATAACTGCGTTTGGTGTTCTGTATCAGGACATTTATTTTGACTTCTTGTATTCTTTACCTGTTACCTTAAGTGGCTCTTTCTACAAGGTTATACTTTTTACTTTACTATCGCAATATATATACATATATTTATTGGCTCTTTAGACACGCATGTAACAACTGGATTTACGACGTTTTTGTGAGTAAGCTTTTCACGTGTCTTATCAACAAAAAGTTAGATCATCTTTTATTGCGTTTTAGTTTTTGTAGAATTTTCAAATAAAATTATGCCATATAGAAGAGAGCCTTTGTAAGGTCTCTAACGACGAATAGGCAGGAAAATTGATATTTAGACATTCCGCTCGTAACCGTTAGGGACTTTAATATGCGGTTGATATCACTAATAGTCATAATTCCTGATAGGGTAAGGTTCAAAGAAGGCAATGACATATTTGTATGTAGGAAATAAAAGCCTAAATAATCTAAATAAGAGGCTCTTATTTCCTATATACAAATATGTCATTGCCGTTTTTGAACCTTACCCTATCAGGAATTATGAATATTAGTGATATCAACCCGATATTAAAGTCGTTAACGGTTACGAGCGGAATGTCTAAATATCAACAACTCTGACCCATTTGAGTGCGCTTCTAAAAGCGCACTCTTAAGGGCTTCAGCATGTAGTATTGTTTTACAGAATTGTAACAACCCTAAAGGTATCTTTCAATAATTCGGTAATGAAAAAATGAAATGCTGTACTAAAATCGCTATCATATTATGTACTTTATTGCTTAAAGTCAAGTAAAGAGACTGAAACCCCTTATTAGAGAGGATAGAACTCAAGAATGCTGGAACGAACCCTCTCTGTTGTGTTTTTTGTCCCTGTACTTGACTTTGTAGCAATAAAGTACATAAGAATAGCGATTTCGCTATAGCTATTGTTATTACAAGAAGTTACTGTTGAGACCGTCCTTTGAAGGCTCTACGTGTTGTGTGCAAGGGCAATGCGGCAATAATTCAAAAATGTTGAAATTTGGTTAATTTGAAATGAGTGTCTATTTATAAACAACGAAAATTCAAGGGCAAACTAACACAATATAATTTATAATACAGGTGTTACTTTAATATTTACCGCTGTCATACTTTGTATTCATATTTATACAATAATGTGTATTTATGTACATACCGAATGTCCATACACGTACGTAGGTATTGAGAATTTTAATTGAAAAATATATAAATAAGGTGTAGCTCTTTCTGTTCATAATTTAAAGCAATTAAAGTGTAGGTGTTGTAATAACATTTTATTTGATGTGTGTACTTAAAACACCCTTACACAATTTGTCTCGTATGTAAAAGAGGACGAGACAGACAATGGCGACAAACGTAATAAGGATTGGTAATTTAAATTGTTTTGTCTTTTGTACTTACATTAAATGCACAACAATAGCGCCACAATAGAAGAAATATTTTGAAAAAATTGCAAAAAACCTGTTGATGGTCTGCTTAAGTAATGAGTGCGAAAAAGTCCTATTATGGCTACATCAGACTTCTTTACTTTGAGCAATTATCGATAACTATTAAAATATCTCGCGAATGACATTGAATGTGTCAAACTTAAAGTATTTAAGAGATATTTTAGTTTTGATCGCCAATTACTATAATTACAACTGTATTAAGATGAAGATATTACAATTTAATAAGTTGTTTTAACTACCCATTTTGTGTTAGTTGCCTCGAAGGATTCAACTAGTTTTTATAATTTAAATAATTTATTTTTTTAACAAAAATAATTTATACAGGGCCTACTTATTTCAAATAATAAAAATTTATTGCTCGATTTTAATAATTTAATGATAATGTTGTAAGAGTTGTTACCAAATTTATATATGGTTCACTTAAAATATAGGCACCCTGCGTTTTTACATTTTTTTTAAATTAAAGAAATATTACTTTTATCCTTTTATATCTTTAAAGAAAAATGACATGTTTTGTAATTTGTCAAGCATAAAGCATTATACCTACACAAATTCTTGTTTTACGTAATAAAAATTTCTTTATGAGTAAAATTAGAGGTGTCTTTATTACTGTTGCAATTTAAAAATATAGATGTTAGTTCCATTATTATGTACCTAATATTTCTCAAATTTATTTTATAACTGTGCTGTTAACAGAAATTTTATTTTATTATAGTACCTACATTCAAATTTAGGATTAGAGGTCATACTCTCTTTTGTGTTAAAGTGGAATAGTTCAGGTGCTTCAGCAATGCACAGATGGACACCGAGGTGCACTTTTTTGTTAGAAATTTTCGTAAAACTTGATTATATTGTTATATAATTAGAAATGGAGGTGGTAAAATGATTTGAAATATTTATAAACTGCAATTAAAGAAAGCTGCATAAAGGCGAATTATATTTTAATCCGAGAAATAGATTTATAATTCTTAGATATGGTAACGTTACAAAATAAATTAATAAATAAATAAATCAAAATGTCAAATTTTGACAAACTGTATTCACAATTCAACACAAAAATAACTTAAATTTTAACCTCAAATTTTAATTTTTATTTCCAAACGTCAAACTTTTACATTACAGTGTGCCATATCAAAGGTTAGAATCAAGTAAAACCATAGAAAAACGATTACATTTATATAGTCATTCTTCTATAGTAAAACTACCCTGTACCGAATTCATGAACGTCGTTAACTACCAAATTCGTTAAGGGCGCACTGCTAAAGTGGAGGGGAGACATTTTTGCCATAGCGTGTATTTTTACCACTTTAAGTTGAAGAAAAAAAAATATAGATGGTGCCAACATACTGTCAAAATAATTATTTTAATTACCAATGTCAACCAATCTCAAACTAAAAAAAAAACAAGAAACAGTACTTAAAAGTAGAACATTACAACATCGTTTTGGACGGTTTTCGATGCTGTAATGAGTATATTGTTACAAAAGAATAGTAAAGTTAAAAATTTATACCTGGAACTTTGCAATTTTGCTTGGGCCATCTAAAAGGCAATGCCTGAACTATTGTCGAAAGATTTGGTTGAAAAGACCGCTAAGGACATATTTTGATTCAGTATTTTCTTCCTTGTTTCGTTTAATTAGCGATGGAATCACTTAAAAATTAGGTATTGTTCTTATAACGATCTCCACTAGGAGATAACGGAAGTCATCAATATTGGTTGCTTCAAAATTTGAAAGTTTCTTGTTTTCAAAAATTAATTTAACCTATTTATTCATAATATAAAGCAATGAAAATTGTTCATCTCCTTCATTGATCTTTCCTTATTAAAATTTCAAAAAAATTAAGTTCATATAACGTTTAGTTTTTAAATTCCGGAAGAAAAACTAAAGGCTTATTTTTAACGTTATTTTAACTCCAACTTTTGCCACTTTGTCAGCGCGGCCTTAAGTATGAATTTTGTAATTCAAAGTTAGAGATTTATGTAGATAAACTAATATGTCGTTAGGTACCGAGAAAATAGCAATAAATTAACGATTTTCGGTAGCTATAGACATATTTATCAACAAAAATCGAAAACTTTGAGTTACAAAATCGAAACATAACCTCAATCACTAGTTAACGATATCTTTCGCTATCGAAAAAGTTAGTGAATCCCTAAACTTAGCTTGAAAATATTGCGATCAAAGTGATGTTGTTTCAATATTGTGTTGTCAAAAACTCATAGCTACCCATTTAATAATTTTTGACTTTTCTTATTAGGAAACCTATCTAGACCTCCATCTAAACACCAATTTTCATCTTTTTTTGTTTTTTGTTCTTTTTTCTAATTGACTAGATTTTGAGTTTCCAAAAATTTTTATTCTTACAAAAATATAGATCTTATAGAAAATATAGAATATAGGTAGAACTATTCTTACCTAAAGTGAAACATGCTGTATATCCAACACGGTATAATATTACAGGGGTTCAAAGTAAGGTTATGTATTTACCATTAAAACCAAGATGGCTACAATTTACAACAGATAAATTTGGTTGTCGTTCTGCTCAAAAATGAAATAGAGAAAAAAGTTTGACATAGGGGTTTAAGTGTTTAAAAGATTATTAGAAATGCCAAAATTCAATATGGCGGCCACAAGCATTTTGATACTAACTGTAAAAAGATTTAAGTGCACTGTATGCTAGAAAAAAGTGCCAGAAGACAGGGTTTTTCGAAATAACGATGTCAGAGACGAAAAACGATATATTCTTGTATTTTTATCCAAATTTTAAAATGTTGGTTAAGTTAACTCATTTTTATTTAATGCAGAGTTAGCGTATAATGCGTATGGAAAGCGCTAACGAATTAAAATACCGAGGTTCGAATTTTCGCAGATTCATTACTTATAAATACAAATACTCGTATACCTTTTCTATTCATAATTTCTCTTCATTCATACTTCATAGGGCAAGTTAAGCCGTTGGTTCGGCCGGTCGCTAGCGGCCATCTATCGATGCAATCGAGAAATGAATCTTTTGATGTTGGGTTGAACTCGTGTCTTACTCAACTAACATTTGTTGGATTCATCATCATCGGAATTCATGGATCATCGGAAATGCGCATCCGAAAGAGACAGAGATATAAAAAAGAGATAGAGATAGAAGTAGGATAGAGATTAGTTTGGAGAAATGAGGAGTGAGGGACGTAGGATAGGGATTAGTTTAGAGAAATGGGTAGTGGTTTGTCACCATAGTTACCATTTGTCAAATGTCAATCTGTCGTCATCTGACACCTTATGTGAATGTCAGAAGAACCCCCTTCTGCACCTACATAAGTCAATGTCAAGGTCATCTATCACCATATGTCAATTTCATCTGTCATTTCATATTAATTTGAGTTTGGCTGTATTATAAACTACTTGATTTTTGTACCTTGATTTGATATCATATAATGATAGAGTAAATTGGACTTAACTATCAAAACCGCATTATGTTTATAAAACGCCGTTGGTCAGTATTGACCCCACGCCCTATTTGGGACAGTCAAACAAAAAATATTGTATGTGATTCGTGCATAATTACATAATTAGGCTTTCTTGTACTTGCCTTTTTTACAGGTCGAGCGAGCTTTCCAGCTCCGGATCGGAACATATCGTTGTAACGAAATATCAATAAGCTGAAAAGCACGCCCATCGCTTTATTGCTCTCTCTCCCGGGGTAAAGACACTCATGGTGTCTTAAAGACACTCATGGTGTCTTTACCCCGAAATATTTTTGAATAGAAACTCACCCCCCCCCTCGAATGCTCAAGACCCCAAAGGCTCTTTAATATAGCATCAGTTGAATGATTAACATCGATATTCCCTAGCACTTCAAGTGGCCCCACCTCTTGTTATATTTTTACAATTAATCTAACGCTTTTTCACAGTTTTAACTCTTCCTATTTCTTCAATAGTTTTTTATAGTATACAAGTATCTGCTTTTCCTTTAATGTCATTAAATTTCTCATTTAAAAGTTTTATTAGGTTGGTTGATTTGTTATCTTAATTTACAACGTGCATCGTATAAGTAATATGCAGTACTTTCACTCTTTCTTGCCAACTAAAGAATTAAATTAATGGAACAATATTATAACCAATTTAAGAAAAAATATACCGAGTGTAGAATGGCTTTTGCTACATAGGAGAAATACATTTTCACCAGATATTACCTCCCCTAATCAATCTGACAGTTTTAGAGGGTTTTCTACAACTCTGTCGTTGTTAATTTATCACCAATAAGGTGATTAGGGGAACTAATATTTGTGAAAATATGTTTTTTTTTCAAATGTCAAAAAAAATTGAAATTTTGTGTACTAGTAGAAGAAAGTAAATTCTAACCTTACTTATTTATGACAAAGGGTAACAAAATGATATTTCTAAGCATTTGTAATATTAAAAGTTATGTCTTTTTAAATACCCTTTTATTATTTGTTTGTTACGTTTAATAAATGGCTTGTTTTTACAACTGAAGAACAAGCAATTTACAAGAGATGGCGCTTTTTCAAAATCTTATTTTTTTCTATTAAATTTTTACGTTTTAAGAAAAAATAAAATGACTTTTTTTGGCTCGTCAGTAAGCTGCCGGACTCATCCGACAAGAGAACTGACTCTGCGAAAAAAGTGTCACTTTTGCTCTTTATAAAACAATATACTATTTACGTGCTATTTTATCAAAACAAATTATTTTTTTATAAATTCTGTTTATTTACAACATTAATTTGAGTCACCAATATCAATAATTCAATACGTTTTGTTTGTTATTCTTACTCCATAGATGGTACCTATATGGGATATAAAAATTTTCTTTAATCCCTGCTATTTTCTAACCTTGCAAAAATGTCACATACTTAAAAAAATGACAATAAATATTTTAATTTACTACATCTTCAGTATACTGAAAAGTCAATACCTATAAATAAATAAAATAAATAATCGAACAAAAAGAAAAATTCTCACGACTACAAAATAAATTTCAGTTAAACAACGATCAGTGATAAAGTACCATGTTTAAACGGTGGGTGTCTGGTTGTCCTGGAATGTATGCCGGCACAAGTCTCCAAAAATGGTATTGACAATTTAACCGGTTAAAAGATATCCTGATATCCAGAATCAAGGATATTTTAAGTAGCTTTTTAAAATTACTACATCAAACAAAGCTGAGATTGTGGCGAATGAAAATAAGCGCGATTTTAATCTAAACTTAAAGAGGTATAAAGAAAAGCCCCCCAAGTGGTAATTTTCTGATATTTACGACTTTGGTTGCGTTTAGAAAAAAAAATTAACCACAAGATAATTAAATTATTTTAATGATGATTGTATTGATAGTGCCCCGGGGGATTTTTACGTGTAAATTTGGTAACGCTCTGTTAGTAACTGTTTACAGCTATAAAGAATATTAACAACTTGAAATTTATAATTTTTTTCTGTGTAATCGCACCTACGCGTCTTAAACGTTCTAATCTATCTATTACATATAATCTACTTTAGTATAATTGTAGCTTTCAACATAAATTAGCCTTATACTATCCAAATATGGATTCTTTGTCAAAATGCCAAACAAGTGTGTCTCAACTTTCACACTTATAAAGTGTTTTAAAATTTTCAATAATGCAATTTATTGATTGGGAGTTGGAAGTAATTATTTTAAACTTTATCGGTGGTCCTGGGATGGTGTCGATAATAAAAAAACGATCTTCTCGAGATAAATTTTAGGAAAATTAGCTCTTTTTCCTCCAATAAAGTGAATTTGTTGGATGAGGTAACGCCGAGTCTGGCATACGACTTCAAAAAACATTTTTGTCCATGTGCCATACGATATTTTTTATTAAGAATTAATTGTTTAATCATTGCAAATTGCAAAATAGAAAAACTAATATAAAGCACTTGTGTCAAAAGTACTTTTGTCGCATTCAGCTATTTACAGACTCCTCTTTACTCGGTCTGAAAATTTTGCGTCCGTGCGACAAAATGCTACCTTGTGACACTTGTACTTTAATATTCAATTTTAAGGAATTCTCAAAAATGCTAATAAATTTTAACTTTAGGAAAATTATTTTGTGAGTGAAATAAGTTATATTTCAACATTAATTAGCAACACAGCAAGGTAACGTTTTTCGTCCTGTAAAATTTGTTGTTTGACAAATATTTTTTGGCCAAGGACGAAAAATATTGTCTAGCAACGCAAGGTAACATTTTACGTTCTTGGACGAAAAATATTTGTAAAACTGTAAACAAAATATTGAAAAACAATTTTACACGGATGAAAAATGTTTGTCAATATCGCAAGCTGAAAAATATTTATCATCCAAGGAGGAAAAATATTGTCTAGCAACACAGCCAAGGTAACATTTACCGTCCACAAAGACGGTTTCATCCTAAAAATTTATTTTTCGTCTTTCTAACATAACCAACTATTTTAATCGCTTGTGTCAAAAAGTGACATTTTGTGGTTAAGTTATTTGGACGAGAAGTTAACCTTTTTATCAAAGTACGATCTTTTGCTGTTTTTCTAGGTAACATTTTTCGTCTTAGGACGAAAACTGTTTTTTCGGCATTTAATTAAATTAAAATAAATGTCAGATTGACATTAATAAATTAAAAAATTTATTAGTAATTTTGAACGTAGAGAAAATGGACATTTTTCGGAAAAAGCTGTCATAAAAGTTTCTGGAGGAAAACCCTCAGACCTCCTCCTGTACAGTCGGCCTCACAATTAATGGCCACCCTGGCTATACGTTTAGAACGAATTGTAGATGAAACCATCGTAACACCCCCTACTTAAATTGAGCGGTAACTTATTTTGCCAACAAGTAGTAAATCAACAACCTCCCCTTCTGACCTTCTGTCGTTGTTGGCTAATAACCACCCTGGCGTATAGCCAGGGTGTCCAATAACTGTGATGCCGACTGTAGCCGCCCCCCCCTCCCTGATTTGAAGATTACTAGTAATCACTAATCACACTCTTCACTATTTAAACGCCACTGTTGTAGTCTTTATATTACTACTTTAGGGCCATTCTACATGGACTAAATGTCATACTAACTTATTAGTAATAAATCAACTCAAGGTACAAAAGTACGGAAATCTAAGCTTTAACGTCGTGCGTTGAAATACCTACGCACGACGTTAAAGCTTAGATTCCCGTGATTTTACTTCTTGAGTTGATTCGTAACTAACAAATTAGTGGAATATTTAGTCCATGTAAAACAGCCCTTACCTTTATGGATCTATATAAGCTTTTATAGATCTACGCTTTCTAAGCAATTTATTCATCTCAAATTAAAAGGTTCCAAATAGAAAAAAAAACTAGTTCCTCGTTCATTAATTTCATTAAATTTCCCAAGATAATTTAAATTATACCATAACAATTTAAACCACAACAAGAGATTTGCATGATAGGTATTATAGCTCGACCAAATTAATTTTTGAGCAAAATAAAAAAAAAATGTTACCATTTCGCTCTAAATTTTTATAAACTATGAGAAAATTGTACACTTTCAGTTTTTGTCATTGAAGGGTAAAAGTTATTGTATTTAATTTTAGAGCGTGAAAATGATTAAATTTAAATTAAATCATGCATATAAAGTGAAATCTTTTTAACTTTTATGTTTCGATTTCTTTTATATTGATAAAATTGTCTCGTTCTCTAGTTAAATGAATCGTTAAAATGTCTCATTTTATTGAATCTTAATGTACTCCAAGATGATATTTCTATCATTAATATTATCTTTTTTGATATTAAGATGGATGAATTAATTAGCCGGTTTTGATACGTACATTACATTTACTACATATAAAAACAGTGGCGTACTTAACTAATTTTTAATACACTTGAGGTACTGGCACTATTGTATGGATGAACATGAGCAGCTTCGAATTAACTACGTGTTACGCTTCTACCTCTAGGCCATAAAGTCCAAATATCATTTTTTTATTGATTAATATTAATTGACGCCAGTGGCGTCCCAAAACCTATAAAGGTCTACAACGAGAGTCAGAATTTTGGAATTTTACTAACAAAATTCTCTTTTATTTCTAAATGGTTTTTTGATCATCTTAAGACCAATTGTGGACGTGTTCGTTTGGACTCATACCATCGAATGACGTCCTCCGTCACTTATATGTAGCTACGCCACTGTACTAGCGCTTTTATTTTAAATGTCCACTTCAAACAGTTGAAACATATTCAATAATAATAATTGCAGAAGTATCAATAGTATCAAGAGATATGAAATTCGCAAATGAAGCTTTGATGATGAACCTAACCTAACCTAACCTAACATAACAAATTTACAGCTCAACTAAGGCTTAATTTTTCTTTTATAATCTCTTGAGAGTTCATATTTGGTTTAATAGCCTTTGGTTCATTTTTGTCTTACAATAGTATCATGACGTAAATTATTCATCTCTAGGCTCTACCACAGACACTATTTGCTCCATTTAATCCTCTTTTAGCTGCGCCACTGTCCTAACTTACCCTAAACTAATATGCAAATATATAGTCTATCTCAAATTATTTGAAACTTGGATGACTTCTTAGCTTAATAAATTTGGTAGTGCATTTATTAATGTATCAAGGCTGCAAAAAGGAACCTGATCAACCTAATCGAACTTACCCTAACCATAACATAACAGGTTTATAGCTCAACACTAAGGCTTAATTTCTCTGTTAGAATCTTTTTAGAGTTTATATTTGGTTTAATAGCCTTTGTAAGTCCATTTTGTCTTATCATGTCGTATCATCGGATTATCATCTCTAGGCTCTACCACGGACACTATTTGCTCCAATTAACCCTCCTTTAGCTGCGCTACTGTCGATATGAAGTAATTTTAACTAAAACATCGCTAGTAAACCTTGAC
Organism: Malthinus seriepunctatus; assembly: GCA_963924605.1. Lineage (NCBI taxonomy): Eukaryota > Metazoa > Arthropoda > Insecta > Coleoptera > Cantharidae > Malthinus > Malthinus seriepunctatus. The sequence goes on from OZ004602.1 coordinate 10,970,188, forward strand.
GACGAGTTTATTAAGTATTCTTTTTTTCAAATTTTGAGATCATTACCTCATGTAGCCGTAATCCGCTACTGGTGATCAGGTAACCTAACCTAGCTTACCCTAACCTAATATGCAAATGTATAGTCTGTCTCAAATTATTTGAAACTTGGATGACTTCTTAGCTTAATAAATTTGGTAGTGCACATTTATAAACGAATTAAGACTCCAAAAAGCAACAGTTTATCAAAATAGAGGTCTACCAGACCATCGAAAGACTACTTAGTCTATCTGGATATCAGTTCTTCCGCCAGTCTGTATGTTTTCTGTTCTGCCCACTGTCTGTCTATCAATTTGTTGTTATACTTGTCTGTCTGTGTGTTCATTCATCTGCCTATCTGGCTGATCATCTGCCAGCTTGTTTGTATAGCTGTCAGTCTTCTCGTTTGTAAGTCCGTTTATACGCCGGTTTTTCTGGATGTCTGGGCTGTTAGCCCTCTCGTTAGTCTGCCTGCCTAGGGAGTTTAAGTCTAAAAGCTTATTTTAAAATATCACCTTAATTGTTTCAATTCTTTGAATTGCAGTCTTGTTATTTTTCTTCTTTAAACGAAGAAATGTCTGCTACTTCTTTCTAATTTAAAAGTTCTCGGATACCTCTGAGACATAAAAATCAGATCCACATTGTTAGAGGTAATTAATGTTTTTTAAAACCATAACATTGAACTACTTATAGCTTGTAATGGTAACTTAGCATCATAACCTTGTGTTAATTACAGAAAAATAATACGGCTTTTCCAGTTATGAAAATTATTATAAGAATCGCTAACCGAGTTAAGTCCTTCGCACTCGTAAGATTCAGATCAAATCATTTTTCATATATTACATTATTTACAATTACCTAACGCATTACATACAAATTATTTTAATTTATCTCTATAAATGCGCAGACCTTCGCTCGTTTCTTTTAAAATGTATAATATTTTTATTTCCACCGTAATTATTTTGTAATTTTAAATAAGTACAAAGGATGATTTGTAGAAAAATGCAATATCCTTTTATACTAATAAAATATTAATGTCCAAATTGGAATGGTCTTGGAATTCTAATTTGTCGTAAAAGTTGATTTTACGTAACAATTATTTGAGAGGAACTCATTTATTCCCAAAACGAATGGATTTTTGCGACTCACTATACGTGCAAGGCCATGGTCAACTAGCAATTGCTTCTTATTAAAGGATGGGTACTCAGATTTGAAATTCACAACGCAAATTTCAGATAGGGATGGATGGGCTTTCCTCCTGCAAGGAAGAACTTTTTGGAAGCTATTTCATGATTTTCTGTGCTAGGGAAGCTTATAGGGCTTAAATAGAGGTTACAGTAAATAGTTAATAAAAAGAGAAGAGTTTGTGAATCTAGTGGAATAGGTAGATTGTGAAAAAACAATAAAGTATTTTAAAAATCGTGAGAACTGTTAGTTGCATGGAAAAAATTATAAAGCCCTGAGCTGAGCATGTTTCCTTTTTGATCTTTAATCGATTATTGGTGACCATTAATTATATTGTTTTCCATTAATGGTTTAATTACAGTTATATCGATATTTGATATATTACATAAAAAAATTTGAGCAACATTTTTAACATTCGTTATATAAAAATTTCTGATTTTAATAAGGCGATTAAATTTTTTGACCAGACGTGGGTTATTGAACTTAATTTTTTTTATCAAATAATCATTAATAAGATCGTACTACGGTTTTATAAAAGATCAAAAACCTCGAAATTATTATACCATAACTTGGCAAAATTTGCAAAAATATTTTTCGCAACACCTCCATCATCGTCATCGTCTTCAAATTAAATTTCCCGTTATCTATCATTCATGATGTGTTGATTTGCCAAATATGGCCTACTAAAATAATTTATAACCTGCAGTAATTGGCAACATTGCCACCTACATTAAACAAAATCCTACTCACTTTTCTCTATTTGTGATTAAAATTTATTCAAAATCTATGTAGAAGATGAGTAACCTTCGCTTAAATAATTATCACTTAAATTCGCTATGTTGTTTCAGGTAGTGGACTCCCGTGCTAGGTCGAATGCAGACGGTGCCGTTCAACAGAGAGCTAGAAGACAGCTCGAAGTGTTTGAAAGTAGTGTACCCGGAGGTCGTCTTCAGGTTATTAAATCACACACTGTTTCGAGCAGCAGATGGACTAGTAAAACAACCGCAGTAAGCGAAGATGACTTCACACAACATTTTGGCGATTTAAACGTAAGATTATTTTAAGATTAATCAATTTTTTAAGATTTAAACAACGATATCGTTACCTTGGAAATTGAGAGTTATGTAACTCGTTAATTAATTGCTTGTTACCTATTAATCGTTAAAAACTGTTGTTGAAACTTCCTTAAAAAATATGGTTGCAAAGTTCATCCACTTATTCCAAGTAAGTGCATCTTTAGCAATTTTAATAAAGCGTAAAAAATTAATTATTAAAACATTTTATTTTATATTGCAGCTTTCGCTGAACCCACTGGATTTAAGTTCGCAGAAATCAAAAGCGACCGTAGGACGTAGCGTTGGTAGACGTCCACCTTCACGACCACGAGCTCGTGATGAGCATTCTATCAACCAAGTAATTCCTGCAACTGAAAACGTGCGTTTACATCGAGTTTCGCGTCTATGTAATCAGATTCACGAGACTTCTGTACAACCGTTTGAAAAATATACAAATAAACCGTCAATTCACGATAGAGAATGTGGAGACGGCACAGAAATAAACGAAAATAACGAAAAAACAAATTTAACACGAACGAAAAGCACGAGCAACGACGACGTACATTTACTAACACCCGAAGATAAAATAAAAAGTGTCGAAGATTTAGAAGACTTGAAGCAACTCCAAACTTGGAGGCGAACTTCCAAGCTACGCAGATCCCTACAACTCCCCAAAGCACGAACAAACAGTTCAAAAATAGACGACCTTCCACAAAACACTGGAAGTGTTAGAAAAATAAGAGAAGACTTGGAAACAGGTCGGCGTTTAAGTACAGCCTTACGAGGCAATAACGTCGATTTGGAAGCTTTAGACCACATTTTACAATCAATATCCGGAAAAAGCGATTCCGATCGTAGCTCAATAAGTAGCGAACCCAACGAAATTAGTTTTAAAAAACAAAAACGAAATTCTTTTGTAACGGTCGAGTCTTTACAAGAAGTTAAAGGTCGTTTAAGACGAACAAGCTCTCCGACTCAAGATATTTATAAAGTTGAAAAAGACGCCGACGCCGAAGAAGCCGACGATGGTATAGTTACCGAAATAAACAACATGTCTTCTGGTGATGGTTTAGTTACGCCGACGCACGTGCGCTCTTACATGTTTGGAATGGATAAAAAGTCCATGGTTGGAACTGGAAGTTTGGAATCTAAATCGAAGCAAAGCAATGGTACTTTGAGTTATAGAAATGAAGATTGGTACAATAGAAGAAAATCGTACGGTTTCGAACAAGTTCACAACCACCAAGAAACGATGACTCCAAAATCGAAAAATAAGGATCTAATTGAGTCATCGACCGATAGTGGTATTTGTAGGTCTGGTGAAATTGTCGAACTGCCTGTTAGCAATAAAAATGGCGTCCACAATGGCTTCAACTCGATTTGTGATAATTACGAAGACAAACTTTTCAACGTAGGCAACGTTAAACGATACACGTCCATTTTTGAAAAGAAAAATCCACCTTTGCAAAATGGAAAAGGTTTAGATTATGGTTATTTCGAGCCTAAAGAACCTAGTAATGGTTTTGTTCAAAACCTATACGAAGAAAACAAAATTATAACCAACGGCGAAACTAAAAGGCATTCGATAGCCGTAGACGAATCCAAATACGTAACAAAAACCCCCAACAACAACTATCGCCGAATTAGCCTAGCAGTTAACGACAGAACATCCAACGACCTAACACAAGACGCTTCAGAAGACGACTTTTTAACACTAAACAAAAAACAAAAGAAAGTCGAATTTTGTAAAACAGAAGTTCATTTTGCGGCCGAATCGGGTCGCGTCAACATAGTTACGACCGACGAAAAACCACCACCTACAAACAATTTTCGACGCCGTCGTAGAAATTCGGCAACCCTCTACGACCAACTACTAGCCGACGCAAACACAAACGGCTTACCGGTTCTCCATTTCGGTGATAGTTCCTACGAAAAAAATCTGCTAGGTTTCAACGAACAAGAAAATTTAGAACCCGAACCCGAAATTAACACAAATACAGTTACAGTTAGCACAAATAATTTATATCAAAATTACGATGAAAACGAAGACGTTCAAAAAGAAGAAAGTGAAGCACCTAAAGGAATACTCAAAAATAAATTAATTAAACCTAAACCTTACTTGTTGGGCGATGATAATTTTTTCACAAAACCAACCAACGATGATAATCAAATTTGGGGTGTTAAATTAAAGCCTGTGCCCAAAAACGAAACTCTCATGTGGAAATCGACTGTTACGCTCAAAAATACTCTGTTTGAAAAACAAAAGAATAAAAATGTATTTTTACAAAATCCAATTACCAACGAGCAAGAGTTAAATGTTGTTACAAATGGCTGTGAAAAAATACAAATTGTTACACCGAGATCGTTGGGATCTGTTAATAAATTTGAGGAAAATAATAAAGGCTTTTCGACGAAAATTAATATTGGAATTGGGGATGCGACTGTTGTATCTGATAACGATCTACCCAATGGAACGAAAAATGGTATTTGGCCCAGGTACAGTGAACAATTTAAAGGTAAGCTTTTTTTTATTGCATGAGTAGCTTTTTTCGGAAAAACGAAGTCGTAAGTTCTGACATAGGACTTGCATTTTTGACATTTAAATCCAATGGAGGAAATATTTTAATGGTTTCGAAAAATTTGAGTTTTTGACATAATCACTGCAATTGAATCGCTCATTCGACTATTTTCACATTTCCTTCTTTTCTCTCATTTCTCTTTTCTGTATCTTTTTTCCCTTCCCTCTTCTTCATTACCTCTTCTGCTTCTGTCTCTGCTGTCGTTCTCTGTTAGTTGTAAGAGAGGACTTAGCGGAACCTTTTTCCCCGCGTTTTTCTGGAATCAAGAGCTTGTCCGCCTGGTTCCTTTAAGTACCTATACCTCCTCTAGTCTTGTTAAATCTGTGGCTTTTGATACCATTACAGTAATATAGTAGGTTTTAAAAGCTGTTGCTACCCAGCCTCTTCCTTATTGTCGAAGACTTGGCCTCAATATAGTCAGTAAAATAAGGAATTTCGGAAAAGAAATAATTTCTAGCAAGCGTTTGACTGCTCCTCTTGAGGAAGTGATACAAATGCACCACCACTTTGTGCTTTCGCTAGAGAGAGCTCAAACTCTGGTGGAAGCACATGATAGGGCAGTGGTGAATTTTTACCCACTTACTCAGGAGGTCGTCTCTACTAGGATTCACAAAAAGGCTTATATAAAATCAATATCTTTTTAAATTTTTAGAAGAGGACCCCTTTTCTCATTTCCAGATCCCTCCCAAAATCTTCCGGATCCAAAATTTACTAGTCATCATACTCTTTATACCATGAACCCCCCCCCCCCGATGCTTGAGTGAAAGTCACTTGAACCTCTCATCAAGTTTGAAATTTTATGAGGATGTTCTAGTGGTATTCAATGGGAGAATATCGTTGTTTATGTATCCTGTAAAGAGGACCACTTCTCCGGCATCATTCCCTTCTAAATGTTCTGGAGTAACAGGGTCAAGGAACCTACTGGGCGAATACGTGACGACCACACAACTCAAATTAAATCTTCAAAAAAAATCCTCCTACTTTCAGGGATTACGATAGCGATTATCTTCGCTGGTTTACCATTGCCTTGCGAAGTAGGCCAGTCATATTTATATCAACTGTACCAGAACTCATATTAAACCTTAAAAATAACTCTTACGACTTCGTTTATAAGCCGAAATTTTATTTATTTACTTGTAGTAGTTATTAGTTCTTTACTATGTTTAAACTTAATTCTTTTATTTTTCTCAACTTATTGTATGTAGCGTTGATTATTTACCTTTTACATAAAATACCTTTATCTACTTGTGCATGGTTTTTAATTAACGTCAGTAGCACCTTCTAATATTACAAATAATTTAGATTAACACTGCTTGTTGTTTATAGTTTTTTCTTTATTTCTTCAAATATCAAGATGTATCTACACTTTGCAGATGCAAAGAAAAATATATTAAATAAAGCTCTAGTTGTTCGCATCGGAAGAGACGAAATTAGTTCTCACACAATTTGCTCGAAAACGACGACACAAAACGATCCTTCTAACAATACCACTACCACTAAAATAACAATAGATTTGTCACCGTCGCCTACACAAATTAAAGAACCGACTTTTAATTTTCTTCAAGTTCCTCCATTTAAATCGACCTCATTGGTCTTAAATACGCTCAATTGCGAAAACGAGCTGCCCAAAAAGGAAGTGCCCGAAAAATTGGAAGTTTTAAGAAAGTTGTACGAAGATTGGCAAAGTGATAGTGAGGCCGATAGGGAAGTCCAACTTTTGATGAATAAGAGTGAAGAGGAACGCGTAAAACAAGTCGAACAAGATAACCACAGCGTCGTCTCTGGTAGTTGGAGCAAAATGAGAGCTTTTAGACATATCAAAAAGAGCGACGAGTTATTACAAGCGTCAATTGCAAAATTACAAGCTCGTGCACAAGTAGCAAAAGGTATTTTTTTTAATTTAACGTAAGTAACGTTTTTCTATGTTTTTTATCTTAGATTTTTCCAATTTGCACGTTCAAGACGAGTTCAGTAATAAGTCGACGTTTGAAGATAAGTTAGAGAAGCCTAAACTAATATGTAGAGTTCCATATTCGCCGGTTGCTTTACGACGACCCCATCAAACTAAACACGAAGAGTTGAGAACTGCACAAAAAAGCGAGAAATTATCCAGTCCATTTCTTGTCGTTCAAAATGTGTCCGATTTTGAAAATAACGGTCGTACGAGAAACGAAGAAATAAGTTTACCAAGAGTTAAAAAGGAAGAAACTAGAGTCGCTTCAAATTTTGTTAGGTTAAAAGAAAAGCGCCCTTTAACTCCAATTCAAATGAATTTTAGGGAGAAAAGTTCTCCAATTTCCGAAAGGAGGTCCAACTCCCATTATAGTTGTATGAAACAAACTCAAATTAATGGTAAGTTAGCCGAAAACAGAGTGTCCCCCAATAGGGCTGTTTTACGAAATCCCAGTCAGTCCGAAATGGCCTATTTTGGAATAACCCCAACTAAACAAACAAATAAAAAAATTGAAGAAAAAACACATAAAAAAATAAAACCAATAAATGGTTACATAACCAAAAAAACAGACTCGCCAATTTACGAAAATATCAACGAATACAACAAATCGAAAAATCAAAAAGAATTCGACAGTAGCATTTTGGACGAACTCACAAAAGCAGCCGATCAAATCCTCCAAGCCGTTAACGGTTACGCCGAAGAATCGTTAAAACAGGAGTTAGAAGACGAAAAAAATAATCAAAAACAAGAAAAATTAGACACAATTTGTGAAACCAAATCGTGGAAACAACAAAATGGCACTCGTCACAAAAGTACTGTTGTTACGACTAAATTAAAAAATACCTCTTCAACTTCGTCAATTGAAAGTATCGCTGATATGAAAAAGATGCATTCGAATCAAAGAGGTGCTAGTGATAGTGAAAAAAATAAGAAAAAAGTCAATGGAGAAGTGACGTCGCTTAAAGCTGCAACAAAAGCGAGGAGGTTGCAAAGGGCGAGTAGTAGAGAAGCGTTGTTGCAATCTCACGGTAGTTCTTCGGAAGATTTACCAGTAGCTATGGAAGTACCTGTTAGGAAGCCTCGTTTAGTAAGGAAAACTAAAACTGCTTCGAATGGAGTTGAAATGAGCAAAAGTGTCAACTACAGTAAACGACGTGAAGGGTACGTAGAAAATGATTTATTTTTTATTTTTCACAATTTAAAATTTTTAGGGTCACTGTAAGTGCTTTACCTGAAATAAGACACAAAACTGCCGTTTCAACGATAAGGAGTACAGCTGAAAAGACGTTAAATCGAGAGCGTTTGCAAAAGATGAAAGTTGAAGAAGCCAAACGTAAATCCAAAATTGAGTCCAATAGTAAGTGTTGCATTTTAGAAAAGTTGGCCAATTGATTCTGTTTTTTTTTTTCTAGAAGTGACAGTAATGCCCAAAGTTCGAAATGTGTCAAATAAGGAGGCCATAAATCATCGTATATCGACAGCGTATGTACCACTTGTGTATAGACGACGAAAAGTAGAGCCCAATGATTGTCCATGTTTATGTTCATGAGACAGTTTTTTGTTACTACGCTAGGTAGATCGCGTTCATTTTCAAACTTTTTGCTTAACTATTAAGGTAGTATTTGACATTTTTACTTAAAATCAAAGTAGGTTTATTCTTCTAAACATTATGAATACAAACAAAACAATTAGATTACTAATACACGCATGTTTCAGTGTTTTTTTAATAGCATGAACATTTTATTCGCTTGAACTAGTCTCTTTTACATGTCTTGTAAAAAGTAACGGCCATTCCAAACGTTTAGAATTTGAACAGATGGCTTAACTTGCTCTTCGATACGTGGTTAGCTGTAGGATGGTTGATAAATGCACCGCCACTCCGTCATTGGTCTAAGGAGTTTGTCAACTTCAATTGGAACACCATTCACTAAAAAAGTCGCAATCTCAAAGAAACCATTAGCAACATTTGCCCTTGTTATTTGCTAAGAATGAGAGAGGGTGGAAAAGTCTCATTTTTAGAGGTTTTGCTTACATCTCGAAAACGGGTTTAAAGGAAAAAGTTATTCTTAGAAAAAGGAAAGCTTATGAAATTTCCTACAAGATTATTTCTACTCATTTTTTCTCTATTGTTTATAGTTTTTGAGATATCTGCCCGCAAAAATCGTTAATGTATGAAAACTCCTTACCAGTTGAAGATAAAATAGCAAAGGAAAATTTAATTATTTTAATAATGTTCCCCAAGAGATAAGCGAGTAATAAATTGAAATTTAATGCTTCACAACTTCTTTTTTGAAAACTTTCACTGTGAAACGAAGGGCTGAGGTGCTAGAGCCAAATGTTCGACGAAAAACGAGGCAAAATTTTTTTTTCATACATTAACAATTTTTGCGGATATCTCGAAAACTATAAGGAATAAAGAAACAGTTAATAGATACAATCTTGTAAGAAATTTGATAAACTTTCTTTTTGTTAAGGTTTAAGTTCAGACTGCATTTTTTGAACCATAAGTTCAAAAATTTTGGAAAAAATATATGTTATGTAATACCTTAAACAACATATGTAATTTTTATCAAAATCCTAGCCGTGGTTTTTGGATAACATCAAGAAAATGGCAAAAAATAGGATTTTTGTAATTTATTCCCAAAGTAAAGTACCGAATTTTCTCAATTTGTTTCTACAAAATGTTATCGAGTTTCTATCAAAGCTGTAATAATTTGAAACCGCTACTCTACAATTAATACTTAACCTAACTGATGTTTTTCTAATTTATACCGGGTGGAATCTGTCACCCTAACATGGCCAACCATAGCGCAAATAAACAGTGAACGGATAATATGCACGCTTGAATTTAAACCTAAAGAATAACTTTTTCTCTAGGACCCATCGTTTTCAAGATATAAGCGAAAATCTCAAAACGCCACTTTTCTACCCTCTCCTATCCTTAGCGATATAGCTAGATGCTAATTGTATAAATGGCAGCTGTTCTCAACAGCTGAGTGATCGCTCATTCTGTCGCGTATACTCTGTATAATCGAAACCGGCATTACCATTTTTTTCCTGAATTCATCTGAGCTTCAGCAAGTATTTTATCGACCTTATTGTTTTGAGTTCATATTCTCTCCACAAAACTATTTATTAATTGCTAATTAATAGATTCCAAAGAGGTCATAAAAATTTGTCTTTCATTCCACTTTCGTATTATCTTATATCGGGTGACAACACCCTACAAAACATAGGGAAAAAAACAATTGAGCATCACTCTCATTTTGAAAAAATAGGTAATAATAAGTATTACAAACAATAAATCAAATAATCTCAAAGTGAGCGTTATGTGTTTTGTTTTCCATGGCAATGTGAATGTTATCTTTTCGCTATTGTAATCGGTGCAAAAAATCATAATGTTTACGTAGTTTGTTAATTTAAACAATGAATGACTTTGTAGCTCGAGTTAATGGCGTTAAGGCCCGTTCACACTCACAGACCTTCCGGTTTGGCCTGTACAGGCGAGGCGGCCTGAACGCTCTGCGGTTTGGCCTATGCAGGCCGATTCAGGCCAAACCGGGGCGTTTGGACAGCGTTCAGGCTGCCTGCACAGGCCAAACCGGAAGGCAAGGCCTGTGTGTGTGAACGGGACTTTACTTTAGCAACTAGCGCTAGCTTAATTTAGCTCACCATGTTCTATACAACCTAGCGATTATCGATGGGCACAGACAATTACACTTGTGTAACGCAACGGAATGGCCATTAATAACTATCGGTACTTAAAGATACTAATCCAAAGTCACATTGAAGTTCCAAATATGCATCGTGCAGCTAATCGAGATAACTATGCATTTCAATTGGGTTATGGGTATTTATCTTGAATTTTCTTCTGATAAGCCTTATAGGTATAATTTTAAGTTTTATACTTTTATTATCATAAACAAAGGTTTGTTGGACCTGTCCTAAAATCACTGTGGGGACACTAAGAAACAATTATTCCATTAGTACTCGAGGACTTCGGGTCGAAACAAGGGATTTTAGGGGAATAAATTCATTTCTTGCTCAATTTTCGGTGCAGATGTTTCGGTAACATCCTGAACATGCAAAAAAGTCTCCGCCTCTTCAGAGTTGTGCGTCGTCCGCCATATTACAAAAATGGCCTCCAAATGCATTTTACCCTTTTTTGCCGATATCTCAGTAACAGTTAAAGTTATCAAAAATAGGATAGAGTTCTTTTTGCAAGAGCATAAAATTTTGCTTTTAATAGCATCATATTAACATCCGGGTTGTTGTAGGTTTTTAGCTACAGCCTATTGAATATTCGAAACTCTGGTCCCCATTACACGTTTTCACTGTTCTGAGTGAACCATCCCACTGAAAAGTTTTCATCTGTTTTCCACGTTGATTTTTAATAATTTTTTCTAAAGAAAATGAATATGCTCATTCTAGAAGAATCAGAATCACATGTTAAGCACAAGAAATATTTTGATCCAGAACGAGTGGCTGTTGCACGCGTTAAGCTTACGGTAACATGATCATTATAATATATGATCATACTATGGTAACCGACCTTAGCCGGTCGGCGAACTGTAGGTAGTGAGTCGAGAACAGTAGATGACAGACGTAGGGAAGTGGAAAAGTTTTGTTGTTTCTTCAAAACGTTAAGCCCTGGGCTGCTTAAACCATCTACAGATGCTCCAGTTTGCTTGAGCAGATACTGTCAACGCAGACTTGCCGTAGTAAAAGTATGAGCATTTGTGGCTGGCTTAACTGCGCAGGCTGCCTGGACGATCTAGAGACACTCCGGTTTGACTGTGCAGACTGGGTGCAGGCTGCCTAAACCATCTACACGCGCTCCAGTTTGCTGGTGTAGACCCTGTCTACACAGCCTTGCCGTAGTAAAAGTATGAGAATTTGTGGCTGGCTTAACTGCGCAGGCTGCCTGGACGATCTAGAGACACTCCGATTTGACTGTGCAGATTGGGTGCAGGCAGCTTGAACCATCTAGAGACGCTCCAGTTTGCTTGTGCAGATCCTGTCTGCACAGACTTGCCGTAGTAATAGTATGAGTGGCTGGTTTAACTGCACAGGCCACCTGGACGATCTAGAGACACTCCGGTTTGACTCCGGTCGTAGTAAAAGCCTGAGCGTTTATAGCGGTCTTTATTACATTTGTAGTGCTGTTTTTGGATACCTTCAAAACTGACTTTATAAAGCTTGGTTCAAGTATCTTTAAAACCTCTCCATCTAATTAAACGATCGTAGACACTGTCGTATTTGGCCGTTGACCGATTCTTCGATGGTTATTTAGCATAGAAAATTATCTAATTATTGTTTACATTACCTTACAATAACATTTATGTGAGTTATTAGTTTAATCCATAGCTGTAACAAATTTTTATTTTAATAAAACCTAGCGTAGTACTAAAATTGGTTTTTACAAAACCATAGATCAGTTTGGTGCATTTACAATTATTGAATGCACCAACAACTCTATTAAAGACTTTTCTTTTGTAACAACAACCAAATTTTATTTTTTGTGCTAAAATTAATAATTTTTATTTTGCAGAAATATAAAGAAGTGCAACAGATACGAAAGATCTACAACTAGCAAGCCATAAAGATCTCGAGCCACGAACAAGTTTTTTGGGTTTTTAAAACAAGTTAATAAATGCCAGCATAAGTATTTTTATTTATAAATTTATTTGTTGTAGTGTAAGTTCCTACAAGTTGATTGTTTTAGGATAATTATTACTTTTGCTTTAATATTTTGTGAAAAATAATGCATTTTTGATTGCTATTTTTTTAATAAGTTTAAGATTTAATTTATTTGTTAATTTTAACATTTCTCAAATAATATGTGATGTTTATAAACTGCTTTGGTTTTGTGATTATTCTATTAATATATAAATATTAACATTTTGTGTGGAATTTTTTTAATCGTTGTTTAACCTCTCGAGATAACTCGGGTGTCTCTAATTTCATTCATTTTATTGCATAACGCCTACAGCGTCAGTCAGTATATACACACAGTACAATAAAATGGTACGTTTTCCTTATTTGTTTATTTATAAGTTACAATTTAAAAACTATTCCAGTCTAAGCTATGGGGCGGACGATTTTCGGCAGCATGCGATCCCAAATTAGAAAAATTAAATTCGTCCATTTACTTGGACAAACGAATGTACGCTGAAGACATAGCTGCTAGTCAAGCGTACGCGAGATCGTTACAAGGGGTTGATTTGCTTACAAACGATGAAGTTTCAGCAATTTGCGATGGTTTAGAAGCTATTAAATTGGAATGGAATACAGGACGTTTCGTTATAAAAAATGAAGACGAAGACATACACACAGCAAATGAACGACGGTTAAAAGTACGCCACTTTTTGAAATTATTTCAATTTTTCATTCCTAAAATTATTTAGGAACTAATCGGTGATGTTGCAACAAAGTTGCACGTTGGAAGAAGTAGAAATGATCAAGTTGTAACCGATATGAAACTTTGGTTGCGATCTGCAATTGAAAAACTATCGGAGATTTTAAAAACGTTAATCAAAGCCATGGTTGTAAGGGCTGGAAATGAAATAAATATTTTAATGCCGGGTTATACACATTTACAAAGAGCCCAGCCTGTCCGATGGAGTCATTGGTTGTTAAGGTATGTACTTTTATGCTCGTTGTGTTCAAAAAATTCAATTTAGGTAAGTTTTTAGCCATTCGTGGACTTTGAAAAACGACGTGGATAAGTTGCAAGATATTTTAAAACGAATTAACGTTATGCCTCTTGGAAGCGGTGCTTTGGCTGGGAACCCATTCAATATTGATCGAAATATTATTGCTTATTCGCTAGGGTTTGATGGAGTTACTCAAAATAGTATGCAAGCTGTTTCAGATCGAGATTTCGTAGGTACGCACTCAGAAATTCGTATTGTTATTTTGTTGTGGGGGATAAGATGCCCCTGACTTTTTGCAAGTGGGGAGTAGATTTCAGCGTTTCCATAACACCTGTTAAAAGCTTCCCATGATATCCAACTAAATTATACATTTTCTAGCCGAATTCTTATTTTGGGCATCGTTAGTTGGAGTCCACATGAGTCGTTTTGCCGAAGACTTAATAATATTCAGTACTAAAGAATTTAATTTCGTATGCATCGACGATGCATTTTCGACTGGAAGTAGTTTAATGCCTCAAAAGCGTAACCCCGACTCTTTGGAATTAATTAGAGGGGTCGGTGGAGGTATTTTTGGAGAAGTAAGTTGAAAAAAAATCCAAGATATGTCGTTAACTAGTTTTTCTTTTAGTGTACGAGCTTTATGATGGTTTTGAAAAGTTTACCTTCAACATATAACAAAGATTTACAAGGTGATAAAGAGGCCATGTTTGGCACTTTTGATAAACTAAAATCAATTTTGAAGGTTGCTACTGGAACTATCGAAACACTTAAAGTTTGTTAAAGAGTTAATGATGGTGCACATTTTATTATTTTTGAATTTCAGGTCAACTCTAATAAGTGTAAGGAAGCTTTAAGCTACGATATGCTAGCAACCGATTTAGCGTACTATTTGGTGAGAAAAAATGTGCCTTTTCGCAAAGCTCATCATTTAGCTGGTGAAGTTGTAGCTAAAGCGGAGAAAAAAGGAATTTTTATGCACGATCTTACGCTTGAAGAACTTAAATCCATAAGGCATTTGTTTGGAAATCAGTTTAAATTGTATACTAATTTAGTGTTTTTCAGTGGTCATTTTGATACTGATATTGCCGAAATTTGGAATTACGAAAATAGTGTTGAGCAATATCAAACAATTGGTGGAACAAGCAAAAATAGTGTTGAAAATCAAGTTGCTCTTTTAACGTCATGGCTAACTATACCAAGGAAGACATAGAAGACATAACGAGCATGACGAACTTAAAGCTTTTTTCATCAAGTTTATTGAATTTATGAAGACATGGGTAATTAATAAGGCAGCAATTAAACAAATTAATAAAGATAATTTTCAAAAACGTCTGTACTACTTTTTGAGCTTCCTTAAATCCTCAATTCGAAAAACTCTGAATCGATTTTGATGAAATTTACTTTTCAGCCTTATGTAACATTTTATCGACACAAAGTGACCCAAAATATTATGGGGTCCATTCTATACTCAACACCACACATCCACACACATCATGCACAGCATCCCCTCCCTAGCGATTTCATTAAAGGTTATTATAAAAAATACTAAAAGTCCTCGCTCCTAGCTATATGGCTAAGGGAGGAAGGGAGTGGAAAGGTTCCGTTTTTGGGGTTTTCGCTTATATCTCAAAAACGGTGAGTTTTGTGGAAAAAATTATTCTTGGCAAAATGAAAGCTTATCAAATTTCCTACAAGATTGTTTCCATTCATTTTTTCTCTATTTCGTATAGTTTTCGAGATATCCGCCAGCAAAAATTGTTAATGTTCGAGAAAAAAAAGTTTAAATTTTGTTACTGAATAAGTAAGGTTAAAGTTCTACTTTTACATCCTAGGAGGTAAAAGTTCACTTTAATGTTGTTGCGTTTGACATTTAATTCAGTTTTTTTTACTTTTTTCAAGAAAAAGTTATAATCGAGTCAAAAAAATATTTTTTTCTTTAAACGTCAGAAAAAGTCGCCTTTGTGTCACTGAATAGGTAACGGTGAAGTTTAACTTTCCCGCCGAGGCAGGAAAAATTGTCAGAAAAGTAATTTTTGTCTGTCTAGGAGGGAAAAGTAAAATCTTAACCACACATTATTTTTATTTTTAACGTAAAAAATGTTTTTTAAGCATTTGTAATGTAAACAATTTAATGTTTTTTAAATTTTCCTTTATAATTAGTTCGTTGCTTTTAATAATTAGCTTTTTTTACAAATTTAAGTTAATTTTAAAAAATATTTGACAATTGAACTACAAGTAATTGACAAGAGATGGTGCTCTTTCAAAAATCAAAATTTTCAGTTTTACGCTTTACGTTTGCAGAAAAAATTTAATGTTTTATACGGAGTCAAAGTAGTTTTGTGTGACTCGCCTGTAAACACAGTCTTGTCACACAAAACGTCACTTTGTCTCCTTATAAAACAAATAACTATTATTTCATTTTTCGACGTTTTGAGTCTGATTCCAAAAGTCAAAAAAAGGCTTTTCAGTTTTTTAATTAGAAAGCCTGGTTGTCTATTTGTTACAGCTGTGGGGCAAAAACTACGGAACCGATTTTGATGAAATTTGATTTTAGCCACTTTAAAATTATTTCATCGGCAAACTAAGCTTTTATAAGAAATCTATACCATCAGGGTTCCCAAAAATGAGGTGGCTGTTTTGGGCGCTTATTTACAAATTTTGGCCAAATTTATTTTACTTGGCTATAGGATAGTACATTTAAACCCCAGTTGAAAAAAAAAATGTAAATTTTTTATTCAAAATGGCGGCCTATAGAACAATTGTCCCATTTTGTGGTTTTTCTCTTATTATTATACTTGGTTGGTAATTATTATTATAGAAATTTAAAAACGGCATTCTAGAGCCAAAATATAGGGCTTTCGTCCTAACCCAGTCGACTTTTAAAATTGTTTAAAAATTACCTACCTTTAAGGAACCAAAATAGGTTAAAATTTTGAAATGAATTTTCTCAAAATTTCTTCCCCCATATTTTTTCGTTTTTGGACATGTTACAGAAAACTTAATTCTCTATTCAACTCTGTTTTTTTATCAAAATCGTTCCAGCGGAACCGAAGTTATAATTTTTTGAATGTCAAAAGTTCAAAAATCTCGGATTTTTTTTGTAACAAAAAGGAAAACTTGAAATCTTATACATATAGTTATTAATTCTATGAATATCTATTATTTTACACAATTTTCGGTTAACAAAACGCTTGCGATTAAACCGGAAACTACAAAAAGATCTACAATTTTTACTAATAACCTGTATATTTTTCAATATTTTGAAAGCTCATAGTCATAAAATTAGCTTCTGAAGATATTAAATAAAATTTTAATTAATAAAAATACAAAATTAGAAGATTTGACGTGCAGAAAAAAGTTTCTCGTATGGCCACATCCGTTGTTTTTATAACATGATTTACGTCCAATAATTTTTGTGCATAAAAATTTTACTGTTATCGAGTAGTTAAAATTTAACCAAAATAGTAATTGCACGTTTCGTAAGTTAATTCGGCTTGGGAGTTGTTTTGTTTTAGTGGATTTGTATTGGTAAGTAATTGAAAAAAAACTACCCCAAACCCCAATAGGTATTCCCATGTATTCCCACTGATACCCACTTACAGAATTTTTTAGTGAACTGTCCAATAACGTAGTTTAAAACTGATAGTTTTCGTTGTCTAAAATAGATGGAGCTGCAATAAATCGTTAAGGTCTTCCTTCAGATTTGCTAATTTTTTGGAGTGAATTAGAAGAAAATACTAATAAAAATAACATTATCTCCCTTAAGAATATATTGCAACAAACTCTGTTGGTAATGATCATTCAATTAGTCCATTCAACAATAAAATAAAAAAACACTAATGAACTATTTATCTATTTTAAGATAAGACTATTTTTAATTGTTAATTAAATATTAATAACACAAGCAATTAGACTTCGTTACAATGGCAACACAAAAATTATTTGTTAGTACCAATATAATTATTGAAGATAAATTCGTAAATGGGAGTATTTTGGTGCGAAACGATGGAAAAATTTTGAAAATTCTAAACGAAGATGACACTAAACTATATAAAACTTCCGAAAGTCTCAAAGCAAGTCATTGTTCTTTATAACATTTTTTATTTTTTTAATAACTCTTTTTTAGATAATCGATGTAGGCGATAAAGTTATTATGCCTGGAATAATAGATTCTCACGTACATGTAAACGAACCAGGGCGAACTGAATGGGAAGGATTTGAAAGCGCAACTAAAGCTGCCGCAACTGGAGGAATTACCACAATTGTGGATATGCCTTTGTAATTATTTTTACATTTAATAATTGGAAATTAATAATTTTTTGTTCAGAAATTCAATTCCACCGACCACAACAGTCAATAACTTTTACGAAAAACTAAAAGCTGCTCAAGGAAAATGTTTTGTCGATGTTGCGTTTTGGGGAGGTATTATTCCAGGCAATCAGGTGGGTACTTAAGAAATTAACGTTTGATTAACTAATTATGAAATTTTAAGAACGATTTAGTGGGTTTAGTCGAAGCTGGAGTGGTAGGTTTCAAATGCTTTATGTGCCCTTCGGGTGTAGACGAATTTCCACACGTTAACACCGAAGACATCGAATTAGCTATGAAGACTTTAGAAAATTCAGATGCGGTTATAGCTGTTAGTTTTTTTAAATTTTGAATTTAAGGAAAGTTAATTGAGAATTTTTTTTAGTTCCACGCCGAAGTTGATGAGAACGTACCAAACGAAGGCAAGTACAGTAGAACCCCGTTATAAAGTACCTACTCCTTTATAACGTTTTTCTGGATATAACGGACTAAATCCTTGGTCCTATTTTAATATTTTATCTATTTATTTTGTTTTTATTACGGACTCCGATTATAACGTACCAATGATTGTACGTTATAAAGGAGCTCTACTGTACCTACGTAGTGGAATTTTGGAAAACGTGTTAATGTAACTTACTATTGATTTTAGGAGACCCAACGCTATACGAATCGTTTCTAAAATCACGACCACCATCCATGGAGCTCAACGCTATTCAACGCGTCATTGAATCTGCCCGAAAATTTAAGTAAAAAAAGTTATTCTTTAACAACCCCCAAATTGTTAATTTGCATCATGTTTCAGAGTCAAAACGCACATAGTTCATCTCTCAACAGCATCAGCCTTACCACTTATAGCAGAAGCTAAGGGAAAAGGTTTAAATTTAACTGTCGAAACTTGTCATCACTACTTGAACTTTAATTCTGAAGATATTCCAGATAAAAATACTCAATTTAAATGCACACCCCCTATTCGAAACTTAAAAAATGAGGTAAAAACGATATTTTATTACATTGGCGTCAATGAAGCATGAATTTTCCCGCTTTTGGGAAAAGTTTTGTAACAGCTATTTTTTGCTTAATCGTTCGAAACCAGCATTGTGAGTATCTGTATAAGATGTCCCAATCCAATTTTGACCAGAATGGACTTTTTTTCCTCTTTAGTATGAAGTTTTTACTTTTTAAGTTTTTTTCACTATTTTTCGAATATCTTTCCAAAATCATAAAAAATTTTGCTTTATTGACTCCACTACTACAGACTTTGTTGCAGGATTTGTTATGGGAAGCTCTTGAAAATGGAATAATTGATATGGTTGTTTCTGATCACTCACCCTGTACAGGTGATTTAAAATGTCTCGAAAGCGGAAACTTTTTTAAAGCTTGGGGAGGAATTTCATCACTTCAATTTGGTAAAAAAAATTCTCATTAATTAATTAATTGTTTAATAACACAAGCCAATCAATTAATTGTTTAATTAATTAATTTGAAATCTTAATAATTATTTAGGTATTTTATTATTTTGGACGCTTTTTCATGTAATGAAAAAAAATTGTCATTAATTAATTAATTGTTTAATAACACAAACCAATTAATTAATTAATTTGAAACCTTAATAATTCTTTAGGCATTTCAGTATTTTGGACGCTTTTTTTAATAATGGAAAAAATTCTCATTAATTAATTAATTTGAAACCTTAATAATTCTTTAGGTATTTCATTATTTTGGACGATTTTTCATATAATGGAAAAAAATCCTCATTAATTAATTAATTAGAAAACTTTTATTATTCTTTAGGCATTTTATTTTTTTTTTAAGTAATAAAAAAAATTGTAATTAATTAATGAATATGAAACCTAATAATTCTTTAGGCATTTCATTATTTTGGACGCTTTTTCATATAATGGAAAAAAATTCTCATTAATTAATTAATTTGAAACCTTAATAATTCTTTAGGCATTTCATTGTTTTGGAGGCTTTTTAATATAATAGAAAAAAATTCTCATTAATTAATTAATTTGAAACCTTAATAATTCTTTAGGCATTTCATTATTTTGGACGCTTTTTCTTATAATGGAATAAAATTGTCATTAATTAATTAATTTGAAACCTTAATAATTCTTTAGGCATTTCATTATTTTGGACGATTTTTCATATAATGGAAAAAAATCCTTATTAATTAATTAATTAGAAAACTTTTATTATTCTTTAGGCATTTTATTATTTTTTTCATGTAATAAAAAAAATTGTAATTAATTAATGAATTTGAAACCTTAATAATTCTTTAGGCATTTCATTATTTTGGACGCTTTTTCATATAATGGAAAAAAATTCTCATTAATTAATTAATTTGAAACCTTAATAATTCTTTCGGCATTTCATTGTTTTTGAGGCTTTTTAATATAATAGAAAAAAATTCTCATTAATTAATTAATTTGAAACCTTAATAATTCTTTAGGCATTTCATTATTTTGGACGCTTTTTCATATAATGGAAAAAATTCTCATTAATTAATTAATTTGAAATCTTAATAATTCATTAGGCATTTCATTATTTTGGACGCAACTGAAAAAGCGCGGATTATCAATATTTGAAATAAATAAGTATATGACACACAAACCAGCGCTGCTTACTGGGTTGCATACCCGTAAGGGCAAAATCGCAATAAATTACGACGCCGATTTTGTAATATGGGATCCGTATATTACAATCGAAATAGAGGAAAATATGATTCAACATAAAAATAAGGTGAAGGTCAAGTCTATTACTAATTATAAACAAAAATATTACTACGATTAATTAATTATTTATGTTTAGATAACGCCTTATTTAGGAAAAAAATTGTATGGAAAAGTAATAGCGACTGTTGTTCGAGGAGAAATTGTTTACGAAAATGGAAAGATAACGGAAACTCCAATTGGAGAACTTTTGACTAATTAAAATATAAACTATTTAATAAATATTTTCTTTTAAACGCTATGCTATAAATAAATTACTCTTATCAGATAAAAATAAGCTATTTTTTAACTTTGGTACGCGTACGAACATAAATATTTTATAATTAAAATTTAAAATGCTTGCTACAAATAAAATATAAATTGTTAGAAATTAATTTGGCAAAAGTTCAAAATTTTGAAAAGTTTAATTTATATTTTACTTGATTGTAGCATAGAATTCAAAATTCAAAATAATTTATTAAACAAAACTTTTTTATTTATTGATACGTTCCCCTAATTTCTGCGGTTGCAAGCTATGAGTCATAATGACGTCATTGTGAATGTGCGTGACGTATTTAATAAATATATTTGAGATGACGTCAGGAAGGGAAACCCTTTAAATACACTTTCCTTTTGCTTCGTAAATTGTAAAGAATAAATTAATATAAATTGATGCAAAAAAAATACTAGCTCGTAATTTTACTTTCCAATAGTAACATTTAAAATTCAATTTTAATAATATTTATCGAATTATTTAAATTAGCGTGAACAAAAATGAAAATTATGTTATGAAAAACAAAACAAGTTGCAATAATGATAATATGTAAATTAAATAATTGCCCTTCAAGTTAGTTTCTTGTTTGTATAAGATAATTTAAATAGTTGTTTGCGTCAGAATTACGTAAGCATGTTCTAAAATATCCTTGTCACTTTTACAAAAGTTGATACCATCAAGAAAATATACATTTTTGAATTTTATAAAAAAATATTTTAACATCGACTGCCAGTCCCAAGATGAGCTACAGAGTACAAACAGCAAAATATCCTTAGGTAATTAGTGAGGGATGATAAGAGAAATATCAACAATCAACTCCAACGTTTTTCGAAAAAAAAATCAAATTAGGTACATTTAAACAGAAACACTTAAAAATAAGCATTTTGATGATGGACTATTCTTTTATTTACTAATTTTTATTTCTCTTGGTTTTCTAAAAGTAATTCTAAACATTTTCTCTTAAACTGTTTGGAATTTTGAAGCGGCATTGCTTTACATTCGGCTGCAATAAAAAGTCCAAAACGATCCCAATCTTCCATTTGCCACTGGGACTCTGATTCTCCGGTTGGTTTATTGGGGCAATCAGTTTCATCACAATAACGTTCCTCATCTAAAACTGGTTTTGTAGAATTTTCTTGAGCAAATTTTGAGCAAGGTGCTGTACATTGAATTGGTGAAGAAGTTGCTTTGGGTGTAAATGTGCTTTCAGACTTTCGTGAAGATGTTTTATCACTTGTTCCATCAGTTGCTTTGGTAGGAGTGGTACTTTCAGATTTTCGTGGGGATGTTCCCTCGTCTGTTTTATCAGTTGCTCTTGATCCAAATGTGTTGTCAGACTTTAGGGAAGATCTTCTCTCACTTGTTGCATCAGTTGGTTTTGAAGGAGATGTGCTCTCAGACTTTTGTGTAGATATTCTTTTATGATCACTTGGTGTATACTCTAACGTATTTTGAGACTTTTGCGAAGAATTTCTATCTGGTTCATCAGCTGCTTTAGATTCAAATGTCCTGTCGGGATTTGGCGATGAAGATTTTCTATTATTCGACATTGGAGATATTATAATGATACGTTCTTGTGATTCAAAACAACCACATATCCTTCTCTTACTAGTATTTTTAACGGATTTCTTTGATCGCGTACTACGTGCAGTTACAGATTGATTACGAACGGTATCAGGTGGATGACAACAGCAAGCGGGACAATCACAATCATCAATTTTTTCCATATTTTCTATCGCTGCATTTCAAAAAACATGACAAATGTCATTTTGAACATTTGTGACGTTTTAGACCTTGATTGCAATTGTTTAATACGTTTGTCCTTGAAAATCGATCTTGATAAATAAAAATAATAAACCAGTAAAATATTCATTTTGCGTAATTATTACTTCTTTTTAACTTATAACCAAAGTTAATTGAGTTAAGTACGCCATTGGTATTTCAGGTACTTAATTATTACTGTTTAAAAAAATATTATTTGAATTTGAAAACTTAGTGACTTTTAGTTTTACAAGTTACCCCTAATTGACACTAACATAACCCAACTATTTACTATTTGAACGCAAATTACCATTAAATAAAAGTTAAATTCTTTTTCAAAATAATTTTTTTAAATAAATATTGAATTAAAACAATCGCTTATTAGAAAATTTTCAAGAAATAATTCACCGAAATTATCGAGAAAAAAATAATTGCGGGCGAATGAACAAGCAAATCGAAAAATACTAGGACCCTAAAGGGGGTGTTTGAGACGTAAGAGGTGAAGTCGAAAGCGCGCTTTTATCCGCCATTGCTGTGACGCGCATTTCTCTTGTGCTCTCGTCCAGTGACGACCGCCCAGAAATTTTGACGTGGCTACTACGTATAGCCCGATTTACCCACTCCGAAAGCAGCAAAGCTGGTGACGAGGAATACGTAACTGGTAAGTACCCAGCTGAAGAATAATAACAATCTGACATGTTCATAGTATCCCTTAGAGGGTGGTGAATAATTTAGTTACGAATAAGTGTAAAGTTAAAAATGTCGTGCCATGATTTTGTACAATTACTACAAAAGGTATTAGAATATGGCGTCATATTAGTCAATCCTGTTTTAAATATAGAATTTGCTCATCGACAATTCAAGGGTCTGTTGTTATATTTTACACACATTTGATTTTAATTACGACGTAACTCGTAAAAATTGCTTTGTCATTAGTAATTTTGACCTTTTGACTTGTCTCGTTTTTATTTTGACATTTAGGGTTATGATAAACGTCAAAACTTTACACAAATTTTTGTTTGTGTTGGATTTGTTACAGTTTAGCCGCAATAAAGCGCTCAAATCTACTCTTACATATTTATGTAATAAGCTACACCTAAATCAAATTTTCTTTCACCCAATCGTAATGGTATAAATAACCTAATCTTTTTTAAATTCTTACATTAAATATAATTGAGCGATTTTCAAATCTTCTAGTTGTGTAGTGAAATTAATGTGCGTTATGTTACAGGTTTTCTCCTTTATAAGTGATGGACGGGATGGTGGAAGAGAATGGGACAGTTGATCCTTTGGCTCCTTCACCGGATCCTCCTATGTCCATAGCATCTTCGGTAGGCGTTACTAACTCTCAACCCCATCTAGTGGCAGCTACTAATATTGTACAACTCACCCTGCCTACTCACACACAAGCACAGGTAGGGCTTCGGCCCCTCTGTGCATGATAAATGCTTAATACCTTTTATACAAGTTTTTTTTACTTACGAACGAACTAACGAACGTTTTTTTGCAGGTTCAATCCGTCATTCAACCGAATCAACAGTCTGTCATACAAACTGCTGCTAACATACAGCCTATGCTAGGCAAAGGAAATGTCATACTAGTGAGCAAGCCAAATTCAGTCATACAAACTACCCAAGGCAGTTTACAAACATTACAAGTAAGTATTGTTTAGAAATAGTTATCAATTAAATGTGTCATTTATGCTGTTGAGAAAAAGTAGTATAGAAAATCGTGTTTTTTGATGACTTTAAAAATTAACTACTTTTTCATGTCACAGTATAATCCACACAGTTAATAAAAATATGTATATTTATTAATAATTTTAAGTGGAGAAAATTTATTTTAAATTCATCCTTCAAGTGTTTTCAGGTTGTGGAAGCACCCAGTGACGAAAGTTTATCCGAAGACGAATCTCCCAAAAAACGCAGAGACTTACTGACCAGGAGGCCTTCATATAGAAAAATACTCAACGATCTTGGCGGGGGTGAGATAGCTGGTATGTTAATTTATGCATGATTCCTCTACTAATATTTCAATTACAAATTTTTTTAAAATAATATCGCATTTGGTTTTTAGATTTTTTTTAAAAGTGTTATTTTTTAACTGTTAAAGAATCGAAAAGCTTTCTCTACATAAAATTTTTATTTTTAGCTTAATTTGTTGAATTTAAAAAATTAAAGATAGCGAAGGCAGTTATTAAATAACATCTTACATCACCTTATCCGTATCGATGGTAATGCTGTATGTAGAATATGCATGTTTTTACTTTCCTTTTTGCATGTAACATTTGTTAGGAACATCAAGTGTATCATTTATTGTTGTTTAAAATATTTTTAATTGTAAATATATGTTTTTGAAATTATTGTTTAAATGTTACATTTGATGGAACTTTATCATTCGTCGTTTTATTTTATTTGAGAAATTGTTGCCCATTGTTTTAGTATGTTGTAAGTTGAAAGGTCATAGAATTTTTTTGATAATACTCAGGATATGCATTGAATCAATTTTGAACAGAGAAATTGATATAAAGCCTTTTTACATAAGAAACCTATTTGATTTCAAATGGGTAGAATTAGTATTAAAATAAACCATTCTGTATTTTTTGTACAAAACTCCTGTTTGATAACAATGTAAAAGGGCTTTTATTGTAATATTGTGAGTATTTGAATGTGCAGGAAAAGGGCTTAAAACAGTGGTCTCCAACCTTTTTTAAACTGCTTGTTCTTAATTTTTTCAAAAACGATTGTTGTTTTTTTTAACTTACTGATGAATAAATGCATTTGAATCGATTGTTTAATGTTTATTTCTAATTAAAACATTAATAGTACCTATTGTTCAGAGAAAAAAATGCTTTGCTTTAATTGCTTTGCTCACACCTTTTCAAATACAGCCACATAATTTTAAAATAATGCAGGATGAAGGTTAGAGACCACTGTCTTAAAATAAATGTGGTATGGGATTAGATGTCAAACAATGGGCAGTATTTAGAATTTGAAGATTTATTTAAAATTGTAATAAAAATATGATTTTCGCAGTGGGCAAGGTTGAACCAACATCCTCGGAAGCAGACAGTGAATTATCCTCTCACTCGATCCCATACCACACAGGTTAGTTAGAACAAAATTACATAAGCACTTTAATCTATGTAGAATTAGCCCTAGCACAAATTAAGTGGTCACTATGATTGTAATTATAAATGCAATGCATAATCCTTTTTATCAGGATGTAATTTAAAATCAAGTTCTCATAAGATCATTTATTTAATTAGCATGTTATTGTAAAATAAAATTGCGATTTTTTGTTAAGAGATATTTCGTTCCAGTTATACCTGCAGGATCGATTCAAATATCTAGCGGCGAAGGTGGACAAAGCATTCATACATTAACAATGACAAATTCCACGACGGGTGGTGCTATCGTACAATACGCACAAGGAGGACAAGAATTTTTTGTTCCAGGTAATAAAACCTTGTCATTAATTAAAAATTGTCTAAATGTGTAACTTTTAAATATCTTACAAAATATATAAAAGTAAACTTGTAATAAAAAGAGAAATGTTCTAGTTGTAGCACAAAGTGGTGGTCTTCATAGTCCTGCTACGGAAGATCAAGCGAGAAAAAAAGAAATGAGATTGTTAAAAAATAGAGAAGCAGCCCGCGAGTGTAGAAGAAAAAAGAAAGAATATATAAAGTGCCTCGAAAATAGAGTAGCGGTTTTAGAAAATCAAAACAAAGCGCTTATAGATGAGTTAAAATCATTAAAAGAACTATATTGCCAACAAAAAACCGACTGAAGTTGGAGTGTTATCTTAAAATTGGTGTCGGACATTTTTACATGGGATTTTTGGAGAAATAGATTGTTAGTGCTTAATGTATTGGGCATTGATTTTATACAAACATTCACTCTTAAAGTGTAATAATTGTGCAATTACATTTAATTAAATGATAGATTTTTATGGTAATTAATATTAAGCGAGTAAAACCGAAATATTTGTTTTAAAAACAAATTTACAAAGTTGGAATGGTTCCAGTTACCAGTTATTATATAATTATTTCGATTAATAATTAACATTCATTTATTATTGGTACAAAGTTCCAAAAATTGGTTAAAATTGCATAATTTTTAGTGAATTTTGTATGTTTCTTATAACTTTAAGAAAATGCTCTTTGTTGTTTATTATGTTAACTTACTATATTGGCTGAAAGGCTCAATTTGTCTCTTGTATAGTTAGTTATTGTTACTGTATATTGTAATTATGTGGAAAGAAAGGCTTGTGAGAATATTTCTGTAATTATTAAGAGCCGATTGTGTATATATTGAGCATATAAAATATTTTTTGTAAAAAAAAGGAAAATGAAAATTTAGGTATTTATTAGCAAGTGTCCAGACCTGATGGAGTGCCTTGTTAATATTTAGGTTTGGCACAAGCCACAATTTTATGACATTACATTTCAGCTATTCTGAATTTTTAAATGGTGCCATACTGTTAAATTATTTAAAATTTATTTTTTTTAATACAGGACACTGCTATAATTTTCAATTAATTTCATTTTTTATTTATAATTTTATTTATGCTTGTGTAATGTTATAAAATAATATGTTTTTTAATTTCAATTTTATTACTCGAGTTTGCTTTTATGATGTTAACTAATTATATGTACATAATGGATGTATTTTTACATATCATGGAAAAAAGAATATTGCTTTATTATAAGCATAAATGTGTAGATGTTTTCTATCCTATTTTTTAAAAAAATAACATGAATGCATGCTTTAAAAATAGATGTATTCTCTATTTTGAAAATTGTTAAAATGGTAAATGACAGGTTATTTAAAACTCTTCCTTGAAACTGCCTTTAAAACTTTTAAATTTCTTATTATTTTCGAATTTCTTCTATAAGTTTTAGCCAATATGTACATAAAATAATGATTATTAATATTTGATGTTAAAAAGTATTAGTTAAATGATTTATTATATAATAAATAATATACAATATATATTTTATAGAGTAAAACCTGGAAATTTAGCTTCCATCGGATGTTGAATATCAAGTAGTAAATACATAGGGCCTGCTGCGCCTTCAAATAACGATAAAGGGCGATCTGGATGGTGTTCCTCATGTAATCTGTTGTAATCCATACACCATTCTGTAAATTTCAACGCTCTATACAAATGTTGCTCGTTCTAAAATCGAAACAAATTTTACAATGATTTTCAAAACATCGTGCAGTTACAATTACTTCTGTTGTTTGATACAGTTGCAAAAAGCAATACGCATTTCCTGATACACCGTGACATATACTATATCCTTTTTTAACCAAACCACGTTGCCAAACTTGTTCTGCCGCTAGTAATGCGAGTTCTAAATAACGTGGATCATGAAATACCTTAAAATTGTTTAAAATGAACTATTTAAATTATTAAATATAAAGTGTTACTTTGAAAGCCGTGCTGAACAAGTAAACAAATCCTGGAGCACCGTGACACCATTGAATGTATTTATCGTCCTTATTCCCAATAGATGATGGATAATTGTAGCTCTTAAACCTAACAAAATCAATTGTGAATTTAAGATTTAACCAAACCAATTATTTATACTTTAAAGTAGCCAAGTAATCAACGGTTGGTTTAATCAGGAAATTTAATTCGGTGTCTGTAAGATATTCTCTTGCTTGTAGTAAAAGATACAAAATTCCTGAAATTCCATGGGCTGCCCCCAAGTAATAACTACAGTGCCACTGATACATTAAAGGTGATTTGAATTTTGATGCTTTTGCTTCGATTTGTCCACATTCGAGAATAGTCTCAATTACCTAAAATATTACATTCATTGCTTACTTAAAAACAAAAATTTAGACCTTCGTACCGCTCTAATTAAACCTTCTGAAACTGGACATGATTCTATGTTTTTATTCACATACATTAAAGCATATAAATAACCAGCTCTACCATACAAATATTCGTTAGGAAGGTCAGAATTATGATCCAAAACTGGCCCTTTCATTGATAAAAGTCTAATGAAATAAATTAATTACTTAACGAAAATAATTAAAAATGATGTTAGCTTTCCTGTCGATTAGTTTATTTACTTCGTCGATTTCGCCTAGTTTATGACAAACAACAGCTCCTATAGCAAGGGGGCCCGCATCTCCACATAAAAATGAGTGCCTTCTCATTTTTAAATCGTTTAAGCATAATAATGACTTAATTTGCTACAATTATTGGATTATAATTTGATTAGTAAATCTTGGAATTTTACATATAAATTATCGGTGTCTTTGGGGTTTCTTAATAGTTTTAACAGTGCTATTCCAGAAGATCCTATGTACACAGAAGTGTCTGAGAAAGTGATACTTTTAAATTTGCATACTGTTTGTTCCCATTTGGAAGCTAATGCAGTCACAATTCTGTTCGAAGGGTTTATCTACAATTTAAATTTGATCACTAGCGTTTTCGTTTTTCAAAAAAGTAATGTGATAAGTTTCAAATTTTAGCGACATTTGCAATACATTTAGTTAGAATTTTATTAGGACTACCTTATTAACTGATATTAGACTGTCGGCATTGGTGAAACTGTAATCTGGGAAAGGATTTTCAAAAAATTTTGTATTGTCACACATCTTGTGACTGTACCGACTGTAACTTCAAAACACAGTAATTTGTTTATTTGAAGTCATTTTATAATCTCGGTACCTTTGTTCAGTGTTTCTGATTGTTCTCAAATGTCAAAACAAAGAGGAAGTTAGCTAAATAAACAATGTGAAGTTGTCGTTATCTCTTTTTTGAAAATTTCTCATAATTTGAAAAGCACAGTAACGTATATAAGGGGGCATAGAGCCAGGGCATCCTGTACTGACTCAATAATAATAATAACCGCAGGGCAGCAAGACGGCCAGCTGTTGGTGAGTAACGACACCACGGTTACCCGATGTTCTCTTGGGAACCCGTTTTCATGCTTTGCTTTTATGATTATGATTATACCCAATTATACCCTGAGCTGAACCTTTGAAGGCATAAAATCGAAAGTTCCTCTTGAATATTACTTTATTATAGGCATAAATGTGTGGAGTGTTCCATTTAAATTAAGAAGTTTGATGCCATTTCCAGTTAAACCGGATGTCAAAATATAAAGTGTTTGGTATCGTGTTGGTATAGCTTCTTTTACGAGCTTTCAAAATATTTAAAAATATACAGGGTTTCCTAAAAATATTGGTATTTTTGTAATTTCCGGTTTAACCGGAAGCGTTCTGTTAACCAAAAATAGTATCAAATAATAGATATTTATGAGATTGGTACATATATCCATTTTCAACTTTTAATTTCCATTACAAAAGAAATTAGAGATTTTTGAAGTTTTGACATTCAAAAAATCATTACTCCAAAACGGCTCGAACGATTTTGATAAAAATTTATATTTCGATAGAGAATTACGGTGTCTGTAACCTATCCAAAAAAGAAAAAATATGGCAGAGGGAATTTTGAGAAAATCGATTTCAAAATTTCGACCCTTTTGGCCCCTCAAAGGTAGGCAATTTTGAAACAATTTTGAAAATCGACTTATTGAAGACGAAAGCCTTTTGGCTGTACAATGCCGTTTTTAAACTTTTATAATAATAATTACCGGCCAAGTTATAAGGAAAAAATCACAAAATGGGACAATCGTTCTATTGGTCGCCATTTTGAATAAAATAATTTGAAATTTGTTTCTTCAATTGAAGCTCACATGTACTATCTTATAGCCAAGTAAAAATAAATTTGGCCCAAATTTGCCAATATGCGCACAAAATAGCCACCTTATTTTTGGACACCCTGTATAGATTTATTATAAAAGCTATTTTTCCGATGAAATAATTTTAAAGTGGCTAAAATAAAATTTCATTAACCGCTTAAGTAGTTTTTGCTCTGGGGGGGACATACATCCTGACATTTTTCAAAAAATCGAAAAAATCGTTTTCATTTTTGGAATCAGGGGGACTCAAAACGTCCAGAAATGCATTTTTATTATTATAATTTTTTTTTCTGGATTATAACAACTTTTTCTTGGATTGGAAAGTTAAAAAACAAAATTCTTTTAGTTTTCTATTTTGAAAATCATCAAATTGACAAATAAACTCTTCCTTACAGCTTTCCTTAAAATTTAAATATCGAGTTCCTCCTTTAAGTTTTAGGTGATAATATGTACATAAAATAATGTGATATTATTTAATAAATAACATACAATACAGACATCTTAAAGAGTAAAACCTGGAAATTTAGCTTTCATCGGATCTTGAATATCAAGTAGCAAATACATGGTACCTGCTATGCCTTCAAACAACGATAAAGGGCGATCTGGATAATGTTCTTCGTGTGCTTTAGTGTAATTAATACACCATTCTGCAAATTTCAATGCTCGATACAAATGTTTCTCATCCTAAAATTAAAATAATTTTTGCAAATCCATAAAAACCATGCAGAAATTACCTGTGTTGTTTGATATAGTTCCAAGAAGCAATACGCATTTCCTGATACACCATGACATATACTGTATCCTTTCTTAATCAACCCACGTTGCCAAACTACATCTCCAGCTTGTAAAGCTAAATTTAAATAACGTTGGTCGGAAAATACCTAAAAAATTTTCAGTTGATTAATTCAAATTACCAGGTTTAAATGTTACCTTGTAAGCTGTACTGAACAAGTAAAGAAATCCAGGAGCACCATGACACCATTGAATGTATTTATCGCTCTTGCTGCCAAGAGATGATGGATAATTGTAACTTTTAAACCTAACAAAATTGATTGTGAGTTTAAATTTAACAAAAGCGTTAATTTATACTTTAAAGTAGCCAAGTAATCAATAGTTGGTTTTATCAGGGAGTCTAATTCGGCGTCTGTAAGGTATTCTTTTACTTGTAGTAAAAGGTACAAAATTCCAGAAATTCCATGTGCTGCTCCCAAGTAATAACTATCGTGCCACTGATACATTAAAGGTGATTTAGATTTTGATGCTTTTGCTTCGATTTGTCCACATTCAAGAATAGCCTCAATTATCTGAAATATATTTATCGATTATATAAAAATAAAAAATTAGGCATTTGTACCTTTCTAATTAAATCCTCTGGAATTGGAGACGGTTTTATGTTTTTATTTACATACATTAAAGCATATAAATAACCAGCTCTACCATATAAATATTCGTTAGGAAGATCGGAATGACGATCCAAGGCGGGCTCTTGCATTGATATAAGACTGTTGAAGAAAATTAAAATTACTTTACAAAAATGATTAAAAATTAAATTCACTTTCCTGTTGATTAGTTTATTTTCTTCATCAGTTTCACCCAATTTATGACAAACAACAGCTCCTATAGCAAGAGGGCCTGCATCTCCACATAAAAATGTATGTCGACGCATTTTTAGCTTGTGTAAGCAAAGTAAAGATTTGATGTTCTACAATTAGAGAATTATAATTTGAAAACTGAATTTTCTGAAATTTTACTTTTAAATTATGAGTATCTTGGGGGTCTTTTAATAATTTTAATAGTGCCACTCCAGCAGTTCCTGTGTATACAGACGTGTCTGAAGAAGAGATACTTTTTAATGTGTTTACTGTTTCTTCCCATTTGGAATCCAAAGCAGTTACAATTTTGCTCGATGGGTTTATCTACAATTTAATATGATTAATTGCATTTTTTCTTTCGTTGTCAAACTAATAGTGAAATTTTTCAAATAAATTTTGAAATTTTAGTTTTTCTGAAAAATACTTTTGGAACTACCTTATTAACTGATATTAGACTTTCAGCATTGGTGGAAGTGTAATCTGGGAAAGGATTTTCAAAATATTTTGTTGTGTCGCTCATTTTGCCGCTATAATGCGCAATAACGACAGGTGAACGACAGTAACTATAAAATACAGTAATTTGTTTATTTAAAGGTGATTTTAAGAAGTCACTTTACAATCTCTCTATCTGTATTTAATGTTTCTTATTGTTCTAATTTGAATTGTTCGTTTTTGAACCGATAATCATTACAATGAACATTTAACCTCACTTTCTCTCGTTTTGTTGACAAACGTCAAAACATAGACGAAGTTAGCTGCATAAATAATGTGAAGTTGCCGTTATCTCTTTTTTGAAAATTCATCATCGTTCATTATCTTAAATTTTTGATAGTGTTTCTGTTCATTAATTATAAAATTAATTTGTAAGTTTTAAATAGTATTTTTATTTATATCTGATAATGTTATAAACTAAAAATTATTTTTAAAAAATCCGAAATTTTCGTGCGCACTAAATTTTTTAGCTTACCTACTAAAAAACCATAAAAAATACAGTAAGGACAAAATTACCATAATTAATTAATATATTGTAAAAAGTAAATGTTATGTAAACCTAGTAACCGAGAGCTTGGCTTTTTTAAATGACTTCTGAAATTTAATTAGAACTACCTTATTATTGAACAATGTTAGATTTTCGACATAGTTGCAAGTGTAATCTGGGAACGGATTTTCAAAATACGCCATCGTGGTCATCGTTGTGCCAGTAAAAATAAAAATTTTACATAAACATAATAATATCGTTATTATTAATAAAATTGTATATAAATAATATTTATGTTTAATCGATTTGGTTGTATCAGACATTTTTCAACTCACAGTTAACTGATTTGTACAAACTGTCACTTTACATTTAAAATCTCTATAAACTCTGTCCAGCGAACAGATGCAGCTAAGCTACTCCCCATAAATTTCTGTCAAGTAAGGTTTACGCATGTCAATTCTTTTTAAAATTCGACCAACAGAAAATCTCTCTTCGAATATCGCTCACTTTTTTGGGAGTGGCTTAGCTGAATCTGTTCGCTCAACAGATATTAGTCTGATCATAGATAGGTCTGTTCGTTTGTCTTGCACCAACTTATTCCAACTTGAAAACAATTTATAATAAGTACCTAACTTTTTTATTAGTAAAAATATCAAGAAAAACATTGTTCTACTTTGTTATTCATTGTTTCATTGTTGCACCTATGAAAATTTCTTATAAAGTTTTGATAGCTTATTGATAGAATAATTAGATTTAAAATATTATTTTTTTATTTATATCGAATAAAAGACAATTTTATAAATTATTTCGAGAAAATCCAAATTTTTTATATAATAGTATAAAGTACAATAATTATTAAATAACTAGTATCTGTCCAGTGAATAGATGCAGCTAAGCCACTCCCAAAAAGAGCGCGCGATATTCGAATAGAATTTTTCTATTGGTCGAATTTAAAAAAACGGTTTATAGCAATCACACAAGAATTGCCATGCGACAGAAATTTGTGGGGAGTGGCTTAGCTGCATCTGTTCATTGGACAGAGATTAACAACACAACATGCGATTGTGTATAAACAAAAATACCATAAGGTAGAAAATATTAATTAAACACAATGTGAAAAGCAAATGTTATATGCAATCGAGAGCTTGGCTTATATCGTTGATCAAATCTTCAGGGTCTTCTAATCCCACAGAAAATCGTATTAAATTATCAGTAATCTTCATTTTCTTCTTTTGTTCCTCAGGGATCATACCGTGAGTCATTAAAGTTCTAAAAACAGCGTAGCGTGTCAGTTAAAAACACCAATATAAGCCACTGTACTTACGGAAATGCAACTAAGCTGTCGTAACCACCTAAACTTTCAGCAAGGGTAAATATTTTAAGATTTTCCAAAATCTTCTGAGTTGCTTCAAAACCACCTTTGATATAACACGCAACAACTCCACTGTGACCTGAAGTTTGTCGTTTAAAAAGTTCATGTTGAGGATGAGACGGTAGTCCAGGATGCATTACTTGTTCAATTTTTGGATGTTTTTCTAAAAATTTGGCTACCGCAAGACCACTTCTGTTATGCTTTTTCATACGAATTTCCAAAGTTTTTACACTACGAATTACTTGATAGCAATCGAATGGTGATGGAACAATACCAGTTGCTGAAAGCATGAATGAGGCAACTTTTTAAAACTACGTCAAAATATTAACATACCTCCTTGAACGTTTCTTAACTTTTTGTGCACTTCATCGTCATTTAAAATAACTGCTCCCATTATAACATCTGTGTGTCCGTTAATGTATTTGGTCAATGAGTGCAATACTAAATCAGCACCAAGTTCTAACGGCCTTTGGAAATATGGGGTAAGAAACGTGTTGTCAACTAATAATAAAACATTGTTCCTTTTGGCTATTTCAGCTATCGCTGGAATGTCGTATACTTTAAGCAATGGATTCGTAGGGGTTTCCATCCACAATAGCTGAAGAAAAATTAATAAAAAACAAATTATTGGCAAGTTTTCTAAACATTTTACCTTGGTCTTTGGTGTTAAATTTTTTTCTATATTGTTCAAGTCATCAAGGTCACAAAAACGAACATCAATGCCTAAATTAATAGCAACGGTACTAAGAATTTTGAAAGTTCCTCCATAAATGTCATCGCTGCAGAGAATACCATCGCCACATTTAAACGTTGCTAAGATAGCTGTCATCGAACCAAGACCCGAAGCAAAACACAAACCATGTTTACCACATTCTAATTTTGCTAGAACTTCTTCCAACACATTTCTTGTTGGATTCGACAAACGTCCATACTCGTATTGCTAAAATTTGCACTTATATAGAATGAAGAGCTTTTGTAAGTTATTGATAATTACTTTGACAATTGCAGGAGCATACATTTTAAATGTTGCAGAGCAAACTAATGGTGGTACAATACTCAAAGAGTCCCATTTTTCTGGATCTTGTCCTGTACAAATTGCGTGAGTGGCAAAACTTTTTGGAGCCGGTAAATAACCATCTGAGGTTTCTTTTTCCTTATTGTGATTGGCATGAATTGCGTTTGTAGCAAAACTTTTTGGCGTTGGCAAGTAACCATTACCATTTACTTTTTCATCTTTGTGCTTAATTCCATTAGTAGCAGATTTTGAAACAACTTCAACCTTTTCCATTTTGCTGCTTGGGAAAAACGATTCTGAAAGTAGGAAAAATATTTTAAGTGGTAGATAATTTGCATTTTGTGAAGTTAAAATTATGTTTTAATTAAAACTCTATTTTTATTTAATTAGATTATTTATAATTACGATAGTGGAACCATTGGGTTTTTCGTGTTAATACTTAAAAAAATCAAAAACTGGTATTTCCATTTTTTGGCTTATCAATTATTGAAGTTCCTAATTAGAATAGTATTGCTTGGGCAAATACCTATACACAAAGCTATAAGTTGGGTCATTAATTACACGGAATTTGAAAATTAATTTTAATTAAGTTAGCAACAAATTGTTAAATTGTAAACAAAAATTCGCTTATTTAATTTGCAATATCATGCAGTTGCAGATAATTTTTGATAACCTTATGTTTTTCAAATTGTATAGTCTCGAGGTATGGTGAAGGTGATAAAATTGGGCAATAATTGATGAATTATAAACATTTAACTCTTTTGAAACTTACCCTCAATATTAAGAAAATTTCACTATATCCACTTTAGGCGAATGTAAGAAGCTATCAACAGCTCATGAATATGCATGAAACTTTAAATAGTAAAAATTTATCGATGGTCTTTGAACTTACAGAGCGCTGAAAATAATTACTTTATATGTTTTGTTGATAATTGATAAGTTATTATACATGTCTCACAACAAAAGAAGACTTGTACTAATTAATTGTATATTATACAGGGTGACAAAGTACGCAAAATTTCAAAATTTTAATTGGGGTACTTAATAAATAAACAAAAGACTTTGGTGGTAGTATTTCGAAGCAGTTTAAACCAAAAATCGTTTCAAAATTTGAAAAAAAAATTGTTTTTAATCGAGAGTCGATGTCGATATCTCTGTGCGTCTGTCATCATAAAAAATTTGCTGTAGAAAATTGAACCACTTCTTTACCAAAACAGTATCTACTAGTTGATTGTTTATTCGATGCTAAGAGGGCACGTTAAGCCGTCGCTTTAGGTAAATTTATAATTAGGGCAGCAGCTGTCTTCAATAATTTCAAAATGAAATTAATAAAAAAGTTAATTTGTTGAAAAAACTTTTAATTTGCGTTGTGCGTTAAAGAAAAACAATATGTAATGTAACAAAGATTATAAACAATAATGTTATTGCTATCGTCGATGTGACGATAAAAATTAATTTCGTAAGGTATATTGTTGTTGAATGAGCTAGAAAAATAGTATCTAATTTTTTTCTATTATTTGAAGTGATAGATGCGTATTCATTTTTTTTCTGAAATAATATCGCTATAACAAGAGAATTTTGATTCGGAAAGAATATCTAGTAGGCCATTTTCACTATTTTACATCTCAAAGACTGCATGATCTTATAAAAAGGTGCACCTTTTTATACATCCACTATAGAAAAAAATTTCATTCGATGGAAAACTTAGGGATGATTCATGCTGGCCGTTGACTTAAGCTTTAACTCAAGGTTAAAGCTTAAGTTAACAGCCAGCATGAATGATCTCTTAATCCTTTTTCAGTGTGATTCTAAGCTCTGTGTCTTTCTTAATATCGGTTTTAGTAAAAATGTAGATAGCCTCATAATATTTTAAATTTTCTTTACATTTTTTGTTCGACAGACAACTGATTTCTCATTTCAAAAATTATGAAAAAAATTAATAATTTTTATTAGGGTCGGTACTTTGAATCTTGGTCACGGTAATAAATATAATAGGTATGCCGACGGGTTTACTACTCGTAGCAAACGGAGGCCACTTGTGAACTACTTTGTAAGACAAAGGAAGCCTTAGAAGGGTAATTGTCGGGCTAATATAAGACAGAAAAGCATAGAAAGGGATATTATTCGCATCAATCAAATGCGCAATATTCGCGTTTAATCAGTCATCAAAAGGTTAAAATTTTGCTTCAACTTCTGTCTGTTACCTGTGATATTTATTACATTATTACTGTGATCTTTGTTAAGAACTAAACGCATTTATCAAATTAACAACCAACTCTACTTATAACCGCGATTGATGGTGGCAAAATAAAAATAATAATAATAAAACCGCAGGGCAGCTGTGAGGTCAGCTGTTGGTGAGTAACGACACCACGGTCACCCGATGTCTCTTTGGGAACCTGGTGCCTTACTATTGGCACCTAATTCAGGCACGCCACTTCAAATTTTGGGCCCCGGTACCAAAAAATCTTGCGGGCCTCCAGTGGAGTAGTAGATTATCACAGGGCTGGGTTTTAAAGATTTTTAACGGGGCCTAAGCGCCGCAGCCTAATTTATTGAATTTTCAAAATTTATATCAATAATAATTTATTTATTTGACCACTTGATAATTTTTTTAGGAATTCATTGTTCATAAAATCATAAAATAAAATATTTGTAATTTTTGCATGTCCTTCTTACAGATGACATACTTTACAATTTACAAAAAAGTCCCCTCTTGGGGGCCCCTGAAACCCACAAGTCTGGTTTAACGGAACCCACGGAACCATTATATAGTTACGCCACTGTGTCCCCCTTCTGACAGGGATTATTATGAACGAGCAACAGCAACATAAAAAATTGACATTTTTTTAAAAGATGCATAAAATTTGTCTACAAAATCACAGTAGGGGAAGGCGGGGCTCATTCGGACGCTTTTCGTCAAATGGCTTTTTAGCATACCAAATATAACATTTAAGAAACGGCACCTGGTTATATAAAGGCATACATACATGTAGTTTATTGTGTTTAAAAATCTTTTCTTAAGCTCCATTTATTTTTATAGATTTTAAATTTTTTCAAAAAATTGAATTTGTCCGAATGTACCCCACTAGTGGGGCACTTTTGGACAGTGGTGGGGCACATTCGGAATAATGAATTTCAAATAACAAAAATATACTAAATTTTTATTGTAAAAACTACAACTGCAATAGGAACGTTAAACAGATCCTACACAACTAAGATACAAAATTTTTTGGCAAAGAAATACAAAGTAGCGAAGTTAATAATTACAAAATCTTATAGATACCAAAATCAACATTAAATTTTATGTAACATTAAATTCTTCAAGTTTCTTTAACTGTAGTGGATGAATCTTCGACATTGGGGAGGCCGAATCCTTTATTTCCCCTTTTTAGAAAAAAAAATACCACGTTCAAATCTACCCCATAGAGGTTTGTCCGAATGTATCCCGCAGTGTAATATTTTAGTTAAAAATGGATAGCTTAAATTTTAGATTAGCTTTACAAGAAGTTTATTCGTCAAATTACTTCTAAGTAAGGTAGTTCTAAGGTAATGTTTATGAAATAATATAAAAGTCCATAATAAGGGGTGTATATGCTTATGAGTTATGAATGTAGAGCGAAAAACTCTACTCGGTACCACGAAAACAATATTTTTAGTATTACAAGAAAACAATTGAAACTAAAAGCACGAGATACTACCTATAGGCTAATGGGCCCATCTACAACATTCCTGCTTAATTTGAGTACTTAAATCGCTTTCTATGGTAGTGAATTTGAACTGTCCGAAAGTGCCCCATGTCCGAATGAGCCCCTAATTATGCTGAATTTCAAAGATTTTGATTCTTTAACATTCGTAAATGATTCAAGTTAAGAATATATTTTTCTCAATTTAAGCAGTAAGCCTACACACCCCGGGCCCCTAAGCTCTCGGGTCCCGGTACCATGGTACCAACTGACCCCCTATTGTGGGGGCCTGATTATAGCTGTCTTAACCAGCCGGTAAGAATGGAATCGTGAAGGTATTACTACCCGGTGGTAAACGTGCTAAAGGCATAAAATTGATGTAGCCTCACAATTAATGGCCACCCTGGCTATACGTTTAGCACGAATTGTGGATGTAACCATCATAACATCCCCTATTTAAATTAAAGGGTTACTTTATTTTACCAACAAGTAGTAAATCAACAACCTTCCCTTCTCTCCTTTTGTCGTTGTTGGCGAATAATCACCCTGGTTTATAGCCAGGGTGGCTAATAATTTTGAGGCTGACTGTACGTGTACGTAAGATGTAGGTTTTAGAGGTGGCAAACATATTTCGTTGCCAGTGGGGTTAACTGCTAGCCAGTGAGCCAGTCCGGTCCTTTGTCGAGGGTTGAACTGGCCACTTCGGCAGGTCAATAGCTACCACCGAATCAGCTGCCACTAAATTATCGAATTATATGGAGCATTGACAGATCCCATTTACTGATATCAATGGAACATACTCAACCTAAAACCACTTAACCATTTAACCTTTTAAACCACCTAACTCCACAGAAACAACAATTTAACAATAAATTCAACAGTCTTAGGCCGAGTATTTCAATCGAGCCTTAAAATTAAATATGGCGTTAAGCTGCACTTTACTACAATTTTGTGTATTTCTATTGGTTGAAGGTCAGTTTACAGCTACACTTAAGTTTAAGGATCGATTGAAGTACTCGTCCTTATTTACTCTATCCTCCATTTAGAACATAAAGCAATAGAATCAGAACCCAAAGTTATCTTTAAATGTGTGGCGTTTTCTTCCTATTTTAGTGTTGTAATTATAATAATCAAGTTTCGTTAAGTTAAAGGCAAGACTTTTATGATCACGAGACGTGATCATCCGATTATAAATTTACTTTGGCCCAGTTGCATAAAAGAGAATTATATTGTAATCGGAGAATTAGATTTATAATCCTTTGATATGGCAACGTTACACAATGTAATGTCAAAGTTTGACGTTTGTAAATAAATATTAAAATCTAAGGTTAAGTTCTTTTTGTATTAGGGAATCCAAACCACACGGGTGATTGTCACACAAAGGTCACCACTACAATATTTTTGTTTACCTAGGTATAGATGTTGGTTAGAAGTTAGCATTGTGCTTGTCATAATAAATTAATAACATACGTGCGTGTAGTCACGTGGTTTACACGTGCGCGTGGCATTCCCACCAACGACCTTATTACTCTTATTGGATTTGATTTGACCAAGTATTTATGAAAACAAATGTCAAACTTTGACATTTTTATTTATTTATTGTGTAATGTTGTCATAATATCTAAGGATTATAACTCTAATTCTCGGATTAAAATATAATTCTCTCTTATGCAACCAGGCATTAGAGAAAGATATTTTATCTTTTTGCATAGTACCTTCCTATACGATGAATGATTGTTAGTTAAATCGGACTATTTTGAGTTTTAATTTTTTTTATGTGAGTTTTAAATAGAACGCTGCAAC
The DNA here is from genome assembly GCA_963924605.1 of Malthinus seriepunctatus. Lineage (NCBI taxonomy): Eukaryota > Metazoa > Arthropoda > Insecta > Coleoptera > Cantharidae > Malthinus > Malthinus seriepunctatus. Next base: position 11,010,863 of record OZ004602.1, read on the forward strand.
ATGTAACTTATAGCTTAGCTACCCTGTATATTCAATGTTTCGCATCAGTTGTGAAAATTTGTCATCTCAAGACAAACACTGAAACGTGGAAATGTGGGAATATTTTTGTATTTATTTAACGTGAAATCAAAAATAATTTTAATATGGGGCGCCATTACGTCTTATTTATTCATTTACGATAAAATATATGGAATATTCCGTAATTTTCTAGTATAATCAGTTTTTCGTTATAATTATTTTTATTGTTACTTCATTTCTATGTTCTATAAAAAATAATACTATTGAGACTTTATTCATAAAAAAACTTTAAAATTATACAATGTATCCCTCTCGGATGAGATTGCCAATAGAGAAAAAATATAGTATACCTATAGTATTATAGTGGCATACGGTTCTTAGAAAAAAAACAACGGATTTGGCCATACCGGGAACTTTTTAATTTTTATTAATTAAAATTTAATTCAATGTAATGTGAAAAGCAAGTGCTATATACCATCGAGAGCTTGGCTTAAGTCCTCGATCAAATCTTCAGGATCTTCTAATCCCACAGAAAATCGTAATAAATTATTAGTAATATTCATTTTCTCCCTTTGTTCCTTAGGCATCATAGCATCAGCGTGAGACATTAACGCTCTATAAAAACAGCGTGTTAGTTAAAAATCCCATATTAAAGGCATGATTTACTTACGGAAATGCAACTAAACTCTCGCAACCACCTAAACTTTTAGCAAGGGTAAACACTTTAAGATTTTCCAGAATCTTCTGAGTTGCTTCTAAATTACCTTTGATATAACACGTAACAGCTCCACTGTGACCTGAAGTTTGTCGTTTAAAAAGTTCATGTTGAGGATGGGATGGTAATCCAGGATGTATTACTTTTTCAATTTTTGGATGTTTTTCTAAATATTTGGCTACTGCGAGACCATTGATGTTATGCGTTTTCATACGAATTTTCAAAGTTTTTAAACTACGGACGACTTGGTAGCAATCGAATGGTGATGGAATAATTCCAGTTGCTGAAAGTATTAAGTGTGGTGACTTTTTATCCCTTTTTAAACGTTAATACATACATTCTTGAATGTATCTGAGCTTTTTATGCATTTCATCATCATTTACAGCAACTGATCCCATTACTACATCTGAGTGCCCATTAATGTATTTGGACAATGAGTACAATACTATATCAACACCAAGTTGTAATGGCCTTTGAAAATACGGTGTAAGAAACGTATTGTCAATCAATAACAAAATGTTATTCCTTTTAGCTATTTCAGCTATTGCTCGAAGATCGTACACTTTAAGCAATGGATTCGTAGGACTTTCTATCCACAAGAGCTAAAGATAAGTAATAAAAACGAATTATTGGCAAATTTCTTAATACCTTACGTCCTTACCTTGGTTTTTGGTGTTATACTTTTTTCTATATTGCTCAAGTCGTCAAAGTCGCAAAAGCGAGCTTCAATGCCAAAATTAGAAGCAGTATTACTAAGAATTCTATAAGTTCCTCCGTAAATGTCATCGCTGCAAAGAATACCATCGCCTGCTTTAAACATAGCTATGATAGCTGTCATCGCTCCAAGACCCGAGGCGAAACACAAACAATGTTTAGCAGATTCTAATTTTGCCAGAACTTCTTCCAACACGTTTCTTATAGGATTCGACGCACGCCCGTACCCGTGTTGCTAAAATTTGGAATTATAAATTGAAGAGTATTGGAAGTTATTAATAATTACTTTGATATTTGCAGGAGGGTACATTTTAAATGTTGTAGAAGTAACCAAAGGTGGGACTATACTTAAAGAGTCCCATTTCTCTGGATCTTGTCCGGTATGAATTGCTTGAGTGGCAAAACTTTTTGGAGGTGGTAAATAACCATCTGAGGTTTGCCTATCCTTTTCATCTTCGTAGTTGATTGCATTTGCAGCAGTTTTTGAAACAACTTCAACGTTTGCCATAGTTAAGCTTATGAAAACGGTTCTGAAATTATAGCAAAAGCTGGACGATATTAAAAAAATAAAAATTTCAAAGTCAAATCAAAAATTGTTTTTAAAGGGACGCCATAAGGTCTTAATAATTCGTTTGCGATAAAATATATGGAATATTTTATATTTTGTTAATTATTGTTTATCATAAATTATTTTTATTATTCATAGATAACGAGGAAGTATAAATAAAAAATTAATTTAAAAGTGAAAGAAAATACAACTTTTGAAACTACCACTTTGCTTTTGGGGCATTTTAGTTTAGTTTAGTTTAGTGTTTTTGTCAGTTTACAGATAAAATTCTACAATTTTCAACTAAAAAGCCGACCTATAAGTAAAATCTGGCAAGCAGCACACTGCAAAAAAGCGATTTCCAATGTCATTTCCCTAGGTTCCGCTTTGAAAGTTGACACCCGGTATAAATCAAAAATTTCATACAGAAATAAGAAGAGTTGTAAAAATTTCGTCAAGTAAAGAAACATAATTATGTCTTAATTTTTTTTATAATATGTTGTACGTACCTATCCTACATACAAGTTGATTTTATGTGTCCCAGCAATGTCCCGCGTTTCTTCGATAATTTTTTAAATTCAGAAAAGCAATTGAGCATCAATAATTTGAGATATTACAAAATACATTCAACATTTTAAATGGAACATATCAGAATAATATTCGCGGTATACTAAAACAGTGGGTAAATGAAATTTTCTTTACTATGATACATATGTCACATGTCATTACATCTATCTCATATTGCTCATCTAAGCAAATGAAGGTAGTTATAAATAACCTTTTAATTAATGAATGGCCTCATTCCCTGGACGTAACAGTTGTGGAACAGCTACTAACTGCTACATCACTAGCGATACTATCGTGCGGTAATTTTGTTAAGTGAGCAGGTATCGAGAAAGGCTGGGCGATACCACGAATCAAGTATCAACTATCGATACCATAACGTTATCGATACTATTCGAAAGTATCGAAAGTATCGAAAGTATCGAAAGTATCGAAAGTATCGAAAGTTTCGAAAGTATCGAAAGTATCGAAAGTATCGAAAGTATCGAAAGTATCGAAAGTATCGAAAGTATCGAAAGTATCGAAAGTATCGAAAGTATCGAAAGTATCGAAAGTATCGAAAGTATCGAAAGTATCGAAAGTATCGAAAGTATCGAAAGTATCGAAAGTATCGAATGTATCGAAAGTATCGAAAGTATCGAAAGTATCGAAAGTATCGAAAGTATCGAAAGTATCGAGGTATTGAAAGTGTGGAGGTATCGAAAGTATCGAGGTATTGAAAGTATCGAGGTATTGAAAGTATCGATGTATCGAGGTATCGAAAGTATCGAGGTATCGAGGTATCGAGGTATCGAAAGTATTGAGGTATCGAAAGTATCGAGGTATCGATAGTATCGAGGTATAGAAAGTATCGAAGTATCGAAAGATTAAAGTGAAATAACACACTACTATCGCGTCAATTAGAAAGAACCATAAAGAACTTTAACTGAACTGAACGAAAACTACATCCGGCCGGACGTAGAACACTTTCTTAAACAAAAACATTAAATAGCAATGCAATAATGAGCAACAGTAAGAAGTAACAACTAACCTCAACGTCAACAGTTTCTACATTATTTTTGAAATTAGGAACAGCTTTTCTATTATTTATTAATTCAACCCTAATTTTGAAAACCTACCTATCTGTAAAAAGATTTTTTCCAACTCAGGTATCTCGATACTTTCCATACATCGATACTTTCGATACCTCGATACTTTCGATACTTTCGATACTTCGATGTACCTCCATACTTTCTTTACTTCGATACTTTCGATACCTCGACACTTTTGTTACTTCGATACTTTCAATCCTCGGTATCGTTATTCGATACCACCTAAGGTATCGATACTTCGAATAAGTATCGATACTTTACCCATCTCTAGTATCGAGATAGTTAAACAAAACGCAAATGAAAAGCGCTCGATAAAATGGCGACCGGTTCGCACACGTTCCCAAAGCAGGAGTAAGTCACCGAACGATTTGGTAACTGTTCCACAACTGTTAGATCCAATGAATACGGCCAATGTTATGCAGCAGGCGCATAAAATTAAGTTTTCAAATTTTTAGGTACGAATTTTCCTTAGAGATATTACGTAACTAAAACCCATGTCGTAACGAACTCTATTACAGCACTGGCGGCACTGGTGCTGTAATAAGAGAAAAATATGTTTCAAAAGTAGTTTGAGCTTTTATACAGGGTGGTGACCGGACCTCTAGGTCATATAGATTTAACATGTAAAATCACACTTTGGTAATTTCCTGATTCCCAATTGATTTTATAAAAAACAATTTTGAATAATAGTTTTCCGGCATAAAGGAAAACGGAAAAAGGAATAAAGGAAAAGGAGGTGGAAGGGTCCCATTTTTAAGATTTTTGCTTATATCTCGTAAAGGGTGGTTGCTAGAGAAAAATTATTTTGAGGAAAGTAAAAGCTTATCAAATTTTCTATAAGATTGTTTCTATTCTATTTTTCTTTATTCCTTATAGTTTTCGAGATATTCGCTCGCAAAAATCGTTAATGTATGAAAAAAAATTACCTGTTGAAAATAAAATAGTAAAGGAAATGTAATTTTTTTAAAATTTTAGTTTTAGCTTCTTTTTAATTAATAAAATTAAATGAAATGTAATGCTCTACAATTTCTCATTTGAAGACTTTTATTGTAAAATCAAGGGCTGAGGTGCTACATGCAAAAGTTTGACGAAAATGTGCGATACTAAATTTTTTTTTCATATAGATTAATGATCTTTGCGGGCTGATATCTAGAAAACTATAAGGAATACTGAAAAAATGAATAATAGAGTCTTGTAAGAAATTTGATAAGCTTTCATTTTGCTAAGATTATATTTTTTCCTAGGATCCACCCTTTTTGGAGATATACGCGATTACGAGTGGAATATAATAATGGAGGGTTTCATTAAGACAGCACACGAGTCACGTTGCAAGACTCTGTTTTTCCTAAAAAAAACTTGATACCCACGATAATTTTTTTGAATAACCTAAGCATGCAATTGGTGAGAACAAAAAATATCAAGGTTCATTAATTGATGTAATTTTAAAAGCAAGTGTTATATACAATCAAGAGCTTGGCTTAAGTCGTCAATCAAATCTTCAGGATCTTCTAATCCCACAGAAAATCGTAATATATTATTGGTAAGATTCATTTTCTTCTTTTGTTCCTCGGGAATCATAGCGTGAGTCATTAAAGGTCTAAAAACAGCGCTTTAATTCAAAATTCCATTTTCAAAGCACATTTTACTTACGGAAATGCAACTAGACTCTCGTAGCCACCTAAACTTGTAGCAAGGGTAAATACTTTAAGATTTTCTAAAATCTTCAGAGTTGCTTCTAAATCACCTTTGATATAACAAGAAACAATTCCACTGTGACCTGAAGTTTGTCGTTTAAAAAGTTCATGTTGAGGGTGAGAAGGTAGTCCAGGATGCATCACTTGTTTAATTTTTGGATGTTTTTCTAAAAATTTGGCTACCACGAGACCATTTCTGTTATGCTTTTTCATACGAATTTCCAAAGTTTTTAAACTACGGACTACTTGGTAGCAATCGAACGGTGATGGAATAATTCCAGTTGCTGAAAAAATTGGCGTGGTGACTTTTTAAAACTTTTTAAACGTTTATTCATACATCCTTGAATGTCTCTTAGCTTTTTATGCATTTCGTCGTCGTTTAAAACAACTGCTCCCATTACAACATCTGTGTGCCCATTAATGTATTTGGTTAAAGAGTACAATACTATATCGGCACCTAGTTGTAATGGCCTTTGGAAATATGGTGTAAGAAACGTGTTGTCAATCAGTAACAAAATCTTGTTCCTTTTAGCTAGTTCAGTTATTGCTGGGATATCGTACACTTTAAGCAATGGATTCGTAGGACTTTCCATCCACAACAGCTATAATAAATGAGTTAATGTAACTAATTATTATAATTATAACTAATTATACCTTGGTTTTTGGTGTTAAATTTTTTTCTATATTGCTCAAGTCGTCAAAGTCGCAAAAGCGAGCTTCAATGCCTAAATTGTTAGCAGTGGTACTAAGAATTTTAAAAGTTCCACCGTAAATGTCATCACAGCAAAGAATACCATCGCCAGCTTTAAACATAGCTATGATAGCTGTCATCGAACCAAGACCCGAGGCGAAACACAAGCAGTGTTTAGCAGATTCTAATTTTGCTAGAACTTCTTCCAACACATTTCTTGTTGGATTCGACAAACGTCCATACTCGTATTGCTAAAATTTGTTACTCTAGAATGAAAAGTATTGGAAGTTATTAATAATTACTTTAAAAACTCCAGGAGCGTACAGTTTAAATGTTGCAGAAGTAACTAAAGGTGGTACTACAGCCAAAGAGTCCCATTTCTCTGGATCTTGTCCGGTATGAATTGCTTGAGTGGCAAAACCTTTTGGTGCTGGTAAATAACCATCTGAGGTTTGTTTTTCTATTTCATCTTCGAGCTTCATTCCATTAGTAGTAATTTCTAAAACGTCTTCAACTGTTTTCATTTTTATGCTCAAATATGCTCTGGAATAAATTTTGAAATTAAATATTTTCTTCTGGGTGACTGGTGGGATATTTGAATACATATCATGTTATTAAGGATTAATAAAGTGAAATAGATTTTAATAGGGCGCTTATAACGTTTTTTTAATCTTTTGCTAGAAGTAAAATATGTATTATGGAATATTCGAATACTCCCTAATTTTCTAGTACCAGGAGTACCAGTCAATAATTGTTCATTATAATTAATTTTTTATCGTTGAATACTTCATTGTTTTGTTTGATAAAAAATAGTGTTATTGAGATGAGATGAGAGTCTATAAATTTATTGTTGTTATATTTTTTTGCAAAGTGTTTCTATTTGGCAAAAAATACCCTTTTTTCAATTTACAGATGGAATTTGACTCTTTACCACTATAGAAGACAAGCTATATTTTATTCTTCTTCAAATTATTGTTAACTTTCCCAACAATTATTCAGACATTATTGTTAAATATTTGAAGGGGTTTAAACTAGTTACAGTTGTATTTTTTCTCCTAATTTACAATCTCTTAAGAAATAACGTAAATATAAAACTTATTATACGGTGCCGTAATAAAAATAGAAAATTATATCTATAATTAATGTGATTATAATACATATTGTATTATTAATAGATGAGTAAATATATAAATTAAGTTGAATATATTACAAAAAATTTCCATACTGAAATTAGAAGAGTGTTGTAAATATTTGTATTTCTGTTACAACATTCTCCGACGCACTTTAGTACAAAAATATTTATTGTGTTTGAAATAATTAAAACACTATAAGCAATCATGTTTAAACCTCATTGGAGCCAAAAAGTTCCTAAAGTTAGGAAATAGATCAAATATTAATTTTTTTATACATACAGATTTGTTTGATTTTATGTGTCTCTTCGGCACATATCTCCACTTTTATATAGGTACTTACCTAAGAAAATTGTTAGACGCGTTTTTTCAATAATTTCTCAAAATTAGAAAAACATTGAGCAACAATAATTTGAAATAAGTATCATCACAAATTATATCAAAAATTTCAAATGGAACGTACCTACCTGAACAATTTTCGCGATATTGGTACTAACACAATAGGTATTGTATAGGTAAGGTATAATACTTACAAAGAAATTTCCTTTAGGTACAACGTTTTTTTATCACATTTTGATTATCTAAGTGATTGAAGATATAAACAACTTAAAAATAATCTTTTTAATTAATTGAATTTTGTTTTGATGTAAATAAAATAAAATTATTTTCAAAAAACTTTTTGACTTTTAGTTAGCTCAATAATAACAGGACGAAAAAGAAACGCAAAAAAGAAATCCAATAGGAACAGTGAAACGATTCAACTGGATGTTATTTTTCCAAGATCAATAGTTCTCTCTCTTAAATACGGTCCTAAAAAGAAATCACCCAATCCTGGGAAAAAACCAGACAGGACTTGGTACTGGTAGTCCACTAGTCATCTTCCTTAGATCAAAATAGTCCTAAGGAAGAGATCAAGACATCAAGAGTCATGTGGACTAATGGGACTAGGACAACTCCCAGATCACTAGTCCTCTCTTCTAGGTCTGAACTGTTCTATTTACGCAGGGCTGGATTATCCATGAAGCGCATGAAGCGCGCTTCAGCACCCAGTGTTGTGGAGGCCCCGGAAAAAGTGAAATAGTAAAGGGAATTTAATGCTCTACAACTTCTTTTCTGAAGACTTTTACTGTAAAAAAAGGGTTAAGGTGCTAGAAGCAAAAATTTGACGAAAAACGTGAGGCAAATTGTTTTCATACATTAACGATTTTTGTGGGCGGGTGTCCCAAAAACTATAAGGAATAGAATAAGATGAATACAAGCAATTTTGTAGGAAATTGAATAAGCTTTCATTTTTCTAAGAGTAATTTTTTCCCTAGGATACACTGTTTCCAAGATATAAGCGAAAACCCCAAAAAACGGGACCAGGGGGCAACTCCCAGATCACTAGTCCTCTCTCCTAGATCTGAACTGTCCTATTTACACAGGGCTGGATTCAGAGCTGGACTGGCCCGCCGGCCCGGTGGTCCGTGATGTGGCAATGAAAGAAATATATTGCAAAAATTTAGATAAATTGAAAAAATCAAAAATATGAACCTGGAGTCGAAAATCAAAATAACTGTAAATGCCCGTCCACACACATAGGCTTGCCTTCCGTGTGGACGCTGTTCAGGCGGCCTGCACAGGCCACACCAGAGCGTCTGAAGAGCGTTCAGTTCACCTGCACCAGCCTGCACACGCCAAACCGGAAAGCAAGGTCTGTTTGTGTGAACGGGTCTTAAAGGGGGCAACTAGAGGCTGAACGATGTCCAGACGCTCCGGTTTGACCTGTGCAGGCCGGCGAACGATGTCCAGACAAACCGGAAGACAAGCCTGTGTTAAGGCGCAGACTTAAAATTGAAAATAAGAATAATGAAATCTTTTAGTCAAGATAAATCGCATTTTTCATGGAAATTATGTGGTTTATTTCTAGTTTACTGTTAATAGCTTTACTATGGTTGAAATCAAACTAGATTTTAGTTGGAGAAGCGCTAAGAAAAGAAAAATTAATAAATTATATTTGAATTTTACAGCCATCGTTTGTTAGAGCTTGGTATCTTCTTTCCTATGCCACCATGGTCGAACAAATTTTAGAAAAGTTAAGCACGTATTTTGTAAGTTGACTGCCTGCAAGTGGCCCGAACTATCAGATTTCCCAGTACTAATTTTATTCCCAGTCCAACTCTGGCTGGATTATCCCCGAAGCACACGAAGCGCGCGCTTTAGGGCCCGGTGTTGTGCCGGTGTGGTGGAGGCTCCGGAAAAAAATGAAATAGTAAAGGGAATTTCTCTATTCGTTCTACAACTTCTTTTCTGAAGACTTACTGTAAATCGAAGGATTGAGGTGCTAGAGGCAAAAGTTTAACGAAACTTTTTTTTTTCATATACATTAACGATTTTTGTGGGCGGGTATTTCAAAAACTATAAGGAATAGAAAAAGACGAATACAAGCATTCTTGTAGGAAATTTAATAAGCTTTCATTTTGCTAAGAGGAATTTTTCCATAGGATACACTGTTTTCGACATTCCTTTTCACCCCCTTCCTCCTTTAACCATGTAACTAGAACTGCGGTCTTTTAGTATTTTTACCTCCTATAAATCCTAATTATAAGTCCTAATTAATCCAAACACATTAATAAAATAAAAGTCTACCCTCTTCCATGTGCTCTTTATAACCTCTTCGTTGACTAGACGTAAATAAACATTTGTTTTTTGAACTGCAGTGTATTTTTGTAGAGGTCCGAGAATAATTAGCGCCTCAGGTCCCAACGTTCTTTGATCCAGCCCTGTATTTAAGGACTTCTGAAATTATGCAGCATAAGTTTCCATTATATTTTCCATTATCAATAATTGCATTTCTGTTTTAGAATCACTTCCGTTTAAACCGAAAATTAGAAATTATAATTTTTGTATGGATATCCTGTGTTTTAATAAATTCTTTTTAAATTCAAAAACTATTTTCAGCAACTTACCTGCTTATATTTAAATATTTTATTTTTAACGGCATAAATTAAATTAAATTCTTTAACAGAACAATATTCTTTTAAAAGTGGTAAATTAGTAAAATAATTTAAAAGTGACGGCCACTGTGCGAATACTAGTACAGACAACTACTTTATCGACATACTCCGCCTCTGGTTTAATTGGCAATCGTTGATTTGACGTATACTAAACTTCATTCAAAATATTGAACATGTCAAAAAAGTAATGTTTTTTAACACAAAAATTGATTAGTAAACTAAATTTAAGCAATGGGCGACTGCGAAGGTCCAATTTTATATGTAATCGTCGTTGGATTTCATCATAAAAAGGGCTGCCAAGTAAGTACATTAATTTCAATTATTTTATCGTTTTCCTTTAATTATCATCTGTGTAGGTGGAATATTCCTTTCCGTCTTTAGTACCAGATGCACCAAACGAATGCCCTCCAGGTTGGAAATACTTACCAACGCTAGCTCTTCCTGATGGTTCTCATAACTACGACGAAGATACTGTATTTTTTCATTTACCCAGTCTTACCAATCCAAAACAAACGATTTTTGGAATATCGTGTTATAGACAAATTCCTGTAGAAGTAAGAAAATAGTTCACCTCGAGTAAGAATTAATAGAAATTAATTTTATGTATTTTAGAAAATCAAAAACCTTACTTCGGATATAACCAGAGGGACAGTGCAAAAATCTGTATGTATTTTGAGTAAACTGCCTTTATATGGACACATTCAAGTTAAAATGTCTCTAATTACGCACGCTTATTTTGAAGAAGGCGATTTTAGTAAAGTCTCGTTATTAGAAGATACCTACCATCATTTGAACTCTGTTTTATTACAAAATGATTTGTCAAGTCAAATGTTTGTCGGTTTGTGATTTAGGCTTTTAAAATAACTTTATCTAATGACTCTTTTTTTAGGGTTGTCTGCTAGAGATTTCGTTTTACAATGGAGGCACAAAGCGTTACTCCTGTTTAAGCTACTATTATTAGAGCGACGAGTTATATTTTATCGATCTCCTGTTCAATCTCTCTGTTCTACAATTTTAACTTTGCTTTCTTTACAACCATTGATGATTGAAAAAGGACTTTTTCAATCAACATTTGTTAAGTGAGTAAAAATTGTGTTTTTTAAAACAATGTTGATGTAATTTTGTAGATTGTCTCGTCCGATGTCACCGATGCCAGATTTTTCAGATGACGATAGTCCAAGTTCTAGTCCTAAAAAGAATTCAAATAATGAGTTTAACGCAGGTGACGATAAAAGTGAATACATTCCATTAGATGATAATTCTGTTCCTACATGTAATATTAGTCGAGAACAAGCAACAAATTTAGACTTATTGAATGCAAATAATGAGCCTTTAATCAACACTGAATTAGCTATTGAAGTAACCGAATCTGAAAGTTCTAATACCAATATGTTGGATAAAGCTATGTTTCGAGATTTAAGTTCTGAAAATATAGGTGAAACAAATGTTCAAAACAATTTGAATCTTTTAGCACAAATCAACATAGAAAGTTGTGGTGTTCCTTTGCCGTTGTTTACAAAAGGATACCTTTGTCTTCCATATTTATCCTTACCTTACTTGGATTTTTTAAGCGATGTTAAAGTTCGTGGCTATGTTGTGGGTGCAACTAACATACTTTTTAAACAAAAACGGCAGCTTAGTGATGTTTTAGTAGATATAGAAAGTATGAAAATTGAATGTCAAGATGTTGAGTTACGTAAGCAACTACATTTAACCACTGAAGATTTGAGGTTTGCCGATTATATTGTTAAACACGTATCTGAGGAACAACACGATGTTTTTTTGGATGGTGTGGGTTGGGAAGGTGGAGATGAATGGATTAGAACGCAATTTCGAGCTTACTTATTGTATTTATTAAAAACATCCTGTTTATCGAGTTAGTTATTGGTGATTATTTTGGTTTTATTTATTTTAAAGTTCATTTTAGATGGAAGTAGAGAAATTGAACATTTTAATGTTAATTACGTTGCTGCTTGGAAAGAAACTCATAATTTTAAGATTTGGCAAAGTAAGGAGTATATTGGTATGGAAAATATAAGTTGTGGACATCCTTTTGCTGGACAATTATCAGTGGCGGATATGAAATTACGATTAACACAGTATGATTTTTTTTTAAATATTTCATTTATAATGTGATATGAATTTTTATGTTTTTGTAGTACAATGCAGAATTCTGAAGGTGGAAGAAAATTAAATCAAGCCATGGCTTCAACTGGAAGAGTTGTAGCGACAACTAGCAAAGCAGTGGGTGAGTTTATACCTGTTCCTTCCTAAAAGTTACTCTTGCATTTTTTTAAATTTTACACGTCAAATAATGAGTTTGTTAATAGGTGGTGCAATTTCTCATGCTAAAGGTGCATTTTCAAATTGGTGGAGTAATTTACTTGTAAGTCCTGACGTGCAAAAAGGTGTTGAAGCAACAAATGAAAATATCGATGACATTGTAAGCACAGAAGAAAATAATTTAAGTCTTAATAATAGTAATGGTAAAATTAAAGAAGTTTCAAGCAGTATTGAGAAACATTTGATGAATGGCTGTGTTGTAGATGAAAATAAGGTTTTAGAAAATGTATGCACGAGTAGTGATAATAGTGATATTATCCCCATTAATGATGATAAAATTGCTATACATAAATCGGGGACAGTGCATACTGTTTGAAATTGATATTTTGTTAACTAATTTAATTTTTTATTGTGATATGTTTCGTTTTGTTTAACTAACGTTTCAACTTTTAAGAAAACTCCACTATTTTTGTACCTAGAATGTTGATATTGTTTAAAAGATTTTTAATTTTGATCTTGTTTGTAGCTGCAGAAGTGGTTAAATAGCAGGCATGTTGAATAGTTCCAAGCTTAAGAATTTCATGTAACTTATTACGTTATTACCCTTTTTTTGAATTTTATTAGAATAACGCTCAAGAGCTTGGTGGAGTGTCAGTCACCTTACTTAAGTGGTGTTTTACAGAATAAGCAGAAAAATTTGTATTTTATGCATTTTTTAAAGGTACCGTTGTCTTTGTGGTAGCTTAGTATAATTGTAAAATTTTTTGAAAGTAATTGTTGATTACAGGGCAGATTTATAAGACAGTAAATTTTCAAAATGTTTTTGTATATCTAATGTTTACCTATTACATTGTTAATTTGTAACCCTTATAAGAATTATTCATAACTGTGCACAGATCGTGGGCTTTGATCTAGTATTTCTTAATCTTGCTGTAATTTTAACTCGTAACCTTTAAAAGAAATTTACAATTTGTTTATGAAACTATAAATTATTTATTGTTTAAGGGACATTCTTATATTCTATGTACTTATTGTGTTATCGTTTAATTTACAAATTTTATTTCTTATACACGTTGTTTTATGAAATGTCACTAATTTACAGCGTGTTTTAAAATTGATGCAATTTAAAAGGCACAATTTTTTAAATTCATATTGTGTGGGACTGCAAATGTATTTTAAACATTTTTAAGTGCAATAATTGAAGATGTGTCCGGTAGGAACAAAAAAAACTTTTGTTGCATCAATCGTGGAACGTGCTGTTGTTTTCTTGTGTGATCTACAATTTTTATGTATTTATGCATAGGTAGCAATGTACACCAGCCAATATTGTAAAAAAATATATTTGAAAGTAGTTTTTAATCGGATGTGGTTTTCAAATTCTGCGATGATAACGGTGACTTTATCAACTCATTGTGGGATTATTTAAATTTATTGATTGCAGTTGAGCTTTTTCAAAATATTCTTACTGAGTTTTAAAAGTATCCAAAAATACGATAATTTACTAATTTTCAGATATTTAAATCAATTTTTAATTTACTTGTAAAAGTAAGGTTATTTTTTTAAAATAAATGTTGATGTTCTTTTGTTCCAAAAATTTTTCAACAAAAGTTTTATTTAATTTTTACCGCCAAAAAATTGCAATAATTTAAGCCTTTGAAGTTTTTTAAGTATGCCATGGTTAAAAACGCGATTTAAATTGTTTTTCACATAACCTAAGATTTTGGTACATTTAATCTAAAAAGGATTTTTTTTAATGTAATTAAATTTTTTTTTGGAAAAAAAATACGCTATTTTTACGCGATATTTATTTTTTTCGCCATTTTGTTTGATAGGTTAAGTAATCATATCATATAGGATTATTTTTCTAAGATTGCGATTTTGAAGTTTCATAATGACAGCGCAGGGTTGCCACATACCAACAAATCAAGCTAAAAAACATTGAATTTCAAACAAATTAAATTGTAATGTGACAACTCTGTACAGGGGTGCCAAATTAAAATAGTCCCCAACTGCGTATGTCTCTTAAGTTTTCCCACTAACTTTAGGTTTGCTCCGGTAAGTGCCAAAATCGCAATCTTAGAAAAATAATGCTATAACATGAATGAATGACATTTGCGCATGGTGTTGAATGGAGTACAAATGGAGAATGTTATGTAGGTAGAGTTTTACTATTTATAAAGCTATTATTAAATTTTACAGCTTTAGGAATTGCTTAATTTTTATTGGTTTCATTTTAAGAAATGAAACTGTGGATAAAAACGAATTAAAGTAAAATTAAGTAATAATTAAAATAATTAAAAAAAAAGAAAGTAATAAAAGAATGCGACTTATCTTAAAATTAGTGAATAGAGGGCGGTTTCGCGCCCTTTTAAGCCGGTATAATAGCTTGTTTATTTTCCCACCGCTCACCGCCAATATCCCGACAGGCCTGTCACCTACGTCGGTGGTGCTTGTGCTTATATCCTTGCTCTTCTATGCAAAACGGCAAAACATTACAAAAGTAGATCAATCTGTGATTTTCGGTAGTGCAAGTTGACGTATTTTATTCTGTTTTAATTAGCGTTGTTGTAATTATTAAGTTTTATTATATTTTTTGGAAAGATCGAATAGTGAAGTAGTGTTTAGTAGTGTGAAAAGTGCGTTTTGTTGACTAACAAATATATAAAATGACCGTGAAAGAAAATAATTTATCGGTAACTGGCAGGCGGTCGCCATCTTTCTCCCAAGTTTTTCTCTTGTGATTTCTTAATTTCGGCTAATATGCTTATAAGTTAAAATAAACTACTGTTGTGGCTATAAAATTAAATAGTTCAAAAACAATTCGCCGGATTATTTGCCCCACAATTAGGTGAGTTATTAAGATTTAAAAACAAACCAAATTTTCGACAAGTCTTAATGTTAGTTTCTCGACATAAGTAGACATCATTTCTATTACAAATTTTACAGCTATTGTGTAGCCATCATGGTTTGATTGACCATAAATGTGGATGTGTACATTCGCGTTAGTTTATTTGCAATAATTTTTTATTAATTTTTCTTCAAATAATCGCTCAAAAATTCGTTTTTCTCTTCTCGGTTCTCGCACGGCGAACTTTGTTTTTTTTTGAATGATTTTCTGGTGAGTAGAATTTTTTTACCTACACGAAAGGGCATGTAATACGCGAAAATTGCCATCTGGGAATTTTTTACCGGTTACGTTTTTATCGCGGTAGTTTTGGCCAAGTTGGCTGTGAACGTATGTAAATCTTATCATGAGCATAACGTACGCCTTATTACCTGTTTTGTAATTCACATAAACCGATGATATCATAATTTTTACATTTTAACTACAAATTACAAAATAATGGAACTTAAAACAAGCGTAGCGTAGATTGCTAAAAAGTTATCTCAAAGAACTTTTATGCAAAATGATTTTTAGGTAAAAAAGAATGCCCTATTTATATTTACATTAAATTGAGGATACGTGTCATCAAAAAAGTTTACGTCAGTTGTAGAAAATATACAAATAGATAACAATAATTCTCAACAAATGGCAACAACAGCAGTAAGAAATGTTTGTATTGCCAACTTAAATAAAAATTGTTTCAACAATTACAATTTTTATTTGTTACAATTTTCTATCCCTTAACAATTCTCCAATTTAATAGTTACATCCATTCTCTCCACATGATTTACAATTAGCAACGCAATAACGTTAATTGATTTTTACTTAATAAGAAAGTTTTTTCTTAAACCATATAAATATAATTTTCTATTAATTAAGTAGAATTATTAATTGCAAATTTTTTTGCAACTTAAAAAGTGTATAACGTAACTTTCAAATTGTTCTAAACAAATGTTTCTCATTTTTTATGTATATGAATGTTTTTAAGTGGGACAGACTTAATTTTAGAATACCAGGTGTGTGTGTATGTCTATATGTATTTTATATAGTATATGTCTTTTGTGTAAACTGTACTTTGGTGTAAGTCAGGTTAACTCAGGTACAGACTCAACTACAAATTAAATTCCTTGGAGAAGTTGTTCACGATATTGGAAATATGTAAGAAAGAGAGAAAAATTCAAATATAAAATGTCGACTACTTCAAAACTAATACCAACTGCCTTATCCTTATCTTATTGATAAGGGTTGATTTTTTTTCTAAGAAAAGTTTTTTCTTAGTACGTAATTAATAATCATTTTTTTACTGTTAGATAAATTTTGTAATTGAGTGCTTTGCCAACCTCATCACGCCCAATCCATGTATTCCGACACACCCATGCGAAATCGCAAATTTTTTAAACGAGAAATTGAGAATTATTTTATTACAATTGGTAGTACTGAAAATTTAACGAAATTAATTTAAAGTTTCCTTTTTGTATCGTGCTCAAGTTGGTATTATCACAAAACTCGCTTATAACACCTGAATGCAACTATTAATTTACCCGAAGGGTCCATTTACAGCTTAATTTTGTATGTGCAACTACTAGAACAAACTTCATTTCAATTTTGCACAGTTTGGACTTCACATACACAAAGTTGGTATACCTAATACGTATTAGAAATTCAAAATTGGCGCTTGGTGCTATGTAATTGTTTGTAAAATGCTTAAGGGAGAATTGTTAACTTTTCTCAAAAACTCAAAATGCACAGTTTTGGAATTTTAGAGTGATAAAATATTTCATATTATTGCCTAGTTCTGTTATGAGTTCTAGAATCTACTTTAATCTTTTCTTCTAGAACCATCATTTTTTTCTACAATGTGTTGCTTGTGATTATCTTTTCTGCCATAGCCAATAGCCATTTTTGTGCCTTATCTTGCAGTTACTATGAATCAATTCTTATCATGTTCTCCTTATATGGTGTTATTAATAGATTTTTTCTTAGAGATTCTTTTTTCCCAATTGTTAAGCAGTGTCTGCACTGCTAATAAAGTCTTTCTAAAAATGTTGGTTCAAGCAAATGCTTTGGTCAGTCGGGAACGAAAGAACTACCAAATAAAAGTGTGTATTTAGTTGTTACAAATTCGTCCATTTGATTTACTTGTGTCAACTTGTATTGATTGATAATTTTAGAGCCTCTAGACGAACTTATTTGGTCGCCGTCGTGACAAAATCAGCCGACCTCTGACTTAGCACTTGTTGTTATCAGTTGATTGGTACTTCTTGAGCAGAACTTACGCATCAGGTTCAAGTCCCAATTGACGAGTTGACTGACGACCTGATACCTGATCTGATTTCATTTCAAGCCCGTCGAACTTCTTGAATGTGTGGCCTCCTGATCATCCCACAGAAAATTCGTCAGAAATGGACGACCTTATTTTACTCCTGATCTGACCAAATCAGGTCGTCTGTTGTAGGTTCTTGAATTGTTAACCTAAACTGTCTTCTAGCCATGCTTTTCGTAGACCTCTTCTCTTATCTTGCAGGGTCAGGGAGAACTGCGGTTGAGTTTAATTGAAAATTCATTTTAAAGTCTTGCGAGCTTTTTATAATCTTTTCTTGTCGTCTGAACGTCTTGCATTTTTTTGTCTATGAAGTTGCAAGAGCAAAAGATGGCTTTGTAATGGCCTATAAATGATCATACCAAATCGGGTCGTCTGTTGGAGGTCCCCGAATTGTTAACCTAACTCTTCTACCCATATATTTCGTAGACCTCTTCTCTTTCTTTGCAGGATGTTGTACGATTGAGTTAATTTAAAACAAATGTCGTTGCAGAGCATAGATAAAGATGGCTTTGTAATTGCCTATAAACGATAGTTATAGTTAAGGGTGCCATATTTAACAAATGGGCGGGGAAGGTGATATTTAGACATTCCGCTCTTAAGCTTCAGCGCCTTTAATACCCGGTTGATATCACTAATATTTACAATTCCTGATAGGGTAAAGTTCAAAGAAGGCACTAAAGTATTTGTATATAAAAAATAAGAGCCTAATTAGTGAGAAAAATGCAGTTGAACTTGGTGAAATTCAAAAAAAACAACGGATGTTGGGTAGAAACAACATCCTGTCTTTTTTTAAATTTCACCAAGTTCAACTGCATTTTTCTCACTAATTAGGCTCTTATTTTTTATATACAAATACTTTAGTGCCTTCTTTGAACTTTACCCTATCAGGAATTGTAAATATTAGTGATATCAACCGAGTATTAAAGCCGCTGAAGCTTAAGAGCGGAATGTCTAAATATCACCTTCCCCGCCCATTTGTTAAATATGGCACCCTTAATACATAGTTAATATTTTCTGTAGATCTCTTGTTTTACCTTGCAGGGTATTGTACGGTTGAGGTTATTTAACCTTTTAGAATCGTTCTTTGCTTTGCATTTGCTTGTAGAACCATTCATAGACCATGTGGATCGCATAATTTTAATGAGAAAACGGGAAATGTCGATGGAGAAAACAGCAAAAAGTGGCTTTGTAATTGCCTATGAATCGCCTATGAACGATCGTACAAAATTAGGTGGTCTGTAGAACCCTGAGTTGCTAAGCTAACTGTCTTCCATGCCATTTTCATAGACCTCTTTTACCTTGTAGGGTGTCGTACGTCTGGGATAGTTCAGAACTTGTTTTAAAAGACTCTTTTCCTTGTAGAATCCATCTTTGAGTCGCCTTTCCATGTTCATATACCGTAGTAGGTGCCTCGTGTGGCTCACATAATTTCAATGAGAAAACGGGAAATGTCGATGGAGAGAACAGCAAAAAGTGGCTTTGTAATTGCCTATGAACAATCGTACAAAATTAGGTGGTCTGTAGACCCCTGAGTTGTTAACCTAACTGTCTTCTATCTCTTTTTCATAGACCTATTTCGCCTTGCAAGGTGTCGTACGTCTGGGATAGTTCAGAACTTGTTTTAAAAGACCCCTTTCCTTGTAGAATCCATCTTTGAGTCGCCTTTCCATGTTCATATACCGTAGTAGGTGCCTCGTGTGGCTCACATAATTTCAATGAGAAAACGGGAAATGTCGATGGAAAGAACAGCAAAAAGTGGCTTTGTAATTGCCTATGAACGATCGCACAAAATCAGGTGGTCTGTAGACCCTTGAGTTGTTAACCTAACTGTCTTCTATGTCTTTTTCATAGACCTATTTTGCCTTGTAGGGTGTCGTACGTCTGGGATAGTTCAGAACTTGTTTTCAAAAACTCCTTTCCTTGTAGAATCCATCTTTGAGTCGCCTTTCCATGTTCATATACCGAAGTAGGTGCCTCGTGCGGCTCACATAATTTCAATGAGAAAACGGGAAATGTCGATGGAGAGAACAGCAAAAAGTGGCTTTGTAATTGCCCATGAACGATCGTACAAAATCAGGTGGTCTGTAGACCCCTGAGTTGTTAACCTAACTGTCTTCTATGTATTTTTCATAGACCTCTTTTACCTTGTAGGGTGTCGTACGTCTGGGATAGTTCACAACTTGTTTTCAAAGACTCCTTTCCTTGTAGAATCCATCTTTGAGTAGCCTTTCCATGTTCATATACCGTAGTAGGTACCTCATGTGGCTCGCATAATTTCAATGAGAAAACGGGAAATGTCTATGGAGAGAACAGCAAAAAGTGGCTTTATAATTGCCCATGAACGATCGTACAAAATCAGGTGGTCTGTAGACCCCTGAGTTGTTAACCTAACTGTCTTCTATGTATTTTTCATAGACCTCTTTTACCTTGTAGGGTGTCGTACGTCTGGGATAGTTCAGAACTTGTTTTAAAAGGCTCCTTTCCTTGTAGAATCCATCTTAGAGTCGCCTTTCCATGTTCATATACCGTCGTAGGTGCCTCGTGTGGCTCACATAATTTCAATGAGAAAACGGGAAATGTCGATGGAGAGAACAGCAAAAAGTGGCTTTGTAATTGCCCATGAACGATCGTACAAAATCAGGTGGTCTGTAGACCCCTGAGTTGTTAACCTAACTGTCTTCTATGTATTTTTCATAGACCTCTTTTACCTTGTAGGGTGTCGTACGTCTGGGATAGTTCAGAACTTGTTTTCAAAAACTCCTTTCCTTGTAGAATCCATCTTTGAGTCGCCTTTCCATGTTCATATACCGAAGTAGGTGCCTCGTGCGGCTCACATAATTTCAATGAGAAAACGGGAAATGTCGATGGAGAGAACAGCAAAAAGTGGCTTTGTAATTGCCCATGAACGATCGTACAAAATCAGGTGGTCTGTAGACCCCTGAGTTGTTAACCTAACTGTCTTCTATGTATTTTTCATAGACCTCTTTTACCTTGTAGGGTGTCGTACGTCTGGGATAGTTCAGAACTTGTTTTAAAAGGCTCCTTTCCTTGTAGAATC
Source organism: Malthinus seriepunctatus (assembly GCA_963924605.1). Lineage (NCBI taxonomy): Eukaryota > Metazoa > Arthropoda > Insecta > Coleoptera > Cantharidae > Malthinus > Malthinus seriepunctatus. The sequence continues at coordinate 11,031,571 of OZ004602.1, forward strand.
CATCTTAGAGTCGCCTTTCCATGTTCATATACCGTCGTAGGTGCCTCGTGTGGCTCACATAATTTCAATGAGAAAACGGGAAATGTCGATGGAGAGAACAGCAAAAAGTGGCTTTGTAATTGCCCATGAACGATCGTACAAAATCAGGTGGTCTGTAGACCCCTGAGTTGTTAACCTAACTGTCTTCTATGTATTTTTCATAGACCTCTTTTACCTTGTAGGGTGTCGTACGTCTGGGATAGTTCACAACTTGTTTTCAAAGACTCCTTTCCTTGTAGAATCCATCTTAGAGTCGCCTTTCCATGTTCATATACCGTCGTAGGTGCCTCGTGTGGCTCACATAATTTCAATAAGAAAACGGGAAATGTCTATGGAGAGAACAGCAAAAAGTGGCTTTATAATTGCCTATGAACGATCGTACAAAATCAGGTGGTCTGTAGACCTCTGAGTTGTTAACCTAACTGTCTTCTATGTATTTTTCATAGACCTCTTTTACCTTGTAGGGTGTCGTACGTCTGGGATAGTTCACAACTTGTTTTCAAAGACTCCTTTCCTTGTAGAATCCATCTTTGAGTCGCCTTTCCATGTTCATATACCGTAGTAGGTACCTCATGTGGCTCGCATAATTTCAATGAGAAAACGGGAAATGTCTATGGAGAGAACAGCAAAAAGTGGCTTTATAATTGCCTATGAACGATCGTACAAAATCAGGTGGTCTGTAGACCTCTGAGTTGTTAACCTAACTGTCTTCTATGTATTTTTCATAGACCTCTTTTACCTTGTAGGGTGTCGTACGTCTGGGATAGTTCACAACTTGTTTTCAAAGACTCCTTTCCTTGTAGAATCCATCTTTGAGTCGCCTTTCCATGTTCATAAACCGTAGTAGGTACCTCATGTGGCTCGCATAATTTCAATGAGAAAACGGGAAATGTCTATGGAGAGAACAGCAAAAAGTGGCTTTATAATTGCCTATGAACGATCGTACAAAATCAGGTGGTCTGTAGACCTCTGAGTTGTTAACCTAACTGTCTTCTATGTATTTTTCATAGACCTCTTTTACCTTGTAGGGTGTCGTACGTCTGGGATAGTTCACAACTTGTTTTCAAAGACTCCTTTCCTTGTAGAATCCATCTTTGAGTCGCCTTTCCATGTTCATAAACCGTAGTAGGTACCTCATGTGGCTCGCATAATTTCAATGAGAAAACGGGAAATGTCTATGGAGAGAACAGCAAAAAGTGGCTTTATAATTGCCTATGAACGATCGTACAAAATCAGGTGGTCTGTAGACCTCTGAGTTGTTAACCTAACTGTCTTCTATGTATTTTTCATAGACCTCTTTTACCTTGTAGGGTGTCGTACGTCTGGGATAGTTCACAACTTGTTTTCAAAGACTCCTTTCCTTGTAGAATCCATCTTTGAGTCGCCTTTCCATGTTCATATACCGTAGTAGGTACCTCATGTGGCTCGCATAATTTCAATGAGAAAACGGGAAATGTCTATGGAGAGAACAGCAAAAAGTGGCTTTATAATTGCCTATGAACGATCGTACAAAATCAGGTGGTCTGTAGACCTCTGAGTTGTTAACCTAACTGTCTTCTATGTATTTTTCATAGACCTCTTTTACCTTGTAGGGTGTCGTACGTCTGGGATAGTTCACAACTTGTTTTCAAAGACTCCTTTCCTTGTAGAATCCATCTTTGAGTCGCCTTTCCATGTTCATAAACCGTAGTAGGTACCTCATGTGGCTCGCATAATTTCAATGAGTAAACGGGAAATGTCTATGGAGAGAACAGCAAAAAGTGGCTTTATAATTGCCTATGAACGATCGTACAAAATCAGGTGGTCTGTAGACCTCTGAGTTGTTAACCTAACTGTCTTCTATGTATTTTTCATAGACCTCTTTTACCTTGTAGGGTGTCGTACGTCTGGGATAGTTCAGAACTTGTTTTAAAAGGCTCCTTTCCTTGTAGAATCCATCTTAGAGTCGCCTTTCCATGTTCATATACCGTCGTAGGTGTCTCGTGTGGCTCTCATAATTTCAATGAGAAAACGGAAAATGTCGATGGTGAGAACAGCAAAAAGTGGCTTTGTAATTGCCTTATTGCCTATGAACGATCGTACAAAATCAGGTGGTCTGTAGACCCCTGAGTTGTTAACCTAACTTTTGTGTGTCTTTTTCTTAGACCTCTTTTACCTTGTAGGGTGTCGTATCGTACGTCTGAGATAGTTCAGAACTTGTTTTAAAACACTCTTTTCCTTGTAGAATCCACATCTTTGAGTCGCTTTTCCATGTTCATATACCGTAGTAGGTGCCTCGTGTGGCTCGCATAATTTCAATGAGAAAATGGGAAAAGTCGTTGAGTTAACTTAAGGTGACTTGTTAATTGCTTATAAAATACAAATGATCATATTTAACTATCTGTGTGGTTAACTACTTAGGATCTGTTAGTAGACAGCTGTAAAAAGATTTATTGTCCAATTGAATTACGTTGATAAAAGTTGTCAACATGATCTAAACCTCGACTCCCACAGAAACCGTCAATTTCGTTTACTTTCTTTTATGATTCTAAAAACTTTTGAATTTATAGATGCAATTAGTTATAAAAGCTAAAGTTTTCAAACACACAGAATGATAGACAAGACTTTTTATTTTCGGGGTTTTCTTCATTTTTTCTTTGAGTACTATGGTCTTGGCAGAGTGTAGGCAAGTTTTATGACGATTGGACACCAATTTATAGGACGTACAATTTTTAATATGAGATCAGAATTAATAATCACTTAAATCGGGAAACATGACCAGACAGTTTCACTCTCGATGCGTTGCCACTGCCATTCGAGAGATGATGATGATGACGATGATGATGATGACATTTCTTCATGCAGTGTCCACATTAAACTATTCTGCGAAAAGTTACAGAAGTTATGCCCAAATAAGTCATTGCATTCTAAACAACGTATCGTGATTCTTCTCCTTGCCAACAACCTTCGATGCAGCTCAGGAGTGCCCGAAAGGACAGCGGGTTGGAGCCAAGATGCTTGCCTAGGTGTTCGTTTGATATCTACGGCTTTTCGTCAATTCTAAAAGTATCGCACCTCTGCTTTCATTGTCTTATCCACATCAACAAGGTACGATCAGCTTGCGCTTATTTTTTTAAGGCTGTTCCAATTTTTTTGGAGCCAAATAATCGACATTTTAACGCCTTAGGGGATAAGGACAAGTTACGCCGGGGTCGACAGGTTACGGTGAAACATTGGATATATTTTCGTTATAGCACAGTAGCTCCGCCCTATTCTTCTTATAAGATCCGGACTTTACTATACTATACTGCCGACCGGCCCCTAAGCAGATTCCAATTTTGACTTTTATACTATTATATCCGGTACTATAAAGCTCTCGCTTAACTTACGTCGGCATTATATTTAAAACTGGAACTTTTAATTTGTTGTTCTAATCGTTAATCAATTCTAATTGGCTTAAGAACACCTGTGAGTAGGTCAAATTAATTTTAATTCGCCATTAAAATTTTACTGTCGAATATAAGTTTTATGATGCCGGCTTGTTAGTCTGTCTGTCGGCAGTTTCTGAATTTAACATTTCGGTTTTATCTTTTAGAGGGATTTCTCAAGATTCAATTGAAGCGATAGGTAGAAAAAATAATATTTTAGCCTGATTGTACCTTAACACGGACCTGTTTGATCTAATCAAGGATTTCCTTTATTTCATAAATTCGTATCAATAATTATTTCGACTGACCAATTTTTTATTTAATTAAATGTGACAGGTTTCGTGGTTGGTTTTCTGTTGGCATACATAAATGATCACGTTTGGTTCATCCCCTCGGTATAAATGTGAAATATCGATGTAAAGATTAAACATCGATTACGGACTAATATTGAGTTGTTTATTGTTAAACGTTGTGGTATTGTTAAATATGTAGTACGTACCTATAAGTAAGTACAGCAAAAAACATAATAAAGTGAGACGCGAATTGGTCTGCAAATTATACGTTTTGCAAAGTACGGTATATTAGTTCTTCAAATGTGTTTTACGCCTGGAAATAACTGGTAATTTTCAAGAAATCTTTATAAGTTTTCTACTGTTTATCCAAGTATTTATAAACAATATTATGACAGTTTTAATAATTTATATCTATCTATAATAAAATAATAATAATCATATAGAACAAGTAATTTTGCAGTTTGTTGTAAAATTGACATTACAAAGTACAAGAATGTAGATATTCTTTATTTTTATGGTATTTTGTAACAGGAACTAGAACAATAATTATTATACATTCAAAAGAAAAGTTATACTGTGTGAATTAGAATTTTATTATTACTCTCTTCATCAGAATTTTAAATGTAAAATTAGTTAAAATTATAAAATTGACCTATGGTGTATAATTAGTTTAATACGAGACGTACTAATAATTTATTAATATTGTTTTATTCGTGTTCCGTTCAATATTAGATGGAGGTAAAAACCTAAAAACATTATTATTTCATAAAGAATTTGTTAATTTTGTCGACTTCTTTTCGCTTTCTAGTTTTTATACCTACTACATACAGTGAGCGCCTAAAGGCTGCAATAATCGAATTATTTTCTTTCCTGATAGTAATATCAAGAAACGGTTCGACACGTCAAATTGATTTATTTTAAAACAAACATTTTCCGATAATTTTCATTTTTCTATCTCTCAACCTTAAGAAGCAGTGACGTCATTAAAGATTTTTTTAAATTGCAACCCCATATTTTCTGTGCCGATTTGGATAGATTATGAAATTCTGATTTTAGCAATATCCACATGTTTGCTCTTTAGACTGACAGTTTCGAAGATATTAATTTTTTAAATGAAATTTTCGCAAAAAAAAAATTTTATTGGAAAAACGGCTTGGCTTGGTTTAATATCGATGCTAAAACTCACAAAAAGCATTTTCAGTTTCTCCAAAAAAATTATTTTACTGATGGATGAATTATCAATGATCAAGTATTATACCTACTGTAATGGCACCCACGAGGGCACCCATGTCCGAATAAACATATTCTTTTATCACTTAAAGGGGGGGGGAGTAGAAACCGGGTAAAATCCGGAACTTAAGAGAATAATAGAAAGGAGCCAATGCGCTATAACGAAAATGTGTCTGGTAACATCTGGTCGCATCAATTTTAAAGATGTGGAGAGAGAGAGCACTCGCTCCCTCCATCTACGCAAGATATTGGCTCCGCCCTATTCTTCTCATAAGTTGTGGACTATACAACAAATGATTTGATGTTTCAGATCTTCAAAAAAATTCGGTGGTTTTGTTCAATAAATTCAGTTTGATTCTTTTTTTATTGTACGTACATTTATGAAACTTAGCGACAAAGGTTCACGTCGGCGTCTATATTTTGTAATAAGTAGCTCAAAGAGTGGACTTTATGATCCTCATTCCATCTAGTTACTGATATACTAGAATCAACTTAAGTGTTGACTATTTATTTACTGAAAGACTATAAAATTAAATTAACACTCGATGCCTAGTAGGCCTAACGCTTTTTCTTGCCACTTCCAGCTAATTTTCCACTGCCATCTTGAACATGTTTTTAGTGAACGCTTCTATCCGTCTTCTTTGAAGTCCTCCATCCAATTTGTCCTATCGGTTTCTTTTTAAGTGTGAGAGATATTGTGATGTATTAATAGCAGGGGGGGATCTGTTGATCTTCTCCTGTATTTGACAGTCTTGTTATAAGAATTTTGTTCCACTCGAAGGTTTGGTTTACGATTATATACGTATTGAGTATATAGTTGTTTCAGCCTTCTCAGAATCTAATAGTCATCGTTATTGGAGCTGGGAGAAAACAAACCTCTATCTGTTGTAGTTTGAGTCATTGTTTATTGAACTTGTACAATATTCTAAAAGTATCTACTTCCTGCTGTGTACTTTGGGGTCCTCTGATTATTATCAGATAGTTTCAGTTATGAGACTTGGGGTTTTCTGTCATTAGTAGTCATACTTGCTATTTAGGAATATGGAACAGAAAGTGTTAAATTCCACAATTATTTTCTTACTTTATGCATTGGTCATGGGATGATATATAGAGATAGAGTAATCATTTGCTGTCTTAAGGCCGCTACAAACGCTCAGGCTATTATTATAGACGCTTCGGTTTGCCTGTGCAGATCGAATCATCACAGGCATGTCATAGTAAAAGCTCGAGCGTCAATAGCGAGCTTATAAGGTTAAAAATATCGGAAGATCTAAATCTGTTGTGGGTTCACTATTTATTTGTGCTATGGTTGGCCATGAACTTTTGTTTTTTGGTTTGCAAAAATAAAAAGTCCCTATTAGGTTGACTTGACAGCTCTTGACAGTACCAAAAAAATGACAGACCAACTATTAACACAATTGAATAAAAGCCGCCACTCTACAATACTTAACCTAACTGATTTTTTTCTAATTTATACCGGGTGGAATCTGTCACCCTAACATGGCCAACCATAACACAAATAAATAGTGAACGGATAATGTCGATTTTAATTTTTGAAAGTTATTAATTGAAAGATGCGTTTAATCGTCCCATTTACACATAGTCAATTTTAATCGAATACTTGGATTTTTTGGTGGACGAATTAGACGATAGAACAGTTCCCCATAGGTGACTGATCCTTCATTTTCTATCTCCGTCGATTTTAGCACTTTTAGATCGCTCATTCTCTATTTTAGCACGTTAGACAGAGATAGAGAATGAGCGATCAGTCGAGCCGACTGAGCCAATGACGGAAAGTATGCCATTTATGTCAGCCCTATGATCACTCGACTGTTCTATCGTGTAACTGCGCTCATGGAGCTATTATAAACTGGAAAGGTTAAACTGAACCATCCTATGTAGAATTTAAAAAAAAGTATACCAGAAAATCTCCTTTCGGGGCGTAGTTTTGGTCATCGGTTATATGACTTATTTCGTTAGTAATTTTTTCTGTCCGCTATGTAGTTATTGACGATGATTTAATCCGAGATCATTTTGTGAATCTACTATTGGATTCTGTAAATCTGTAAAGGTAAACATCTACGCGGGTAACTGTGTTTCAAGAAGATAACTTAAAAGCTGTAATTATCGACTACGATGAAGCTTATAAGATTGAATATCTTATGATATCATCAATAAATAATTCTACCTCCACTTTATTTCATTCTACTTCTTGTCAAGTTAGGAATTCATGATTTTAAGAATAGATTGCATATCATTTTTCATCATTAAAAAATGGAAGATTTGTCCTATTTTTCCCTTAGAGAGTTACTGGGAGCTCGGAGTATGAGAAAAATGATAAAAAAAATGTAGTGGTGTTATGCAACAAGGAACCAACCCTCAAAATAAAATAAAAGTGAAATATAATTTGTGTCTGTGACATGTAGGGCATCTCTTGGCTATTGTTTTAGCCAATGAAATTTTTTTAAATACTATTAATTTAGAAAAGGGGTAATTTCTTTTTATAATTTATTTCCTGCCTAAATAATTGCTCAAGAATAAATCCGTCATTTTTCAATCACCCCGTAGAACATTTGCGTAATAATTTTGAATATGTAATTCTATTTCAAAAATGATTCATTAAAATAAACGCATTCTGTTAAATTATCGGTTTAATTCGATGAGATGGTTTTGCATATTTGGTCATTGTTATTAAATTTCTCGATAACTTTTCAGTTCATTTTTAAAATTCCTACGATGAACTTCGTGTATTTATTTCTAAAAACGATTATACGAGTACGAAGATTTTTGATTTTTGAAATTTTGTTTGACGTTCATCATTGGTATAGTTTTCTTTAAGGTTAGTTTTATATTTTTTTATGAAATCCTCAACTGCTTTTTCTGATTTTTGTTCATGCTTGAAATGAGTGATTATTCATTGGTGATGTAACTAAAGTAGTAGTACAAAATTTCATCAGAAAGGGCATTGTTAACGTTATTTGAAAATTATGAATAAATTGTTTTTGCGTAGTAGGGACTAATCTGAAAAATCAAAAATGATATTTTTTCTTTTGTGCACACAATTTCTGGTATCTCAAAGAAATGATTAAGTATATTATTTAACGAGCATAATGTTATTTTTCCACGAGGCTTAAATTTATAACACGAGCCGAAGGTGAGTGTTGTTTCCATACGAATGTAATAGGGTCATTATGCGAGCCAAATATCCTATTTTATCTACATCTAAGTATCGGTGTAGTTTTTAATAAATCTTGTATCAATGGAACAAATTAACATTAGTTGTAGATAAATATAATTTTTTAAGCATTAATTCCGTACACGACTAATAGCTCCCCATAATACCGCTAGAGCAGATCCACCATTTCTGAATCACCTGGTATATTAGATTAGACAACATTTTCGTAATTATTTTTAATTTCTAATTATACAAATTTAAGCGGTGGTTAAGCAATTTGTACCAGTTGATCAGATCGGCTAATGGTCAAAGTGTCTGGGTGAGTGACCACACGATCACAATGTTCGTATGTGTGACACTTAGGCTATATCACTAGTTGCTTCTATCAGTCACATATTATAACTACCCTTCACATTTATCAAAAGTGATCAAAACTACAATGGGTTTTAGAAACCAGGAAGCTTGTTATTTATTTCTTTAGTCGTATTCAACCACTGCCAACCCTTCTCGATCTCCTTGAAGTTTTGATTGCTCGATACATCAAATACGAAAATGAGGCATTTTTTTTAAACTGTATTGTTACTCTTAAATAGTTTGTTTGAACCAACTTGCGTAAGAAAATCAATTTTTCTTAATTTAGACAAAAAGAATTAGGAGTGTATTTGACGTAGTTAAATTTCCAATAAAACCATCGATGATGAAAATGCTAAAAAAATTATTGCATTTTTTCTCCAAGCGTCATTGATGACGTAATTACGTTTAATGATACATTATTGTGCGTTTATCTCAATATTTGCCAAGCTTCGGCAAAATGGTTCCAAAAATAGAAATATTTTTGTAGTAAAACAATTGACTTGCCATTGCATCATTACAGGATGTTTCACGAAATATAGCTCTTCAATTGTTTTTTATTTGCAAACAAGGTTGTTTCGCATTCAGTAGTACCAGTAGTACCTAATTTTCAATTTCTGCAGCAAAAATTTACAAAGTAAAATTTGGATCTTTTTAATCCGTAGACGTTTCGATCACTCGTTTTATCAAATCTCAATTTATTGAACTTTCTTACCTGTTAACATTTTTACCTGCATGAACCATAAAATGAGCAGGTAAATGGAATATAATTAATAAATGTTGAATTGAAAAGGTTTTGTGTATTATTAAACTCGAAACTCCCTACAAAATTTGAAACTTTCAGTTCAGTGCTGTTCGCTTTAAGGATTGTAGTTGACACAAATTATTAATCGAGCTCCTTTAATTTTACCTTATAATTTAGATTATTCTACTAACGTATAAAATGGGTGTGTTATCAATAACTTTTTTTTTCAATTTACTAAAAAAATTTTTTTCAGGTTCGGATGGGGCGCCACAGAATTTGGAGGGATGACAGATAACCGGTGTTTTTCTGGAGGCGGTAAGTCGAATTTTTTTTTAATTAAACCTCCCAAATTTGAAGATTAGAAATTTTCATTTAATAAGTGTGTCGTTCATGTGACCTCTAAAGCGTAATTTTTAAATTATTAAATAAAATAAAAGATGGAGGGAGCGTTTCCAATATTAAAATAAAAGGTTCAACGATTAATTTGGAATTTTACAAAAAAATTTAGTCGTTTTAATTAGATACTGTGTCACGACCTTGACGATTTTAATGCAAGTTTTTTTTTTAATTTGACGATTTGCAAATTAAAACGATGCTAATTTAGTTTTTATTGTGTGGCGAAATCTAGCGGCGTTTATCTTAAGCATATTGTTTACATTTGTGCGATTATCTTGATTGAGATCAGCGTTATGATGTTGTAAAAATAAGCGGCACATTTAAAAATGTTTAAAAAAGTAAACTAAAGAGCCATCTCGCTTTATAAACGTCATATACAATTATGAGATTATAACGCTTTACGGAATGGAGTTATGTCGCACGGCGGGAGCTGTAAATAGCGGAACGTTGAGAGTACTCGATGAATATCTGAGGAATTCCGCCATTGCTTGTGGGAAACGGATGCAACAAGTGTTGGCGATCGATGCTCTCTGCTGGCCGAGTCGAGCCTTCTATGTTGTAACCTGATCGACGAACTCCCTGCTATTTCGCGCTCGTGCTTTGCTCATGGCGTTTTACAACCGGGCTCTCACAACACCACTTACATAGTGAGTGGTCTTCGGTCAATGTTCATACTTTAAACAGCCCAGTCATGGTCTTTTAATTCGACCGAGATTCTCGCTTCTTCATTTTATGTTTATTTTACTCGTCACTAGATACGTGAGATTTTGTTTTTTTACGTTGAGTATGGTTTTAACCTTTTGTTTAATGTTCATTTCACCCCTTCCACACACTAAAACTCTCAAAAAATTCGGTATCTTGTTTAAAAATAAAGGCGGGAGTATTTCGTGTATTTATAGTCCGTAACCTTATTTCATACAAGTAGGTACTTAGCGTATAAAAGCTACACACGTTAAACGGCAATGTGTGAACTTCCATTTCCCAGTCTGCAATGTTGTCGTGTCACCGTCACAATCAATGATTACTCGCCACATTATCGGCCTTATTTAGCCATCAAATCCGTAACCGAGCTTTGCAACTTCGGTTTTTGTAGAGCGGCAAATTAAATTTGAGAAAATCTTTTACTGCCGTAAATTTGTTTCGTGCAATTTTAATTCCTCTTTTTTTTGTTACTCATTATTATTTTTATGGGACGTAAAACTCGACGACTTGAGGTCTTTTTTACATTTATTTTATGTGCCTCACATTTTAAATTGGCAACACTAAAAAAGAAGAGCCAACTTCTCTACTCTTCTGCAAGTCGATGAATTTTTGTACGACATCTTAGCAACTGCCTAAATTAAATTTAACTTTTTTGTTTGTCTCGTAAGTCATACGGGTTTTAAATGTCGAGACCAAAATCCAAAATTTCATTTATTTGAATAAAAAAAATTTCAAAATTTAATTTTAAACTTCCACCGTATAAATTAAAGTCCGCCATTGTGCAGTAAAAGTTTGTTCCGAATTGACATTTTTAGTGGAATTTAATAAAATCGATTTAAATGTATTCGGCTGTTCTCACCCGATTGTAGTATTTTTATACCGGGGCCCACATGCAATATAGAAATAAAAAGCCCCCCTGTTGGGCGCCAAAATTATTTTTTTGTATTCAATTTCTTTTTCGAGCATTACCAATACGAACGGTGAAATTGCAAAAAGTAAAAATAAAAAAATTGATTTTGCGTCGTTTTAAAAAGGGGTTGACTTTTTGTTACATCTCCTTTAAGTGTATCCAATATTGACTTAATAAACCTGGAGTGAATATGGATCAATAACTGAAACAAAAGCCAGGAATTAATTAAAACATGATGATGTTTACCTATTGCTAAAATGGGCTTTATAAAGCGCCGTCTTTGGAGTGTTATCCAAAGTGCTATTAAATTTGCCCGAGTCAACCACTTACCTACGTCGATTTAATAATTTACTTTTATGTAATCTTGAATTTGGTTTGAAAACTTGACTGTACTTCAAATTACGTCGCAGTTACAATGAAAATCAATAATTAAAGCGACGTCGAGGCGAGCGTCAAGTTCTGTTGCCGTATGTAATGTCTTACTCCTTAGTCTGTTTGGTCGTATCTACTTACCGGATCGATTACCCCAAAGGACTAGGATGGTTTAGAGAGAAGTTTGAATCATCGGGGCGTTTGCCGTGTACATTTTTCTTCTTGTCGCAACTTTTAAAAGATTCAAAAAGTAGTTTTTTTAATCAAAAAACATGAGATGGGAATTAAATCGTTTTGAATAAATACGAAGGTGTCTTAGGTGGCGACGTCGAAAGTCGAAACAATTGAAAGTGGGTTTTATGAGAGGAGCGCGATCTTTTTAAGGAAAAAAATTAGGGCGCTTAATTTTAACGGCGTTGAAGTGTCGGTTTTAAAACTTCTAAAATAAATTGATAGTAGAGTACCCGCCTCCACACGCTGCTTGGAATGCTCGAAGCGCATGTATAATTCAAAGTCGTAAAATTGTAATCGATGAAGTTGTTGCGCATAATAAAATTTATAGAGTAAACCTACTAGTAGTAAAGTTGCTAATAAAAGTTTGGTAAAAAGTTGAATGGGGTAAATTTGTCGGAAATATGAAATTTTGCCTCTCTCATTTAGATTCGCTTATAACGAACGAGTCTATCAAGAGTTGGAAGTTGCTTTTCGTTTTAACACGATTAATTGTTTATTTTTGTACTTAGTCATATTGCTAATGCTTTTCATGTTCGTTGAGGGAGCGAATTTGCCCGCAAAATGTGTTACAAGTTGTTCCTACGGGGCATGGCTTTTCGTACCCTGTTACATTGATCTGACTCGAATTGCTTGCTCATTGCTTTGTTCTATTCACAGTTTGTTCTTCCCAGCAACATCTGCAGTTCCTGCAACCAGAATGGATGTAATCAATAAGAATCTACGTTTTTGTACGAACTAACGTAAACAGGATTCTGTATTTAAATAAAGAGCATATTCAAAGCTTATTAAAACAAACTTTTAAAAAAGTTTTTTTTAAACTTGACGCGCGAGTTTAGGGGTTGTTTAAGATTTTTTTAAATTAAGCAAAGGCGTAATAATGTGTATGTAGTCTGATTTTTGTGTGGGACTATCGTGACTGCGGTAGTCGTAGATTTTTATCTTCTTTCGTGTTTGTATTAGTTGTGACCGGTAGGCGCGACTCGGTTGATGGTACATTCTTGGGTCGTGGAAAGGTTCTAGTTTCTTTTATAAAATTTTTATTCGATAAAAGTGTACATCTCCATCTCGGACAAGTGGTGGTAAATGGTCTTATTGGTTAGTGGATCGAATTCTGCGTTAAAACGCACAACGCTCTTGTATAGTCGTTGTTCCGAATAACATCTACCTACCTCTACGGTAACACACATTTAGAAAACTTCGGGCACAAAGCTACTTGCGTCTCTGTTTACCCTATCGTATACATATCAAAGCAAAGCGGTAACATGGCGGATGGCGCCTATTAGCAGCAGCGTGCGGTCTCATTGCATCTGACGAGTGTGCGCTCAGTTCCGAGTCGTTGTGATGTGCGATTGCAGTGCGGTGTGCCAGGGGTGAGCCCGCGGCTTCGCCTGAGTGTTCTTCCACCGGGATTAACTTCAGTAGTACGAAGTGCACTTTTACTTATAAACACAACTACGTTCAGCTTTGGAAAGGATATGCCATGGCTGTACTTAGATCTCGTGTTGGTAAGCTCTTCTTTTCTTCTTCTTCTCTCTTAAACACTCAACCTTGAAACTCGGAAAAAAATTTCAAAAATTGAAATTTTATAGCGAGTTTACACTCGGATAAATAATTATGTCTCGAATAGTAATTTTATGAACTTGTTAAACACAAGCTATTAATAATACACTAACACGTGTTGTCATTAATCTTTTTGCGTATGCATCAAAATCTCTTATAATCTCCTCGCGCTCTCTTACAACTCGTTCGCATTATGAAAAGGGAGTTTACTCTTTTTAACTGCCAACCTCATTTACATGTAATTAGTTCGATTTTCCACAAAACATTTTTTTTGGATGGCTTCTCGCCAGTCGCTCGAACCTACGATTTCCATCGCTTTTTAAACTTTGACAAAGAGTTTAACGTTCGTTTAATTTTTAAAAAGTGGTACTTTGAAAGAATTTAAAATTTAAAACAAGTACCAACAATATTAAAAATTTAACTTAACCAACCTGTTTGCTAGTATTCGATCTTAACTGGTATGTATATTGTGTAGTAGTGTTGACCGGTAATAATAAGCATTTGAAGTAGACGTATAATAAGAAATAAAAGGATCGACGTTGCCAGCTTGGCATTTTCATGACTTTAGTTGAGATTACATTCGATATGTGTAACTTGGCGTGTTGATTTAGACGTGCAAATTTTTCGTAAGAGAGAGAAAAAGTTTTAAAAGGCGAAGGAGAAGAAAAAAATTAGTGTCGGGTGTAAAAGTGGTGGTTTAATATCTTTTCCGTAGGTAGTTAAATGAAGCCCTCCCTTGCACATAAAGTAGGTTTAATCAAGCAATCTTGGTGTTCCTAGCTAATATTCTCTTTTCGTCTAACGCGTTATAAATAAGGGATAGAAGTTACTCGAAGCATATTTGATCCACTTATTTTTTGTCCCCTTTTTCGAGATTCCCAATTTTGTTCACCGAATTCGCAAACCGTCGAGTTGCTAAACCACATATCTAACATACACAAATATATTATATACTATATATTGCGGACAGAGAGAATGCCTGGTAACGTATTGATTTTTGCAGCCGCTAAGATAAGGGTCAAAGGGCATTTTAGTCTTTCACATTCTTACCCCGTCGTTGTATTATGTATATAGCGGCACGCGGTGCGGCGCTACTAATATAATTCTCCGCTTAACCCGAGCTTCACCAAAATATCCGACTAGCATAAAACGTTGATATTCTTGATTAGAAAAGGCACACTTAAAATAAGAATTCATTGTCAGTCTCTGTCACTCGGGATCGATGGTTTGAAGGGGTTTTATTTTTAGTATTTCTTAATACGACAACATCGAATTCCAAACTTTGTGTGCATCGTGTAAGCGCTTATAACTCCTCGCACACAGACTTCCTTCAGACTGGATTATAAGTTATGCAATTTTTTTCTCCACTTTGGAACCCTAACAAGCATTTTTCACTTGTTTAAAAAATTCTCATGAAAATAGTAGTAGATGCCATTTCTGGTTGAAATGTAAGCGTCGTCAGGTTTAGGTCAGGAGGGGCGGCGGGGGTGCTGAGAATCTCACTCGCGTCGATCTGCTCTCTGTACAGCTTTACCAAAAGTATGCGACACATTCCCACAGCTTCCATTGGTGGATTATTCTACACACGGGACTGAAAATGTTGGCTCGAATAATAAAGATTCGGGACGTATGAATAGGAACGACCGTGTGGTTCACGTATTACTAACTCATTGTTGCCGCACCCAAGATGTTGAGTATTTTTTCCTATCAAAAAATCCTTTTCCAAAATCGCAAAATAAAGATTTAACTTTAGTTCCAGTTATTTTTTTTAGTTCGAAATAATATTTCTCGAATTTCGTTTGTTTTTGTGTGTCGATGTCGAGCCGATTGTTGTCTTACATCAATACGCTCAGATCTGAAAATATTGACACATCGTACTGAATGTTGCTATGTAAGCAAAAATATTGGCAGATTTACCGTCGCAGGGGCTGGATATTTTATAAACATATGAAAAGTTATGGAATGATCCAATATGTAACAGTCTTGTGCACACCTCTCGCTATTTAACTATAGCAAGGTCTTATTTATATTTATGCGAAATTTGAAAAAAGAAACAATCTAGTTTGCGTAGTTTTCAGTTTTGGACGCTTGTAAAGCGAACAATTTACAAAAATCAAATCTATTTTTCATAAGACATCCGGGTCGAAGGACCAGCGCGTTAATTTTATAGTACTATATCACCTCCATCTTGTCACAAAGAGTAAGGGTCACGTTAATGATACATTAATTGAGGAGTGCTTCAGACATTATGAGTACGTTCCACTAAGCGATCGCAACGATTGCAACGCCCGCAAACTCGTTCCACTTACCGCCGCGGTCGTTGCGTTCGCTGACGTCATTGACAACGACCACAAGACGCTCTTTTCGCCCATAAAATTTTGTGGGTCGGTGTGAGCGTTTACATACGCGCGTGCGCATTGAAGCAAATTTTGATAGATTATTCCGAGATGTTTTTACGACCTTTTGAAATGGCTACAGAAAAAATAAACCTGTATAAACCTTGACTCTGATGAGCTATCGCTATCAGACACATATCTTCTTCGATGGATCAACGTACCAACAACAGCTGTCAACTGTCATATTGCGGCAAGCACACAACGCGTTCCACTAGCGAATCCGCCCGCAACGTTTACTAGCTAGTGGAACAGGAAATTCGGCGGTCGTGAGCGCGGTCGTTGCGACCGCTTAGTGGAACGTACTCTATAATGTATTATTATCCGTTTTGCTTAAAATGTCGACGCGTCCATGACAAAACGACTCAAGCGCCAAAAAATAAAAAAATTAGTTATTGATGCTATTTGAAAGCTGAGATTAAAACTCCATAAATTAAATTGACCAACATTTTTCACAAAAATTCCTGTAAAGCGTAATTTTCGTTTTTAAATCGCATGCGACAACGTTTTTGTGGTTTACAATGTGCATGTGGCATAACTGACACTTACTATAGTTTTTAATTAATAGACATTTAATTATGGTTTGATGGGTTAAGATTATAACACTAAAAATCATCAATGAAATTTAAAATAGCATTAATTTATAATAATCTAGAAAATTTAGTTTTTTGTATTTACTGCAAATTGGAGTCAATGGCGCTTGTGTCGTTTCGTCATGGACGCGTCGATATTATCTAGGTATTTCAGAAAACTAGAATTTTTTATCTTAAATATTATGGCAAATACCGCTCTGTTCAAGTGTCCCACACTTTACTTCTTGCATTTTTTACTATAGAAATTGTAGAATGTAGAATTAGAAAGAGAAATGTGTAGGTCGTACCAAAGAGGTTGTCGAGTGATAATTCTCATTTGAATAGAGACCTAAAGTACATTTTTGGATTGTGACACCAAAATTTTTAATTGACCAAATAATTAATCGAGAAGAATAGATAAATTCCGATACGAACGAAAAAACTCAATTGCCTGCGATCCATGTCACAATTTTGTTGGAAATAGCCTATCTGTAAATCTAAAAGTTTCTCCACTTCTTAGCGTGCCTTATATTAACAAAGCCTTTACGACTTCCCTGCAAGTGTATTGGGAATTTAAGCAAATTATACAAATGTATTATGGGACCTACAGTTTAAGTGGGATCGAAGTCTCTAAATTGGAGAGCTTAACTAGCCAATTTTAATCTCGTTGGTTTGCCATTGCCTTCCATGTAAGTAGAGTAATGTTCGCGTATAAGATTCTTCAAATTTTGTGAATAGAACCCGTGGAAACGTATTAAATTATTTCCTACGCACATGTTAAGAGAAATAGTATTTAACATTACAAGCTAGGTAAAACTGTTTTTACTGGCGCAAAGAGGATTATGGCTGGCGAGCCACACAGGCGAGTCTGTCACCTCTTTGAGTCTGTAAAAACAGTTACCTCTGGCGTGTAATGTTTAATACTTGATTTGTTACTCACGCTTAATTCGCTTACAAATTAATTAAATTATAATTAAACGAACCTGTCAGGGGTGTCAGTTGCGTCAAAAATGTTCCTCAAATTGTTTTTATAAAGCTTGGAAAGTCAAACTTGTAAACATTAATTTTCAAAAATTATCGAGAGCTTGGTTAAAGGACGTGTTACAATTGAGTAACAAGTAGAGTGCTTGCCATATCTAAGCGACCTTAAATGCGCAGAAGAGCAAGTGAGAAAGCTGTAGAAAAGTACGCCCAAACATTGTTTTCACAATGGTTTTTCCATGCACCATTCATCGAACTTTTTATTAAATGTACCAACTTAAAACCTCTTACGTTCATTGTTTATGTCGATTAGTTCATGTCGGCATTAAATTTAATATTCAACTTTTGATTTATTCTTCAAATTAATAATCGATTCTGATTGGTCAAGAGCGACTGTTGACAGGTCAAATTAACTTTAACTCGATATTCAACTTTTATAGTACTTACTGGCTGTTAAGTCTATCTGTGATGGGATACATCTCTAATAAAGTAATTTTTCATTGCCAAAGGACTTCGTTGGGAATTTTCTAAGCTCTCAATCAATCAAGCTGAAATATTTTCTTCGGCTCCAATGTAAGATAGTCAAGGGCCGTTTAAAATATATCAATGTACAAACATAGTGGTTACTAAAGATCCTGACCTGTTCTTATAGTGCAAAGAAGCAGTAAAAACTTTGTAGAACACATAAGTACCATTGTTAGTAAATTTTCACCTAATAAAAGAAGTGTATTCATCAGGGTCAAATGATATTAAAGCAGAAGTAACCAGAGTGGTTTCAAACTTCTTCTAAGGCTCTAAGGAACTAAAGCCCGGTAGTGTTACTGTGGACTAAGGACCGTTTTACATAGACTAAATGTTGTACTAACTTGTTAGTACTCAATCAACTCAAGGAGCAGAAGCACGAGAATCTAAGCTTTAAAATCGTGCGTAGAAATTTCACTTGTGCACGATGCTAAAGCTTAGATTCTCGTGATTTTGTCCCTTGAGTTGATTCAGAACTAACAAGTTAGTACGACATTTAGTCCATGTAAAACGCCCCTAAGAAACCTGTCAAACTACAACCATGGTGAAAACCAATGGTTAACAAAATTTATCTATTCTATCAGGACCAAATGATATTAAAGCAGCAGTTACCGGAGTGGTTTCAAACTTCTTCAAAATCTAAGGCCCGCTACTTTTACTGTAGACTAAGAAACCTGTTAAACTACAACTATATGGTTAGTTCCTATTCAAGTCAATGTGGGTGAGAACTGGTTAACCAGAAGCAAATGTGCTTAACCGACAGTTAAAGTACTCACCCTAAAGTTACGGTTAGGTAGAGCTAACCGTTGGGTGAAATCGAACTTTTTCGTCAAGTTTATTAATTCGTGTTCGTCCGTTGTAGTTGCTCAAAAGCGAACGGAAGACCGATAACGTATACGTAGCGGAAACGTACCAACGGATACCTATGAACCTACCTTAAAGGAATTTCCGTTACTGTGTGTCGTGCGATGCCGCATATAGATCGTATTCAGGCCCATCTTTTAGGAATAAGCTGTTGGAGTGCCAGCGAAAACGAAAATCTGGTTGGCTTCCAAAAGCAGTGGCTTAAGGCCACAGGATCCTTGAAGGAAATTCTTAAATAAGGAAAAAAGTAAGAAATATGACAGCATTCAGGATGCAACTTCGATATTTTTTCATTCTTATAAAAAGAATCGACAAGAAATTTGGCTACTCTCTAGAATGGCTCTGGGAGCGTTGGAGCTGGGTTGAAATTAACGTCTTTTTGTTACACACCCGCACATATAAACTTTTAACTCATAAATGGTATTTGGTTTCCCCACTGGCAAAGTTACTACTTTTTACATAAGAAGTAAGATTTTACTTTGGCGTCCCTCTCAGGTGGGTTTCCCGCCCTCCTCACCAATTAGAAGTGTATTAATAACAGCCCTGAGGCCTTAAGCCAGTGCTTTTGCAAGCCAACCAGATTTTCGTGTTCGCTGGCACTTATATGGCTTATTCCCAAAAGATGGACCTGAATACGATCAACCAATTTTTTCTGTTATCGGTCCATAGTCTAATAGTAATGGAAATCCAGGTAAAAAATTATCTAATGGGAAAACTAGATCTAGGAACATGTCAAAATAGATATATTGAAGGTTACAGTGATAAGCTGCACAGTACCTAGTATATAATCTAATCTAATCGTGGTCTTCTGAAGCTAGCTATGTTTCAAATGCATAACGAAACACTGGTTATTGTGAAATTTTTTTTAATTATTCAAAAATGGAAAATGGACCATCTTTTTCTGGATAGTAACTCCGTTTTGTAATGTCAATTGTCCCTTTTGTGTTTTTATAATGTTGTTACTCATGATTTTATCCGAGACTCAAAGTACCGACCCTAAGAGGTTCTATCTAGCTTACCACTAAGGTAATTTAATGCGATTTACTTTCTTAGTAATTATAGCCATTCAATACGTTTTTCGGCAATAATTTACAACCCCTTCTGTAGACAGATGGAAGAAAATGATTTTTGCTGTAACAGTAAAATTCCCAACTACGGATGTATCGTGATAATTAATTGGTGATAATTTTATTTTTTCGAATAGTGCAAATTGGCACTTTAGATTAGGGAGCATAGTCCTTTGATTACAATAATTACTACTATTGCAATTAATCGATGTTAAAAGTAATATTAAAAAATTCCCATGTGGCTATAACAGAACTTTTTCGTACGTATTAAAGCTAGTTTTACAAGGTTTCAAAATATTCAGAAGTATACAGGGTCTCTCAAAATAAAAAATTAATACTTTCGCTTTAATCAAAAATCATTCTAAAACAAGAATTCTATATCAACAGTATCCAATCTATGTTCGGAATCTTTCCCTGATTCCAAAATTGTTAAAATATCCGTTCCATTTAAATTAAAAAAGTTCCGGCTAAACCGGAAGTAATAACAAATATGAAGTGTTTTTAAAAATTTCTGATATTTTTTTTACTTCCGGTTTAATCGGAAGCGATTTGTAATCTTAAATACGAGAAATCAAATAATAGATCAAACTTTCACATTTTTCTTTGAATTAGGAGAGAAGTAATCTACTTTTGATTTTTTTACTTTCAAAAAATCATAACTCCGGTCCTGGAAAAATTTAACTATTGAAAGAAGCTCCCTTTAAATAAGAACTACAATGGTTAGAACGTATCCAAAAATAGAGCAAATGGTGTTAGCAGATTTTGAAAATTTCTGATATTTTTTTTACTTCCGGTTTAATCGGAAGCGATTTGTAACCTTAAATACGAGAAATCAAATAATAGATCAAACTTTCACATTTTTCTTTGAATTATGAGAGAAGTGATCTACTTCTGAAATTTTTTACTTTCAAAAAATCATAACTCCGGTCCTGGAAAAATTTAACTATTGAAAGAAGCTCCCTTTAAATAAGAACTACGATGGTTAGAACGTATCCAAAAATAGAGCAAATGGTGTTAGCCGATTTTGAAATATCGGTTTTAAAAATTTAATCAGTTTAGGCTCTTGAGGGTAGTCGATTTTGAAATAATTGTAAAAATCGATTATATTAGGGCTAAGGCCTACAATTTTGTCTACAAAATGCCGAGTTCAGATTTTCATAATAATAATTATCGGCAAAGTTATAATAGAAAAACCTAAAAATGGGACAATAAATAATGCATAGGGTTAAATTTTCTGAAATTCGTCCAAATTTTGGTCCATCTTGTATATCGATTTCTTCTGAAGTTTCATCCAAATCTGTTCTATAGTTTTTGATTTACAGACGTTACGTATACAGACAGAAAGACTTTTGAGAAGTTTTTTTTTACATTTTATGATTTGAGATGGTGAGAAATTACAATTTTAGAAAATTTAAAAAAAATTTCAATCGCATTGTAGGTACCTACTTTTTTAAAAGTATCAATAAAGCATACAAAAAAGTGATAGTTATTGTTGTATTTTGCCACTCGTAGGACTCTAGAGATCCTTAATTTCCATTTTGACCCTCGTTGCTAAAGTCAAATTTTATCAACCTTGCAGCATGAGCAGCGGTTGCGTGATCTACTTTTTTTAAATTATTATTTACTCTCACATTAGACTAGAGATTCATTTTGTTGCAAGTTGCAACAAATTGTTATAATATCACGTGAGTTTTAAAACGTAAAATGTATGTCATTTACAATAATATTTAAAATTTTTGAGTAAAGAGTAACTTTTTGAGTTAAATTCAAAAGTATCTAAGTTTTGGTTTTAACGAGCACTTAAAATGAAGTATGTACGCCACTGTTTAAAAGAAAAACGCTAATTAATCGGCAATTTAAGAATTTTATTGTTCTATAAAAATGTTTTGTGTGTCGTAAAATAGTTAGTAAGCAAAATATTATAACTTGTTGCAGTCAAAATTAAGTATCAAGTAGTGAAGTTGAATGGACGTTTTTAAAATTTATTTCCTCATTGTGGTAAACGGTCGAACCAAAAAATGGCAAAACAAATGCACTCCACACTGCGGGAGTTAAGTCAAAATAAATAGTAGGCGCATTTCGTGTCCCTTTTTCACTCGAGTTGATGAAAGACCATATGAATACTTTCCATGCAACTTGGATTTTTTCAAAATTATTTAAATTTAATTATTGCGCCATGGGCGTTAATTGCTATGTTCAGATGAATTTACCGAATCGACTTTAGTTGTTATGGAAACAATAAAAAGCGAGTCGGATATGATTTATAAGGGCACCCTGGACGCGTTATGAATCAGAAAATATTCATTAAAATTGACAGTTGTCAAAAAATTTGACTTTTTTTTATAATTTGTAAATTAATAAATTAAAGTAAAAACCATAGTGCAAAAAATAGTAAGTACACGACACAATCGTTACGTGCCTCGAAATTAGAAAAACTTGACACTAGCGGGTCTCGTTTCTTTAACTTTTTCTCGGTTTGTTATATGGCACTTACCGATTTAGTATCGTAATATACCTATACTATTTCGAATAATTTTCGTAAATTTATTTGGCTCGTTCCATTTTGTATTGCAAAAGGGGTTTAATTAAGAGAAATCGGGCTTTTTAGCCACTAATTAATTAACTGTCTCATAACACTTTAATTATGACACTATTAATTCCGTGTTTACACTATTAGCATTATTGTTGCATGATGTGTAAAATCAAATTTGATTAAATGTGTAATTAGGGCTTCGATGTTTTCTTCTTTTCAAGGGAGGAGTTAATTTATATTTATGCCCTTAAAAATTGTTAGTAAATGGTGTATTTAAAATATAAAATGTGGGTCGCGTTGAACCATTTCGAAGTAAATTTAATAAAGATTTAAAGGGATTATTCGATGTAAAGGGAATAATTTTGATTTTTAATATTATTTTAAATTCGAGTTTAAAAGAGTTTAACAATTTTCTTTTCAATGCGATTTAGATCGTTGTTGATGTATAATGTTTTTTGCCCAAGTCGATACAATACATTTCAAGTCGTAATGTACGGCAGTATACGACTGGGGGGCGTTTGAAGTTTAGATGACTCCCTTGTGAACAAAACGAGAATATTCCCGAAATATCGAAATCGAAGCAACCTCTGGAAGATTGTTTCAACGTTTCAAATAGAAAATCGCGAGCTTTTTGTGTTTGCTATGCCGTATCGTGGCATCCTACATCGTTACTTATTATCGAAAGTGGTGACTCTCGTAACGTGGACGGTATTATAATTATGCAAAAAGGGCAATTAGCAAAATTTAAATTTCTTTCGTCGCTTTTCTTATCAAAAATTTCAAAAAGTTTTCTAAAGTTACGTGTACACTAAATAATTTTTTTTGGAATTTGAGTGGAAGGGTTTTTTTGACCGTAAGAAAGTTGTAAGTTGGAAAAAAACAATGTTTATAAATGTTTAAACAAATTTCAAGGTTAATTCATGTGGTAGGATATTAAATACATAATGTATTGTTGTATGTTTCGTAGTGTTGTTTAAATAGTGTATAAATTTTTAAATTGTCCAAACTTTAAGCACATCGAAGTTTAAATATTTGCAAAAATTTTGCATAACAATTTGAAAATTCGCGCCTTTATGTATATTCTATATATTTTAAGTATATAGAATTCGTCGTGTGCATAAAATAGTATGTAAAATGACGTCTGTATACGAATTTCGATGAACAGTAAAAGCTCGAACGCTGTGTTGTATGCTGCAGTGAGATGAAATCGATCCATTTTATCCAGAGGCATCGAGCTCGCACCTGACCTTGCGGCATGTGTCCGTCACTTGAAATAGAATGGCAGCCATTTTTTAACGAGATAAATTTTTTAATACATGTACCTAATTTAGGTGAGTATAAACGAGAAGATGTCGCTCATTTTTTTCTTTTTTTTTTCGACGTCGTTTTAATTTTTTTTGATTCTTTCTGAAATTTTTCGTTGGTCATACATAAATGGTGCAGGGTTAACTAAAATGACCACACCCCTGTTTAGCTTTGTTTACCATTTTACCAAATTGCGGATACCGTTGTTATAATACGGTGGTAGGACCGCGCTCCCTTTAAAACCCAGACTCCCTGAAGCTCCCCGACAACGATAACAAATCTGACGAGCACTACGTCGTTTATTCTCCCATGGGGCTCCTGTTTGTGGGCGTTAGAGTAGAACAGATGATGATGATAGAAACGCCGTGCTAACGTTTCCTTTTCATCTGACTTTGTTAGATATCGATCTGGTTGCTTTACCGAAGCGTGTGGATGTGCAATTGGACATATCCTGTACTGTACCCCATCCTGAACGTGCTCTACATTTCTCTACGTAATTTTTCTCACACGGCGCTTTAGTTTCATAATGCTAAACAAGAGGCGAACTTGGAACACCAATATCTCGTCATTTTAACGAAAATCTCTGCTGGGTCACATTTGTTCCGAGTTGTTTATTTCTTTTTTTCGATACAAATTGCGTGATAAAAGCCACTCTCTCATGCATTTCAGTTGTGTGAAATTGTGTTTCAATTATTTTTGTTATACCATATCGGGGTTTGGTCATCAAAGTCAACTTACTTTGTTGGGTACGTATTTTTCGAAATTTTTCGAAAAGCGAAATTTTTGTTTGTAAGCGTCCACAGTACAAATGGAAAAACTGTTGTTGCGGTTATCATCGTTATACTAAAAGAGCTCTCATTTTTGTTTTGACAATAAACACGATAACTTATGTTGATACTTAACTATTAAGATAACACATAATAAAGATTTGATATTCATAAAATACGACAAATGTACGTAATATAGAAGTAATATAGTACTAAAGCGAAGAAAATTGGGGAAATTTGTTGGTACATTTTTTTTTACGCAAAAAAAAGGATGTTATTTTTAGTCTTTTCTTTTGAACAAGAAGGAAGTTTTTCAATTTTATAGTAGCTCCATCTGACGGTTGTAATTGGGGGTGCATTGTGGGTGGGTCCACCCCATTCCCGATCAATGTTGACACGGCACGCTAGATAGTCATGACGTCACAACCGGGCTACTTCCGTAAAACCGTATTGATACTAATAATAGTAACAAATTATTCATTAAATAATTTATTTTTGTCAAAACTTATTAAGAGATGGCAGGCATTATAGTATAGTTGCTCCCACCTGATTACCCATTTTCTTGCCTCGTAATGTCGGTTGGTGCAAAAGGTCAATTCCGCACCCGACCAAAACATTGTTGCCAAATAATTTCTCTTTACTAAACGAACTCTCTTTTGACTATGGCGAAGTCTTGCGACCACTTTTAATAAGTTTGGAAAAATATTTTACAAATTAGTTTTTAATTGAGCCAATTACATCGACTCATTGATTTTTTTAAAAAATGTCGACCACTTAAGATGAAATTTCTAATCTCGAAAATATTTTACATTAATTTTTATTAAACGATAATCCTTGGGATATTTGAACTTTCGTCATTTAATTATTTTAGTTTTAAGCTTTTGCACATCGTAATGAGATTTTAAAGTCATATAAAAATTTTTTTAAAAATTAATTAAAATTAAATTTAAATCAGTAGTTACTTCTTTTCTTCTGTAAAATCAAAGGTGTGACATCGGCCGTTGTTACAGGCGCTGGCGTGAAGATGGAGCATTTCCAGGCGGCGCTCGACCCCCGGAAACAGGAGCTCCTAGAGGCGCGGTTCCTTGGTGCGAGGGTGAGTGTCATTCTCATTCCTGCTTTACTCTGGGTTAACCACAGAATAACTCGACACGCACCACGTATCGCAATCGATGAGAAAATACTACGAATGTTTTTGAATACACGTATACATAAGTTTTCTTTTCCTCTCGATTGCTCCTTTTATAATAATAATAAGTAATAACAAAAATTATCACAATCACGTGACATTTTATCGCTATATTTTTAGAACAAACTTGAATTTATCTTGGCATAACCGTATACTAATTTTTATTGTGTCAATTTATTGTTACTTTTTGTTTTCACCATTAACACCATAACATTTTTTCAAATTTTTTCTTAGCAAAAATGGGGTAGCTTTTATATAAAAATGCATAAATTAGAAACAATATTTTACATCAACCCCCTAGTATAAAATAGTCATGTGATTTCTCCCACAAACGTCACAGCTTGCTCTAGAATTTCATTTAATCCAATACTAAAAGTGTATTAATAGACTTTCTATGAACAAATAATACCAGAAAGATAAAAATTTGTCAAGAATTTTTGACTCCTCTCATTGCTATTTGCTAATTCATCTCATTTTTAGTATCTTACAAAAGTCTGAAGGTCGTAAGACATAATAATTGTCTTGAAAATGATCAATTGTCTCGAAACGCGAACCTTTGAATTTTATGTTAAAAAATCTGTGGTATTGGCCCATTTGAAAATTGTTAATGGGTCAATTATTCTATTATTGAAACTATATTTCATCCGATGCTATATGCTGTGTAATGTGCTGACTCATTTAAATCCCCAGATGGCGTGCGTCAAACAAATGTAGCTACTTTATTTCTTTGTGTCCAATAAAGAACGGAAGTTTGTTTCGAGGGTTGCTATTCTATACAATTGTATGACCGTGCGGAGCCTTGGAGATTTCACCTATATTGAATTGGGTAGTCGTAATTTTTCCAATAGAAAAACCACACAAGGAGTGAACAAGAATTTTATCACTCGTTGATGGTTATGCGTCTCAGATTAATTGTAGATTTGTTACGCGTGTAAAGTTCACTTTATGCGCTTTTACACAAGGGTGAAATGAGTATGATGAGTATTGCCAACATAGGCGTCAAAATTGCGTGTAACTTGACAACCCAAGAGTCTTCCTCGTTAGTTTGTCAATTTAGAACAGTTTTTGTAGTTCATTTGTCTGCACTAGGCCACTTGAAAGGTTACTGAGCTCCTCTTATCGGGCTAAGTACTGAACTTCTTCATTTCAATTATTTGTTAAGTTTTGTGCAAAACTAAATAAAATCTAACGTATTTCCTGGAGCACTAACTTTTTCTGGAGGAAGCAAACTTTTCTAAAAACATCAATAACGTGCAATTTTAACCTCAAAACCCGAACAACCTGTTGTAGACGTAGACTAAACGATGTTTTTAGGTGCTACGATAAATGATTATTTTCACAAGTAGGTATTCGTTTCGGATGCGTCATAGCTCGTAGCCATTTTAAAACAAAACACCTGTAATTATTACAAAATTACTGTTTCAAATTAATGAGTGTAAACAAAAGCAAGCTTTGACGAGCGTTGAGGTACAGCAGAATATTTTTTGTCCATCAGATACCGTAGGTAATCACAATACATTCATTTAAGTGGATTATAATCACTTATCTAATCATTTTTATTATCAGGTACGCGAAATCCATGTCAGGGCTTCCATAGCTCGATTTATGCGAATGCAGGATAAAATTCTTTTTTAAAGCACTATGAACATCATTGAGAAAAATCTAGAAATGTAATGCTCAGAATAACCGTGTACACTTAAATTATTGCTAAGTAGGGCCTCAGAAGCTCATCAAAGACTATTTTTAAATTTTCTGACAATCATTTCATCGAAAAAACATTTCACACCAATATTGGTTTGAAGACCACTGTTTACGTTACTTTGACGTTCACTTTTTACTTTATACGTAGAAGTCGTAGACCATTTATTAGAACGTCCTATTATGCATTTTTGAGTTTAAGGGCATTAATTTTACACAGAATGTTTTGCAAAAATATTTCTTGAAAGCCACTTTTTACGTTACTTTGACGTTCACTTGTTACTTTATACGTAGAACTCATAGAGCACTGCTAGAAGGACTTCTAGAAGGTCCTTATTATGCATTTTTGAGTTTTAGGGCATTAATTTAATAGAAAGAATGTTTTGCAGAAATATTTTTTGAAAGACTACTTTTGACGTTACTTTGACGTTCATTTGTTACTTTATACATAGAAGTCATAGAGCACTGCTAGAAGGACTTCGGAGGTCCTATTATGCATTTTTGAGTTTAAGGGCATTAATTTTACAGAGACAATGTTATGCAAAAAATATTTCTTGAAAGCCACTGTTAACGTTACTTTGACGTTCACTTGTTACTTTATACGTAGAACTCGTAGAGCACTGCTATAACGACCTCGGAGGTCCTATAATGCATTTTTGAGTTTAAGGGCATTAATTTTACAGGGACAATGTTTTGCAAAAAATATTTATGAAAGCCACTTTTAACGTTACTTTGACGTTCACTTGTTACTGTATACGTAGAAGTCGTAGAGCACTGCTAGAACGACCTCGGAGGTCTTATTATGCATTTTTGAGTTTAAGGGCATTAATTTTACAGAGACAATGTTTTGAAAAAAATATTTCTTGAAGGCCACTTTTTACGTTACTTTGACGTTCACTTGTTACTTTATACGTAGAAGTCGTAGAGCACTGCTAGAATAATGCTTTTTTGAGTTTAAGAGCATTAATTTTACAGAGATAATGTTTTGCATAAAATATTTCTTGAAAGCCACTTTTTACGTTACTTGGACGTTCACTGTTACTTTATACGTAGAAGTCGTAGAGCACTGCTAGAAGGACCTCGGAGGTCCTATAATGCATTTTTGAATTTCAGGGCATTAATTTAGTAGAAAGAATATTTTGAAGAAAAATTTTTTGAAAATACCTTTTTGTTACGTTACTTTGACGTTCACTTGTTACTTTATACGTAGAAGTCGTAGAGCACTGCTAGAACGACCTCGGAGGTCTTATTATGCATTTTTGAGTTTAAGGGCATTAATTTTACAGAGACAATGTTTTGAAAAAAATATTTCTTGAAGGCCACTTTTTACGTTACTTTGACGTTCACTTGTTACTTTATACGTAGAAGTCGTAGAGCACTGCTAGAATAATGCTTTTTTGAGTTTAAGAGCATTAATTTTACAGAGATAATGTTTTGCATAAAATATTTCTTGAAAGCCACTTTTTACGTTACTTGGACGTTCACTGTTACTTTATACGTAGAAGTCGTAGAGCACTGCTAGAAGGACCTCGGAGGTCCTATAATGCATTTTTGAATTTCAGGGCATTAATTTAGTAGAAAGAATATTTTGAAGAAAAATTTTTTGAAAATACCTTTTTGTTACGTTACTTTGACGTTCACTTGTTACTTTATACGTAGAAGTCGTAGAGCACTGCTAGAAGGACCTCGGAGGTTCTTATTATGCATTTTTTAATTTCAGGGCATTAATTTAGTAGAAAGAATATTTTGAAGAAATATTTTTTGAAAGACCCTTTTTTACATTACTTTGACGTTCACCTGTTACTTTATACGTAGAAGTCGTAGAGCACTTCTAGAAGTATGCATTTTTGAGTTTCAAGTCATTACTTTTATAGAAAGAATGTTTTGCACAAGTATTTTTTGGAAGACCACTGTTTACGTTACTTTGGCGTTCACTTGTTACTTTATACGTAGAAGTCGTAGAGCACTGCTAGAAGGACCTCGGAGGTCCTATAATGCATTTTTGAGTTTAAGAGCATTAATTTTACAGAGATCATGTTTTGCATAAAATATTTCTTGAAAGCCACTTTTTACGTTACTTGGACGTTCACTTGTTACTTTATACGTAGAATCGTAGAGCACTGCTAGAAGGATCTCAGAGGTTCTTATTATGCATTTTTGAATTTCAAGGCATTAATTTAGTAGAAAGAATATTTTGAAGAAATATTTTTTGAAAGACCTTTTTTTACGTTCACCTGTTACTTTATACGTAGAAGTATAGAGCACTGCTACAAGTATGCATTTTTGAGTTTCAGGGCATTAATTTTATAGAAAGAATTTTTACCTTAAATATTTTTGTAAAGACTGCTGCTTACGTTACTTTGAAATTCACTTATTACTTTTATACGTAGAAGTCGTAGAGCACTGCTAGAACGACGTTTTTGAGTTTCAGGGCAATATTTTTATAGAAAGAATATTTTGCTAAAATATTTTTGGATAGACCCTTTCTTACGTTACTTTGACGTTCACTTGTTACGTTATAGTGCTGGGGTCCTGATTATGCACTTTGGAGTTTAGGGCATGCATTTGATTAAAAAATTTTACTAACGAGTTTTTCACTGAAGCATTGCTGTGAAGGCCACTTTTTACATTTTCATCTCTCAGAGGTATGTCATTCTATACCTGTAAGCACAAAACAGTTTCGTCTATTATTATTCAAGGTGAATTTAAAACATCCACTTAAAATCAAGACCAAAATTAGAAAGGGTTCGAAGTTGGTTTGACATAAATATCTCAACTCGGTTGCCTAATTTGAAGAAATTAAAATGGAAAATTCTTAACTTTGTGCTTTGTTCACATAAAATCATAACATGAAAAAATATCTTCCACACACATACATAAAAGTAAACGCCCTCTGTTAATAGCATTATTTAGGGCGTTGTTTTGTTTTTTAAATGGAATTTGTTTTAAAGCAATCTCGTCAATATATTTAAAACCCATTTTTATCGATATTATCGCAAGAGATAGTTCAAGGATTTCTTTACGCAGCTCAATAGTGCGATGGCGCTCGTCGTTTTAAAAAATTTTGATATTGTTCAAATTTTATTTTGCTTTCACTTTAATATTAATTTACATTTTGTTTACTTGTTATCAAAGTTTGACCTATCGGTTGAGAGGCTACAACGATAATAGATATTTTAAACAAAAGGTAGCTTCAAGTATTATCGTTCGTTCTACATTGTCGTGTAAAATCTTTTTTAAAATATTGAAATCGTCTCGCGACGTTGCCAAGTCGTGCTTGGAACAATTTAAACCATTTTGAATATACAAATCAATTAAATATTAGTTTTGTGGAAAAGTCGACAGATGTTTGATTGGTTTGATAAAAGTATATCAGTTAAATAGGAAATATTGAGCAAGTCTTGGGATGAAATTGAGGCAGTTTATTTTAGTATCGATTCGTCTTTTTTTTATATTTTGAGGAAAATTTATATTATACAGTGTAATGAAATACACCACCGCCAATTGTTAATGTGAGTATGAGTTATATTTATCCTTCAATATCATCGTAGTGTTTTAAATTAGTTACTTGGCGAGGTGAAGTTATTGGTGTGTTTTAAATTTGGTGCACTAGGTGTGATTGTTGTAGTAATCGACGTTGTCGTAAAATTGACCGAAATAATATGGAGTCGATAATATCAGTATTAAAATAATTTTTTGGTTTTATCGCGTCGGTCGTTATATTAGTAAGTGACGCGTTTATTTATATTTTTACTGGGAGAATTTAGTAATTTTCCGAGATCACGTTTTATAAATTTAAAATAAAAAAAAAATAATAAAAGTTGAGATTAATCAAATGGAAATAAAATTACAATTTAAATAGTATCGAGAGAGAGGTCGTTAGCTGCTGTTACGACGATATAAGCATCGACAATGATTTCATGTTATATTCGGTGCAAATTATGTGTCGAATTTAATTTTAGAAACATTCGCGTTAGAGTTGTTGCTTGACGAATTATACAATAGTGGTGTTAACAATAAATTATTCGAGTAAATTAATTTTTTTTAAAAGTTGAAAAACTAGTTTTGTATACGAATTGTCGTGCAAAAGTCGTAATCGTTTTTAAAACCAGGTGTATTGGATAACGTGGGTTTTAGGTTTACACACATAGCCGTCCCTCTCGACGACTTATCATCGATCGTAGACTTCCAACCTCGGAAATCCGAACCTGCGGTGGCGGTTATGTGCTTCTCTTGAGCGCTCTGTGCATAAAATTTGGATTTCGTAGGATAAACTTTTTCTCTCGACACACCACGAGTATTATATTTGTGAATGTTCCGTTTCGTGATCTTAAAATTGGCAATGTTGTCGATTTTCTTAAAAAAAAATAAAATAAAATATGTGTATGTTGTATCGCTACATTAATTTGATCGAACGTTTTCGTTTCTTTCTAACACATTGTTTAACCAAATACTCTTAACGTGTTTAGACAGATTAGCCGTGAAGCGAACAGTTTTATAAGAATGGTGTCGTTGCACCTGGTTGCATTGCATTCTTAAGTACAGTCGCCTTCAAAAGTTGCCTTGGCAAGATTCTAAGAATTTTAGTGTCTAAAAAGTGTTGTCCGAGGTCCATAGTTTAGTGTTTTGTGTCTACTACTTTTACTACCGATTGGATAGTTTTTGATTCTTATATGGATTTAATTAAAAAAATTTACGAGGATGCACAAAATTGGACTTATGGTTTCGGAAAGCTTCGCTTTAAATACTCAGGTGAGGAAAATTGGAAAATTTTCACAATTGTCAAAAAATAACTAATTTATTGTTTCCCATTGCTTTAATTGTGTGGATGTCCTAATTCGTAACTACTTATTAGAGGTACCAAATGGGTGTGTTTATATGTGTGGATATTGCTATTTTAAATTTTTCACATAATTCGTACAATTAACACTTTATTTTTAAGTACACAATTGTGAGAAAAACGAAACTATGTAAATTGTAATTGAATAACCGATGTTGGGCCTTGACCTATGTGAT
Source organism: Malthinus seriepunctatus (assembly GCA_963924605.1). Lineage (NCBI taxonomy): Eukaryota > Metazoa > Arthropoda > Insecta > Coleoptera > Cantharidae > Malthinus > Malthinus seriepunctatus. The sequence goes on from OZ004602.1 coordinate 11,063,892, forward strand.
CTTCAACTTAGGTTTTGATAGTGAAGTATCAAAAATGTTTTCTAAACGTTTTAATGTTTTGATGATTGAGTCTTTTGATAGGTGGGATGACGATTACGTCTGAGACAAGTTCGAATTTTCGGAACCTTCCACATAGCTCGTGCTACCTCATTTTGTCTTCTTGAAGTCTAAAGAAAATAGTTTTTTTTTCAGAAGCTAATTGTCCAATTCTAAATTGACAACCTTCTTCAGCATTTTTATTTTTCAAAATAGACTAAAATTTAGGCCCTTATGTTCTCAAATGTCCAACATATGTGGCAGCATTGGAGGAGTAGCAAGAAAAAGTCAACTAATGAGATAGTAATTGTTCGATTGTGTATTTGTTTTGCTCAAAGTTTGCTGATTCGAGCTTTTGTCAAAAATCGTGGAATGTTTGTTATTTCAAAAATTTTCCACTGATTACTCGGCGTTGAGAAAGTTGAAAAATTTGTGGAAATAGCCAACTCACGTTCAAAGTGTGTGGAAGATTTTCTATTGGTATTGGCCTATGGGGGACCTTCAAAAATTATTTCAAATTAATTTAGCATTGCTATTGGCAATTTTTCTTAAATTCATGTCTCGAGTATGTAATATACCTTGAAAATTCTTAATTGATTGTTATTCTTATAATTATTATGTAGGTTAATGATTGAATTTGACTATTAATAGCTAAATTACTAGCTCCAAACTCCAAAGGTTCATAAAGGAAATGTAAATTGATCTTGAAGATGCTGGGTTAAGGTTTGACAGTTTTGGAAACAAAACATAGACACGTTATTTCAATATAGGTTTAAACCCAAGTTTAGCGTTAAGCGGAGCTTTACAACAATTTGGTGCTTTTCTATTGGTTGAAAACCAGTTTAAAGCTACCCTTAGGGTTAAATCTCTATTGAAATACTGGGCGTGACGTGTTCATCCATCTTTCCAAAGGTCTGCGTTTCGCGATCCTGAACCAAGGGCTTTTTCATTTAAATTTTAGCTTTCTATTTGTGTAGAAAAATGAATAGTTAGTCTTTAGCTATCTCCAAACAACATGACTTCTGTGAAAAAAGTTCAAAAATAAGAGTTTTAGATTTTTGATTGTTGAAAATGAAATTTTAATTTCCTTCTTCATTAATAGAAGAACAGCTTTATTTAGTTTTCAAATTTTTGCTTCCACCGATTTGTTAAACCCGGAATCGGAAACTCTAAATTTGGATATATTAGCTGAAAATTTAATTTTCTCTTGCTTTTCTTCATAGATAGAAGAAAACGGCTCTATACATTTTAAGTGATTAGCCAAGGCTGTAGTGACCCATTTTTAGCAATTTAATCTCGCCCTGTTACCGATTTCTTACTCCACATCCTCATCTTTAAGCAGCGACCCCAAATTCGTGTATTTTTAGCTGAAAATTAAAATTTCTTTTGCTTCTTCATCGATAGAAGAAAAAAGGCTCTAAATTGTAAGAGATTAGCCAAGACTTTAGTGACTAATTTTTAGTAATTTAATCTCGCGCTGCTATCTATTTGTTGCCCCAAATCCTCATCTTTAAACAAAGACCCCAAATTCGTGTTTTTTTAGCTGAAAATCAAACTTTCTTTAGCTTCTTCATCGATAGAAGAAAATAAGTTCTAAATTTTAAGAGATTTAAGACGCTTTAGCGACTCATTGGTAATACATAATTTATTTAATCTCGCGCTGCTACCGATTTATTACCCCACATCCTCATCTTTAAGCAAAGGCCCCAAATTTGTGTTTTTTTCGCTGAAAATCTAATTTTCTTTTGCTTCTTCGTCGATGGAAGAAAGAGGGCTCTGAATTTTAAGAGATAAACCAAGGCTTTAGTTACTCTTTTTTAGTAATATGATCTCGCGCTTCTACCTATTTGTTACATCTTCATCTTTAAAGAAAGGCCCCAAATTTGTGTTTTTGAAGCTGAAAATTAAATTTTTTTAGCTCGTTCTTCGATACAAGAAAAACGGCTCTAAATTTTAAGTGATTAGCCAAGGCTGTATAGTGACCCATTTTTAGCAATTTAATCTGGCGCTTTCACTGATTTGTCACCCCACACCCCATCTTTAAGCAAAGACCTTAAATTCGTGTTTTTTTAGCTGAAAATCAAATTTTCTTTTACGTCTTCACCGATAGAAGAAAAACGGCTGTAAGTTTTAAGAGATTAGTCAAGGCTTTAGTGACTCGCTTTTAGTAATTTAATCTGGCTCTTCTACCGATTTATTACCGCACATCCTCATCTTTAAGCAAGGACTCCAAATTCGTGTTTCTTAGCTGAAAAATAATTTTTTTTTGCTTTGTTTTTCATCAACGGTCCTAAATTTCTATAAGGGATTATAGCTAAGGCTGTTAGTAGTGATCCATTTTTAGCAATTTTCACCGAGTTTTGAACCCCTCATCCCCATCTTTAAGGAATCTTTAAGTATTTTTTTAGCGGAAAATTAACTTTTTTTTAAAAAAACGGCTCTAAATTTGAAAAGGTTAGCCAAGGCTGTTGTAGTGAATTTTCAATTTGAGCTTTGACAGATTTTTTTTAACCCCGCATCTGTATCTTTTAATCAACAACGCCAAATGCATCTAAGGTTGTAATTCGATAGTTTTTGGATTATGATTCTGACAGACGAGCACTAATGTCGAGTTTCTCTAACGTTATGGATCCATAACATTCCACAACTTAACTACAGTAGGCGCTCGGTAATGTGAACTAATAAAAACAGAGTGTGTTCACACTAGCGAATTTTTCATACTATTGAATAGGCAATAAAGGCATGAAAAATAGACACAATATAGCGAATTTTTAATTTTTTATTAGGGTTTGCCTACACAGGTGACTGCAATACCATATTATTTGACTAAGTTAGTAACACTAATAGAATCATGCATTGTTCATTGTCAAGAGATCAGCAGTGTTCACTCTATAGAACCACTAATACAATTTGTTTTTGTGTTCACATTACCGAGCGCCTACTGTATTTTTATTGTTTGAAACCGGTTTTTGAACACTTAGGGATTAGATATATCCATTCGTCAGTACATAACTATCTTTAGAGAAACTCAACATCAATCTGAGATTTCTATTTTTCGTTCTTACGACTCCTTCACAAGAACGTGGGCCTACTGTTAAGCTTACACCCTACACGTGGGCCTACTGCCACATCTCCATTATTCGAAGCACGAATTTAACAAAAAGGCGCTTTAATTATTATATTACACAAGGTCTATAATTCTCTGTTGGTTAATTCATCCATCCTTCCCCTCCGACAGTAACGTTATGTTAACTTGAATAGATGGGAAAGTGAAAAAAATGGTAAATAAATTGAAAACCGTAATTTTTGTTAATGTTTGTTGTTACACACTCGTAAAAGACGTTTTTTGTACAAAATTTCTCAACAATTGTTACGCGAAGTAATATCTTTTTATTGGAGTTTCGCAAACTTGGCTTTAAAATACATTTGGCAAAGAGAATCTAGTCGAATGGGCGTTCTTGTTTGTTGATTCATATTATATGCGTGGGGTTATTTGTGGTATAAAAGAGAGGCATAAGGATAGATTATTTCGATACGTGTCACTCGTACAACAACACAAGGGAAACCTCGTTCACACGGCAACATTGTTAGCCGAGCAATGAACTTAAAATCAAACTCTCCTCAACAGACAACCTCGTCGTCGTCGTGCATATTGCGAATTTTAGGTCTCGTTTTTGTGATTTGCGTCTTTTAATCATCGCGTCGCGTTAGCATTTTGTTGTCGCGGAGGCTTGATGATTTTGGGGTGCGATAAGCTGCTACTTTGGAAAATTACACTACAACTCCCTTTTAGTAAATTTGCGCGCCTGAGCACGATCATCTAATCTCGTTTCGGGACTAGTTGATTCGATAATTTTCTACTATACTAGTAGGCCATTTTGAATGTATTTTCCCGTTCGGTAAAAATTTTTTTTTTAAATTAAAAAAAATCGTACGACTCGGGTACAAATTGGCTTTTTTGTTGCCATTGTTATCAGTGTTACAAATGTAGATCGTGTTATCAGTTTATTTGTGCACGGCATACTAATCTATAAATATGTGTACATAAATGTGATTTCATAACTGCTCATAAAATGAGTTTGTATGCTAGGTTAATTGTTTGAGAAGGGAAAAAATGTGGCGAATTTGCAAATTTTTTCTTATACTCGTAGTACTGAGATATAGGTACAGAGCGTACGTCTCTTTGTGTAAATTTTAGAATTGTAATATCGGATGGGAAGTTTCGAACCGACACGCAGATCGTGGGGTCACCGCGTTTCTGCCCCTCACTTGAGATGCTCATCGACATTTCCAACTGATCAATAAGTAAAGTGGCGAGTAGCTTTATCCCCGTATGTGTGTGGCTGTAATATTAATTTTGTATGCTTGTTTACACGTTAGCGCGCTCTGTTGCTCCAAACCATTTGAATAAATTGAAATTTTTTTATTGTTGTTGCTACGTTATTCCAATGAGCAGAGCGAGGATCAGTTTTTTTTGATGCCACGTATGGTTTGACGTGCGTAATCTCTCGCGAGAACAACTCAGTATGAATGTTTTGTCTTGTTTTTATTCAAAAGAAAAAGTTTTGAGAAGAGCGTAATTTCACGAGAAAAACTCAAATCACTTCCACCATTTTAATTATTTTTGTTGCACTTTTTGTTGGGAACGACGCAAAATTTATTTTTGCCCAATTGTGCTGGAAGTTGCGAAAAGCGACGAATGTTTTTCACGTCTTAATGCAAACTTTTTTAATTATTCATTAGTTTGTTTATTTCGAAGTTATTTTCACAAAACACAACTCATCCATTTTTTAACACATTTTCTAAGTTCACAATTTTTTAAAAAATCTTGTTCGTCGTGAAAGTTGTTAAATAAGTCGGAAAAATGGTTGTCACAAGTAATTTAATTTAATTTTAAAAACGACACTCATTTAAAAAAAAGAAGTAGAACATTTAATGAATATTAATAAATTTCTATTCGCATACAAGTAACAGGTTTTCCTTCCCCAAATGGCATAACTTGGAAGACGCGCGCGATATTCCAAATAATTCCGCTACGATAGTTTCTCGTCGATCCACTCTAATTGCATTCTGCAGGTTTACGGATTGTTGACCGTGTTGTTGAAAGTGAAGGTAAGCCGGATAACGGTGTTCGTCTCTCTCTCTTGGCTACGTGTTGATGAAGTGCGGTAAAATTTTCATCTAAATTGACATAACGAGTGCTTTTGTAATTTAAAAGTTGCACATTGCATTGTTGCCAAAAAATTGTCCAAGATTTGATAAAATTGAAGTCGCGTTCGAATGCCGTCGGATAAAATGTTGTAGGCGACGAGCGTATTAAGAGCGAGCGACTAGAGGATACACGCGCACCAAACCACAGCCACAACACGAATGACGGTCGCATGAATGCGAAAGGAAAGGGAAACAACATTCGTAGCCGCGACGGCATGCGCGACGTTTACTTACGGAGCGCCAGCTGATCGCTAAAGGCTGTGTTGCCGGAGCGATGGCCCCGATGAATGGCATTGCAAGGTCTGGTTCGGTGCAGTGTAGTGTGATGTAGATATGTCGGGAGTGGCTGCTTTGGAAGAGCTTCTGAAAGCTCTGTTAACAGCTCATTATTGCTACCACCAGGTACTTCGAACATTTTATTCCTGTTCACCACGTGCTTTGCGCCACCGCCTGACCTAGTCTCGATGTCATCGATTGTACAACCAGACAGACTGTGTCTAATGAGTTTCTCTAGTGCATCCGACTTTTAATTTTTTTTTTAAATTAAAAATGCACCTTTTTGAAACGACCGGAACTTGGATACTTCCCCGACCTTTTTCGAATTATAAAAAAAAACAGGTTGGACTACTGGTAATTTTTATTCATAATTAACCCTTGACCGTTAAAGCTCGTGAGAACTTTAAAATATTTAATCTCTTTACACTGTTTAAGCAGTTAGTTTTTGGCCGATTGCCAGTTCTTCCTCCATTTTGTTTGCATTCTCTTGGACAAATTGTACCGATATAATGTACCTTACTTTGCTCGAGTATTATGTCGCATGCTCGGTGTGATCGTGTGGGATGATGGTAGGTACACTCTCGGTAGCAGCTGTTCTGTTCTTTCCGGTTATGTTTTGTTAGTAGTCGATTTCTAAGGTTCCCCCTTGTATGTGTTTAGTTGGAAGGTTTATCTCGACTATAATCGAGTTTATTTCCTTCGAGCTTTGTTAATGTAATGTGCGCCGCTAGGTTGTCATGTTTTCTAAAATCGCGTTTATTTTGGTGTGTCGAATAAAAGCGTTTTAATGATGACTTGGAAATTGGTAAGTGTAATGCGCGCTTTAAAATTTATTTTATACATCGGAAGCGAAATAGAATAGATGTGTGGCGACGTTTATATATCTTAAGGTCGTCGGAATAGTAGGCAGGGGTGTTCAAATCTTCTCTACGAGAAGTGGAATAATCAATATTTGCACCCTTCTTTGGTATCAATCTTCTCACGAACTTCATCCTAAATTGGTATTTTTAGTTCAAACCTCGCCCTTGTTACGGTTTGTTGTACGTTGTTAACTCTCGCATCGAATAATTCGGTAGTTTTTTTCATCCAACTTACGTATTGTGCAGTTTTTTTTTATTACTTTCACCTCGTTTTTTTGCAATATTAATAATGAGGCGCTCTATGGGAGAATCTTCGATTTATAAACAACTCGTTAAATAACCAAATAAGGTTTTTAACGAGTGTAATTTTTGCAAATTGACTCGATAGGTCGATTTTTCGTGCTCCAAAGCCGATTATTATGTTATTAAACGTTTTAGAAAATGACGAATTGTTGCAGTTGGGACAAGTATAGTACATAACTTTCCCAAATGGTGAGGCTCTTCGCAAGTTACTGTAGTTAAGCAGTGTACAGGTCGATAACCTACATTATTAAACATTCTATTATATGTCTTGTTGTACCTGGTTGTGGAATGGTCACAGTGCTCGCACTCTCAGTCGCACCACTCAGATCAAGGAGGCGTATTATCTTTTCTAAAAATATATCGTACTGGGTGAGTGGCGTCAGCATTCTGATTGATTAGTTAGCTTAGCATAGGGAAAATATTTTGAACTAAATAGTGAGATATCGTAAGTTGATGAAATCGTCGTTGTTTAGTTATCGATTCCGATATTCTACTTTCAAGTTGATATATTTATAATTTTTTAACTAAATTCCTTCCAAGTCTCTGTAGTCAGTTGCGATTAGGCTATGACCTCGGTGTGCTTAACTTGTGTCGCATTGTTTTCAAATGACGTTTATTTATTTTTAATACAAATTATTAAAACTAACGATTAATTTTATTCCTTATAAAAGCGGTATGTTTCTTTTTCAAATACCATCGAAAGTAAAGTAGTTCGTCACCCCCCTCCTCAATTATTTATTTTTTTAAATTACATGTACAATTTCTAATTTAATTAATCGCTAATATAGAAAAAAAAATTAAACCACACACGTATCACTTTTTTGCAATTTGAATAATTTAAATTTTTTTTAAGGTTATAAAGTTTTGTGAGTTCAGCAGCTAACTTCAATTAGGTTGACATTTAGTTCTTGTGTGCCTTGTAGGCAATGTTGTAGCGTAAACACGCAAACAATTAATTTACGTCATCGTGAACTTATTTAGATTGCGAAACGTTGCCAATTAACACAAAATATGCAACATTCACTTTAAATATACATACTTTATTTTTTATATCAGTTTAATCGGTTTAAATATATCTTCGGAGCAATATCCAGAGTTGGACTAAGATTGACTTTATTTAAAAATTATTTACTTCGTTTAATTTGACAACTAATACTCACGTGGTTCAGAATCACAATATTCATTGAAATGTCCCTACCTGGCCCTTTGGACGTTCCCTGGTTATTATTTCTATTGACTTCCCTACGAAGCTATCGGCACCAGCGGGGGCGCTACTCATTGTAGTTTATTTACCCATTATTTCATTTCCTAAGCTTTTTTTGCACGACATTAATTTTGTAAATTCATGTCGATATTGACATTTTAAAAGGTGCTTCAGGTGTTAACGTAGGGCAAATAAGGACTATCCAATTTAAAAAAAAATTTATTGTCATCGTTTATTTTTATGGGTAATAAAATGTTTTAAATTGTCCCTGATGAGAAGGTGATAAATTTGAAATCAATTTGTTATAATCTAAATTAATTAATTGAGATACCTGCGTTCAGATTTGATGTACTTCAGAGACTTGGAGTATCTACTGAAATCGTTGTAAACGTATAGACTATAGATAACACCATCTAATAGTACGAATTGAACAGTGATTGTAATCTAAAACCCTTTCGATATGTTTCTTTTGAATTTTACACTACATACAGCTACCACTATAGTGCGCTCATTAACGTTTGGTCCGGGTCCTTTTACAACCCGCTGTACGCTGTTGGTACACCCATTTAAATAAAATTCCCTAAGAACGTTTTGTATATCACTAATTAATTATTTAAATAATTTGGAGATTTTTGTTTTTGGCCAAACTAAAAAATCCTGGCGGGTATGCAACCCAACGTACACGTACCATACTTTAATGACCGCACGGTATAAAGCTCTTGATAAACTAATTCCGGCATTAAAAACATGGAAACGTCAAACTAATAATTAATTATGATTGGTCGAACACAAGTAGGCAGGTCGAATTAATTAAATTTCAAAATTAAAATTTTATACTATCTGTCACTGAATTAATCGGTGATTTGATAACTTGTGTGCTTTAAAGAATTCACTGGTTATTAATTTCTCTTACTAAATTATTGGTTTCATGTCTGTTTATCTGTCTGCATGCTTGCACAATCATCTATCGGTTTGTTTACCCGTCCGCATATCTGATTTTATTAACTCATGGGCTTAAAGAAGTTCTAGAGATGAATTGTGTTTGTCTGCTTTATCTGTCGATCCGGGTGTCTGTCGTCTGAATACTTATGCATTCTCATCTACCTGTTGATCGACATGTCTGTATTGAATAAATAATACCCCCTACTCTACCAGGAAAGAGCCATTTAGCTAATAATATGAATCACAAAATGGACGAGTAAATATAGCTATTTCCAGTCAAGTTCTTCAATAGAAATGGTTGCTTATACTCCCACTTATAAGGGAAGATCATGACAGCCAATGATAATGTAAACTCGACGGAGTGAGTGAGTCATTTATGGTTTTATAAAATGTCATTTCCGTCGCATTTTCTCTTATGTTCTTCCAGATGTTTTATGTTCTAAGACATGTCTGAGATTTGCGAAATTATTAGTTTCGTAATTTTTAGAGCCAAAATTGATATCTGAAGTTTGTGTGTCTACCCATCTGTTTGATGTCCACCTGTTGGTGATTTCAGTAACCCAAGAAGCGTATTAATTTAAAACAATTGTGGCTCTATGAGGTCGTTCTAGAAGACATTAAAAAACTTATTTTGGGAGATCATTGGTTTCAGGACTTGGAGACAAAATGTATGCCTGTCTATATATGTATCTATCTACCTAATACCAATGTGTAACGATCTGTTTGTTCACCTGTCTCTCTGTCATCGGTCTGAGATTTCAGTAGGTAGCTGATAGACTTAAAGGAGTTACTGAGCATTGCTTTCAGAATTTATTGAGGCAAATTTTATGACCGTCTGTCTTATCTGTCTACCAAGCTGTCTGTCTATCTACCGAGCTGTCTGCCTGTTTCTTTATCAGTTAGTCTGTCTTATCTGTCTATATATCAGGGGGAATGATTTAACGTTTAAGCAAACCGTTTGAGCATTATGATGAATCCGTTTTAATAATTGATAATGGAAATTTTTAACTTGAAAATCTAGAGAACTTAAGGTGGAAAGTTCCCCTTTAGTAGGTAATTCTTCATTGACGAACGAAGCGTACGAAAACAAGAAATTTGAAACGTCTTTTCAGTTTTGATGTCTTTGCGACTGCCTTTTTGGCAAGAAAGTAAGCTGTCCTTGAATGGTAGGCAATTGTATACCGAAATTAGCCGAAATACGAACCAGCTAAACTAATTCTGAAAAAGTATGAAAACTTTTGGACGATTTTTTTACAAAAATTTAAAATATAAACATGGTTGTAGTGCGGTACAGCGGTATTTTCATTCTTTTACTTGATGATACGCTTCACAAGCATGACACTTGTAAGCAATTTTAATCAATTTTCATTTCATATTTGTAAAGCTAAGTATGTATTAATAATTTAAAAAAAAATGCCTTGTACCGCACTCTAATACACCTTGCACTTTAGTTTGCAAAAAATTTTTTTTGAAAACTGACAAATTACGGCGGAATTTAAGGTGGCCGAACTCATTAAAATTAGTAGCGGAGCTTACCCCCTTAACTGCAAACTGAATTCTAAACAACGACTTGCTATAATTTACTTAGAAAGAAGGTCGTATTATCCATAGCAGGATGCAGCACTGCTTTCCGACGATTGTACTGTTGACCCTGCCGCATTTGGGACGTAAAAAAAGTCAAACGTCTTGTAAGAAAAGATGAATTTTTTTTAATAACGGCTCTGCAAACAGATGGGACTCTATTCGGCGAATTGATCATTTTGGTCTATGAGACTAAAGTCCTACCGACTTTATTAGCGAGCTGAGGGGGCGTGGCCAGCGCGGTCATAGATTTTGAAGTACACTACGAGTTAAAAGTATTTCAGTCGCTAAATTTGACAAGTAACTGTCACTAAAATTAAATGTAGATTAATATTAAGACAATGAATTTGAAAAGTTTGCAATTAGCTAAAAATTGATTAATAATTAATTACATAGGTACTAGTTATAACAAAACTATCTAAAGGAAAATACGGGGGGTTATTCACTCTCTGCAGTTAATGTACAAAAATTTAGCTGTCAACGGTAGTCTTCTGCAGTCAACTGCAGTCAGTGTACAAGTTCAGAACAGTGGTTGACCGGGACTCGGGAAATTGTTAAAATAAATAATGAAATTATTTAGTGACCAAGAAGTATGTGTAGTAAGCGGACAACTTACTGTCATTTTGAAAGGTTTATCATAACCTAAAATATAGTTGTAGATACACGCGACTTTTAGCTATGCTTGTACTTAACCTGAATTCTTGAATATGATTGGACGAATCTTTTCCCGCAAAAAAATATTTTAAATAAAATTATTTTAGTTGACATATTTTCATATTTTTGACATATTTTTACATCAGCGCTGCAAAACGACCTCGGAGAGCAGCACTGCAACTTGTTATTTGTAACCTGATCTTTATTGAACAAATTGGGACATCGAGGGTGCTCGGTCTATCTATAAAATTATCTAGGGTATCACAAGTAGACGTGCATGCCCCTGAACCTTTTGAATAACCTTTAGCTCAGTCTTTCGGATTTGGTGCAAGTTTTCTGAATAGTTATTAGGTTTGTTCCTACAAAGCTCGAACTAGTTCGTAACTGGGCGGAGTGTGCGCAGATTGAAATTTGTATTGCAAACTTCAATGTGCGCATGCTCTGTTCAGTTCTGAACCGTTCTGAACTGGTTCGATTGTTTGTAGGAACAAACCTATAAAATGGTGTGCATACAGATCATTATTTTAAAATATATCGGACTTCTTCTAGCGAATGAACGAGCAGACATAGAAAGAATGTGGTTTAGTCTGGATATGTGATGAAAGATTGAACTTTTGTCAAAAGAGTGAATGAAGTATGTTTTCCTAAAATTGTATCTATTGAAAGGACAACTTGGTTGGACTCGAAAATTAATATTAAATCGTGTGCTAGCTTCTTGATATTGAATAGACACGACTTGAATTTTATGCTCGGTAAGAGCACTTTGCTCTTCTGCCAGTGAAGTATAGTAGTGAATATTGAGCTCCAAGCATGTAGTAATAATATGCCGTTCGATTCGATTTAATGACAGTTTTTGAAAATAATCGATTACCTATACATACACACAATATTAAAATAATGGCTACTTTCTCGATTCTAATGTTTAGTTCAAATAGCTGTAATTTTTTTCTCTTGAGGAAGGGAGTTCCCTAATGATGTCTACGGCAGAAACCTTACAAATTTGCTCCATACCATATACTCAACAGTCGTCATAAGCCATTTTTATAAAGTTTATATTTAGTGCACTTTATTCTTCTTCGGTCATCGCATTATCGACTTTAAGTGGTTTTTAAGAATTTTTGTAATTAATTTCGAAGATGCCATCACAGTTTATTAAAGTATAGCGGTATATTTTCATTGACTCCATCAAACTCGTAAGTTTTGTTTTTACATGTTTTGATCTAAGTCGATGTACAAACACTTGTCGTACTTGTGATATAAAACCGGAATACTTTTTTTTTTCTAATAACATAACGCTATCGATACTCTTTTGACTTTGTTAATAATGTTAATTATGCACATTATTAAATGATCCGACTATAATTTACAATGTTGCCAAGTTTACGTATTAACGGTTTTAATTAAGTTTTAGTCTTTGTTATTAAAAAAATTATATTCTTGAGCTTCTTAAGTTGTGATTATTTTGTAGAGAGGTTCAATGACTTGACGTTTCTAAATTTGTTACTATATTTATTGCTCGGTTACATATTATAAAACGTACTTATTAAAATGGCTGTTCTTCAACTTTACAAATTGATTTTGCTAAACGGTCTCGTTTAAGAAGAATGTATTGTTAATTGGGTCTCACAGGCGGATTTAAATAAATTTATTGGGATCAAAGAGTTAGAAAATGTTCAATTAAATTGCACGTTTTGTAAGGGATCGCTCTGATGGAGGAGAGTATTCTTGGATGATCCAATAGAGGAGTTTTGCGCATATTGGGCGATTGTGAGGAGTACTGTGTTTTGTAATCGTAGCTTGAAACGAAAATCTTCTTCCTGGGCTGATGAGAATTTTTTTGATCCAGCACCATTTATTCAGAAAAGTGGAAAACCCCAATTCTTCTACTTCCATCTTTCTGTTGTGCTTCGTAGGTTTCCTATCTCATGGTTAACCCATGTTGGTTATATTTCGAATCTTTTCTAAAGTGTCCAAACTTAGCCTATTTGTCATGGCGACTTACTACTTAGATTCCAGTGGTAGCTTTTGGTGGGGTCATTCTGACCCCGTAAGAATGCTTCCTAATAGTATTGTTCTTCCTGACAATGTTTTGTTGGATTTCACTTCAATGCTCCAACTCCTCTAAGCCATTTCATCATTATCTATTTTTTTGTTTTTATAATTATTTTGTTGTTTATACTAACGACTTTTTTTATGTTAATAAAAATTTTTTTTTAAATAGCTCATTTAACATTGACATTTTTAATTGCAATTTTATGGAATTATTTATGCAAAATAAAAATTGTAGCCTTGCAGTACCTATTTGATAATTAAGTTAAAATTTTTAATTCTACTTTGTAAAATGGTGAAACTCGTGAAACAATATTTATCACTATATCGTCGCTAAATTAATTCTTATTATAAACCTTGGACAAATAAAACCAATGCCATCAAAAATTGTTTTGCTGTCTGATGTGACGATTTCTGTGTTCGATAAAATTTTAATATTGTTTTTTGTTGTTCAGGATATTTATTTAAGTTGTTACATGGCTTTTCATACAATAATTTTAGTGATTGTTGATGTGTTACGTTTGTATCAAAAATGGGAGCTTCGAGTTTGAATATTTAGTAAGTTTTTGAAAATTTGAGTTGGTATCAGTGGAATAACTAATTTTAGGATTAATGAGATGTCTTCCGAGTCCGAGTCCTCTCAATTAGATCCTCTTTTTGGCTTTTTAAAAATTTGTGTCATTGATAAAGCTATGTGTTTTCTTGATCGGTGGTTTTTAATGGATTATTTTTGATTTATGTTAATGTCCAGATCTTCAGATCATGGTTCTTCTCTATACCACTTTTGGGCTCATAGATAATATTTTGAAATTTTGTATAACGACCGAAAGTAACCGCTTCTCTCTCAACGGGAGATAAAGTAACTTTATCATGAGCTACGCTGTAAACTGACGACGTTCGAGATTATTCGAATTTGATGGATAGCACACAGTTGGCATGTAGGTTTTCAATAATTTTTCTGTGGTACATAAAGTAGCTTTATGAGCCCAGGGAGGGTCAGTAATCTTACAAGGGAGGAAGTAACAGTTTAATCCCGAATTAGACATTCCGATTTTTCGCTATAGCTTCACATTTATATGATTCAATTATCGATTAATAATTTTTTTTTAAATAAAACTACACGATTTTGACATAATCTCTCTTGCCTTGGAAAACAATAGAAAATCTAAAACGTCAAAATTAAGATTATTTCAAAAATTGTTATTTGGTTTGTGTCTCTAATGGCAACTGAGCTAATTGCTATTGACAACCAACTAGAGGGAGCCAAATGTATACTTTTGAAAAAATGCAAGATAAACTATGAAAAGCTTCATTCTCTCCCTTGCTTGATTACTGCTCTAAGCTACGCCTCCGACATTAAAAATGTCATCTGCGGAAGGGTACACATTCTTCCCTATTCGTATAGCTATTTTTTTAATTCATTCTACTGCTTGGTTCTTTTGAACTGATACATTTTTTTAATGAACTCTCGCTTTGTGTTTTTGTAACAAAACCACTGCACTGCATTCATGTTCACTTTGTTTATTAATAACGAACGTGTAGGTGTAGATACTGACTTCAAACTATACTCTAAAGCTCCACCAACCACTTTTGCGTTACGGAAAATATGTCAACTAAAATAATTTTATTTAAAATATTGTTTGCGGGAAAATATTCGTCCAATCATAATCAAGAATTCAGGTTAGGTACACACATAAGGTCTGTTCGTTTGTCTTGCACTAACTTACTCCAACTTGCTCCAACTTATTCCTGCTCTTGACGAGGAGTAGAAAATACAAAGTCTGTTCTTTTGCCTGGCACTGGTTGCTCGGAACCATGTTCGTTTCTACATTTCGTACTCCTAGTCAAGAGCAGGAGTAAATTGTAGTGAGTTAGAGCAAGTTAGAGTAAGTCAGTGCAAGACAAACGAACAGACCTATAGTTAAAAGTCGTGTGTATCTACAACTATTTTAGGTTATGATAAAACCTTTGAAAATGACAGTATAAGTTGTACTTTTCAAATTCACTATCTTAATATTAACCTGTACGCAATTTTATTGACAGCTACTTGTCAAATTTAGTTAATTTTACTTTTAACTTGTTAGGGTACTTCAAAATCTATGACAGCGCTGGACACGCCCTCTCAGCTAGCTAATAAAGCTGGTGGGACTGTACTACAGCTTATTTTTCTGAACTTTCCAGTAACTTCGCAGGGTTGTTGAATTCAATACACTTCTTCTGTATTTATAGGCAACAGTATCTTAAGTCGGGTCTATACTTGTTGCACCATCACGTTGCATTATTCCGTATCATAATTCGAAGTCGTCTTGATCGCTCACTTGTATATCTTTTGCTATCATATCAAATAAGGGATGATAATTATGCAACGTAAGTGACCCATTAGTCTGTGCATACATTTGTTGCGCCAGGACAGCCCTTTGCTGTAGTGTGCAGTTCCTAACTGCGGACAGCTCCTCCTGTTTTGATCTACCGATACGATAGAAAAAAGAGCCATTGCCACGTTGCGCCATCTCGTATGTGTTCGCAATGGTGGGAAGATACGTGGTTTTATGCAAAAAGTATGGCTTTTAAAATATTGATATTTAAGAACGTATAGTAGACAAGACGATTCTTCTTTAACCTCCTGACGCGCAGGCAATCGTTTTGTTGCAAAAAAAACTCTGATTTCAAATCGCGGAAATATGCGAAACTCCCCTCATTTAGGGAAATTGTGCCAGAAAGTTGGTTATCTTTTTTAAAAGTTTACCTAGCTCAATATACAACTCATTCCACTAATGTTACAGGGGCACTAAGCTTACAAAAGCTCTGAGGGGACGTGTGTGGGGGAGGAAGATCACACATTGTACAGAGTGGGTAAAATTGAACGTTTTCATAGGAGAATTCGGTTACTATAAGGCGGCTGTCAGACAGACGTTTTTCAGCGACCGTCATAGACCGACCAAAATTTTAAAGCCGTGGTTTTTAATATCATTAATAGCCACACAGCATCGACAGTCATTGATAATTCGATAATGGTCACTATCGCCAATCGCTGACGATTGATCGTCTGTCTGACAACCGCCTAATAATATTCAAAACCATGTGTCTAAAATTGTAGTCGGTCTATGACGGTCGCTGCAAAACGTCTGTCTGACAGCCGCCTATAAGAATTAAAGAAAAACCGATAGCCCATGCTCGATTTCTTTGCTTGAGAAAGTAATAATACAAAAATCAAAATCGATTTTGATCGATATATCCCTTATTTATCAAAATTTTTTATAATCTTTTAAAGCTACACTTTTTAAGGCATTCGTAGTCACACGTCAAATGTCGCTGGTCATGCTGTTATATAGTCCAGTTTATTTGAAGATGCGTTTTTAACACTTACCGGAGCAAACCTAAAGTTAGTTAGAAATGTCAAGACAATGCAGTTAGAGACTATTTTAATTTGGCATCCCTATACAGAGTTGTCACATTACATTTTAATTTGTTTGAAATTTAGCTTGATAATCAGTGGTGTGTTGTAAGCAACCGGTTATTTATAACGTCAACGTTGAGTCGTTGAACGAAGCTGGATATGTCTGTTGCATTCTGTTGAATAAAGAAAAAAGACTCAACGTTAGGGTTGTATTATAACTGGTTGCTTACAAGTTTACAACACACCACTGAATGTTGGTGTGTGGCAACGTGGCAACCCTGGACTGTCATTATGAAACTTCAAGAACGCATATTTAGATTAATTGGGGTATATTAACAAAAAAACGTAATGTTTTGTTGCGGGTTCTTATGAGCTTTGGTGGCACTTGTCAGTAGAAATTGATAGAATTTTTTTTATAGAGTTTTGACACTTCAATATTATAAATATTATTGATTTTAAGCCAAAAACCGTGTCTTTTCTGTGTCTGATAACATAAGAACTCATGAGTATGTGCGTTTCTAATTGCATAAGAACTGGCACAGTGCACAGCACATATTTGTTACGATAACAAGAACATCGTAAGATTTTTTTACAAAATTTGAACTACAGTAGCGTCTAGAGTCTAGATAGTCTGGATCAATAAAAACTAATTCAATCCGAATTACCAAAGCTTTAAAAAATGTTAGACCAGTGTCATTTTATACATTTATTTCTGCTGGGTGACACCAGCTTAACTGTCATTACACATTAGCAAATATTAATTATTTGGCGCTCGTAATAATTTATTAACTTTTTGTTTCTTTCAAATAGATTTATTTGCTACCTAAAGTAGCTTTTATCATGGAATATCCCAACCGAGAACTTTCAGTTTGCCTTACAATTTCCACGTTTTCTAACTGCAGCAGCAGCTGTCTACGAAGAAGTCGCATTTTTCCACAAAAAATCTTTACTTTGTAGGAAACAGATTCTGAATTGGTATAATGCTGATGGTTCACAAATTTCTGGTGGTGCAGTACTTGGCTCTGCTTAATAATCACTGCAGTGGCGTAACCAAGAGTTTGGGGGCCTTCCCGGAAAATCCAGAGTGGGATTTTCAAGTTACACGATTATTTATGACTCCTTGCTGTTGAGTCAGATTTTGTATATTCCCTTCGTCGTCAAATTTTATGTCACCGAGCTCTTTTCTTTCTAAGAAGTTCAGTGTAAAACTGCCCTTAGATTACCACGCTTTTGCTTCTTGCGCCGATTCAGTAGTAACAAGTTCGTGTGACATGTAGATCATGTCAAATGGTTCTAAGGGCCGTTTTACAAGGACTAAATGTCATACGTGGGTGCAGAAAGTGAAAGCACATCAGGAATCTAAGTTTGCTTTGCCCCTTGAGTTGATTTAGGCTCTAAATTTAGTTCATGGAATATGTTCCTTAGCCAGTGCTTTTTGGGTTAACTGAACGAAGTGCGGACGAACTTTAGCGTGAAGATGAATCGCGCTGATGATTGATCGTCTTCGTATTTTTGACTGAAAATGGGTTTAACTTTTTGTGACGGCAGTTGACATATTCCAGTAATATGGAATATTAATTTGCCAAATGTTCATGGGGATTTCCCGAAGATATTCGTGTATTGAGCCTTTTCTAAACTTTTGATACCAGAATCTTCTAGATAGATGATAATCCATAGTGTATATCTAGATCTACTATTAAAAAAAAGCTAATGTTCTATCAATAAATTTTTCTTCTTTCAGGAGGAAAATTCCGTATTAATGAAATAGTACTTCTCTCACTCTCACATGAATTGTGATTTCTGAAGATGGGAACTACATTTTGCGACTGACTCTAATTTTTATTGAAAAATCCTTCCTATAGTCAAAATATTTTACTTTAACGTTTGGTTGCGTAAAAAAAGAATTATATTTTAATCCGAGAATTAGATTTGCAATCCTTTGATATGGCAACGTTACACACTGTAATGTCAAAGTTTATGATGTTTGTAAATAGATATGAAAATCTGAGGTTAAGTTCTTTTTGTGTTGAACTGTGAAAACAGTTTGTCAAACTTCGATATTTTTAGTTATTTAATGTGTAACGCTGCCATATCCAAGGATTATAATTCTCTTTTATGCAACCGAGCGTAGAACTTTTTAAAATCTGCAAAAATCAAGAGCGGTTTTGTTAACATATTGCTAACATAGATATTTTGATTGTAGTGGATTGTAGGGTATATTTGGTCAATTTTCAAGTCGTGATCCGCACACCACACGTATTGTTTTGTACAGAATGTTTTTAGTACTTGATGTGGTTTTTAATACGCTTTCGTATAAACGATGTTTATATCCGGTACCATCTTAATCTCTGATGATGTGGTTTCAGTTAAGCGTTATCACTTACAATGTCACTAACACATTACAACAACTATAAGGCAAATTAATAATTTCAACCGGTTTTTATTGAACTATAGCCGTTCAAAAGTTAAAAGTTTCTGTAGGTATCCTTTGCACATTGCTTTAAAATTAAAAATTTAAACAACTGTAAAATTTGGCGTAAATTAAAAAGATTGTGATTTTTGTAGGTGTTGTAGTTACAATCTGTGTGTGTGTGTGGCACATCTTTTCGTATCAAGCACGAGTTAATTTCGGATTGTGACGTTATAAAATACCTAAATGAATTTATTAGTGGAAAATATTAAGTGGAAAATGCTCCCTACGATAGTAATAATTTGGTTGCATTTTAAATTATTATTAATGACTCATATCATTCGTAATAAACTATTGTGTTAGTATGGTTCGAATATTTTTTTAAGTGGGTATTTTAGTAAATATTTGCAAGTTAAAGTCGTACAAAAGTGATATTGACTTTTGAGTATTATGGTAGTATTGGGAATATTGTCTGAATTAAGAATCAAGGCCGTTTATAAATAAACGTCCAATGGATTGTTAGACGATATTAAATAACGATTTCTTACTACCTGTACGTAGGTATTAAAATTAATTTTTTTAACTAAATATTTACTACCACTAAATTATGTATTATTGTGTATCGACTTCATATTTTAACAATGAAGTAATGAAACTGTAAGGTTAATCGTGCCGTTACTAAAATGGTAAAAAGTTTACGAATATGTATTCTACCAATAATAAACTATTATCGATAATTTCTCAATCGTTTTAAAATGCGCTTGTAATAATATTAGTCGACCTGTAAAACTTAGCCCGGCAACTAAAACTCGCATTTGCGTATGATTGTTATGTTTATCATAAACTTTTGTAGGTACATCTCATTTTGTTTATTAACGGAAAATTTTCAATTTTTTTTGCAGATGTCAGCTGGATCCCAAATACAGATGGCACCGCAAACCACCGTCAATGCAACGCAGCCCGTACATAGCCAAGACTCCAATATGAGTACAGGTGAGACGATTAAAAATTAAAAATTCTCGTCCAACTCGAAGGTTTTAAATTATTAAATACGATGGAAATGAATGCAGATGGATAATAAGCACTTATGACAATACCAAACGTCTTGGAAGACACGTCACTCGCTTATTATCCTCCCCTAATATCGTCGCTATATCTTACAAACTAAAATACGAACTCAATTATCGTAATTTTTCTATAAAAGATAATTTGTTTGAATATCAAATTAGAATTGATTTTCTTTTATATAATGTGGTTCTCTTTTTTAATTCTTATTGAACTGTTTAATGAGGTTTGATATAAGTTTAAGCTTTAAAGTACATGTTTGTTTGACTGCTGTAATGTAATCGAAGCAATTATCGTAATTTACACATCATAGCTTATGCTATTTTTATACGAGATGATTTGAAATTGCCTTATAATATTTATAAAGTGGACGAGTGGGCGAGGACAAGTCTGTAGAAATTGCTATTCTCTTTTAAAACACGCATACTTGTTGGTGGTATGCAAGTGGAATAAATTAAAATGATCTCGTTTTCGTTTTTTTGTCTCTTCGACTTCTTTATTGAAGTAAGTAACTACTACCACTTTTTTTGCATCTTAAATTATTTGAACTTAAAATCGAATCGACTCGACCAGCGTAGGATTAGAATTGCGAGCGAAAGTTCACGTGCACTTAGTCTGGCTACTTATTGCAACTCCTCTGTTCGATATTGAAACCATTCCAACGTTTGGATGAATTAAAATGAACTGGAGAGTGAAGTGTAATTGATATTGGTTATGTTAGGCCGATATTCTTCTAACGTGGATCTTCTAATTATTGTTACATCAAGGCCGAGACATTGTTTCGTACATTCCATCATTGCATCCCATGCACCACCCATTCTATATAAAGGCTGTCCAAAAGATAGGCCGATATTCTCCTAATGTGGATCTTCCAATTTTTGCTTATAAAGCAAGGCCGAGACATCGTCTTGTATATTTCATCATTGCATCCTCTGCAGCTACCGCTGCACCACGCATTCTGTGTACAAGGTGTCCAAAAGATAGGTCTATATTTCTCTAACGTGGATCTTTTAATTTTTGCTTAAGCAAGACCGAAACGTTGTTTCGTATATTTCATCCTCTGCAGCTACCGCTGCATCACTCATTTTGTAAACAGGATGTCCAAAAGATAGGCCGATATTCCCCTAACGTAGATTTTCCAATTTTTGCAAAGCAAGGCCGAGAAATTGTTTCCAAGATTTCAACATTGCATCCTCTGCAGCTACCGCTGCACCTAACGTGGAGCTTTCAATTTTTGCTAAAGCAAGGCCGAGACATTGTTTCGTATATTTCGTCATTGCATCCTCTGCAGCTGCCGCTGCACCACCCATTCTTAATACAAGGTGTCCAAAAGATAGGCGGATATTCCCCTAACGTAGATCTTCTAATTTTTACTAAAGCAAGGTCGAGAAATTGTTTCCAATATTTCATCATTGTATCCTCTAGAGCTCCTTCTGTATACGGGTGTCTTACAGATAGGACGATAATCTGCTAACGTGGAGCTTTCAATTTTTGCTAAAGCAAGGCCGAGGCATTGTTTCGTATATTTTGTCATTGCATCCTCTGCACCTGCCGTTGCACCACCCATTCTTAATACAAGGTGCCCAAAAGATAGGCCGATATTCCCCTAACGTCGATCTTCTAATTTTTGCTAAAGCAAGACCGAAATGTTATTTCGTATTATTTCATCATTGCATTCTCTGCAGCTAAGACCCCGTTTCCAATTTTTCACCCTTTCTTTCATAAAGCATTTCTAACAGCTTTCATATTACACGAGAAGGTAGTGGTGGTGGTACTAGGTAGCAGAAGGTACCTGGAGAAGTCTTTGATCTAGAGTCGTGATAGTCGTTACAGAGAGCTTCCGTAGCCTATCTCCTTATAGTGGAAACTTAGGATACCAGAGGAGGGCGGTTTAGTTACGGTCTAGGGGGGGTTATCACTTTCCTCATTCATTTTTGGATGCTGTTAAAGGTTAGTGTTCCGTTAGTGGTTGTTTCTAATGAACGTATAACTTCGCAAAGAGCTAAAGTATGCCTTTTTTTGGGTGCTGTAAATTTGTATTTAAATGGTACAGTATTAAAGGCAATGGCAAAGATTTTAATTCAATAATTTATTCGACTTGTAAAGCTTAGAAAACATGAGCTCTAGAAACTCTAGCAGCAAACTGTAGACTGTAAAAAGTGATTTCTAGTGTTATTTCCCTATGTTCCGACTTGAAAGTTGGCACACGGTATACGTATAAACAGGGTATAAATAAAATCATAAGTTTTAAGAATTTGAAAGATACTATACAGTTAGATGTCTCTTTTTAACTATATTAAAAGTACGTTATTACTGAGTGATATTCTTCTTTACTAACAACAGATCGACTAGTTAACTACATTGATGGAAACCTCGCACAAAGGTTAGCCGAATTTGGGTAGACCAGTTGTGATGGTTAAGAAGACTTGAAAGACTTCCGGCCAGTCCTGAATTAATATCCGTGTATATATAGTAATCAAGAAACGTACGTATTGTTTTTATGCAAATGATGGCTTAATAGGGGTGGGTTTTGTGGTAATGCTGTGATGTATTAGAATCTGCCACCTTCCAAAAATTCAAGAATGAAAATTGTAGAAATTCTAACTCGAGAACAAAATTCGTTCCTAACGTATTACTTACTGTCGGGTAAAACTACTGAAAAATCGCGAGGTCTGTGGCGTCCTTTAAAGAAATGTCGAAAAAGCGTATAACAAATCTAGAGGTAAAAATGTCAGTTTCATCATTCAAGAAAATCGCGTTTTCTAAAACACAACAAGTGGTTGGAATTAAAAGACAATCGAACTCATTATGACTTGCTATAGTTTTTTGTTCTACATCAATCATGAGCAAACTATACGGCACTGGCGGATTTCTACCTGTGAGTTGTCCTAGTTTAGGGCCTTTTAGATGGACTAAATGTCGTACTAACTTGTTAGTACTAGTCCTGGGGCCTGTAACAGAAAAAAGGGGGTGATCGTATTCAGGTCCATCTTTTGGAAATAAGCTATTTGAGTACCAGCGGACACGAAAATCTGGTTGGCTTCCACAGGCAGTGGCTTAAGCCCTCAGGATCCTTCAATGAAATTCTTAAAGAAGGAAAAAAGTAAGAAATATGACAGCATTCGGGATGCAACTTTGACATTTTATCGTTCTTATAAAAAAAATCGACCAAAAAAATTGGCTGCTCTTTACAATGTCTCTGAGAGCGTGGCAGCTGGACTGAAATTAACGTCTTTATGCTACACACCTGCAAACACTAACTCGTGACTCATAAACGGTATTTGAGTTGTCCACTGCCAAAGTAACTACTTTTTACATAAAAAGTAAGATTTTACTTTGCCATCCCTCTCAGGTGGGTTTCCCGCTTTCCTCACCAATTAGAAATTTATTATTAACAGCTCTGAGGCCTTAAGCCACTGCCTGTGGAAGCCAACCAGATTTTCGTGTTCGCTGGCACTCAAATAGCTTATTCCCAAAAGATGGGCCTGAATACGATCACCCCCTTTTTTCTGTTACAGGCCCCAGGACTATACTGTATCAACTCAAAATACAAAAAAAGCACGGGAATCTAAGTTTTAACATCGTGTGTAGAAATTTCAACATACGACCGTCCACAACGTTAAAGCTTAGATTACCGTGCTTTTGTTCCTTGAGTTGATTCAGTACTGACAAGTTAGTACGACATTTAGTCGATCTAAAACGGCGCTTAGTCTTATCCATAACCTGAAGGATTTACCTGAAGGAAATGGGGAGGGCGATGGATGATATGCACAATTTGGCCTTCATTAGATTATAATATTTCTAAAACGCCCGTAAAAGTGTGCTCATCCGTGGTGGACACGTGGGCAGCTAACGTTAATTGTATTCTTTCTGATTTTCAGGATTATGCTATGTTCATTTCGAACAGCAAAAATCTTATTAAGACACTAATCCTATTTTGAATATTTCCGCTTTAAAGAAATTGCAATAGGTTCTTGTGTTACCTGATTCCAAGATGATATCTGAATTTACCCTCTTTTTTGTCGATTCGTTTAAAATAGTACTAGGGTGGTGTGGGTAAACGAACCATTTAAATTTTTTCAGCGTAATCGTTTCCTGTTTCTACTCCAAAAAATGTCTCATTTTATTTCCTTTGCGCTATCGCATTTGACGTGTTGTGAATTTCAAATTAATGTAAATCAACATTTTATATTAGTAATAAGTCGGACGAATTGCAAAGTTGTTATCTATACAGACATACAGAGCGGGTCACATTTCTCTTACACTGTAAACAATATTGGAACAAGAGAACTACTCTTGTTATTTTCAGTTATACTGAGTGTTTGATATGAAAATGACTACAGGGTGATGACCGGACCTCACGGTCATAGAAATTCAACACGTAAAATCACACTCCTGCTTCTCAATTTATTTTAGAACAAAAATCTGCAAGTTTTACAACAGAAAATTCTAAATTAACAAACAAAATTCATTTTGGATGTTTTAGGCCGAGTTTTTCATTGGGAGTTTAAACTACGTTTCATCTGAACGAAGCTTAAGCTCATGCGCCGTAACTCGTTTACGTTACAGTAAAAGATAGCGCATGAGATTGATCTTCATTTAGATGGAACATATTTTAAACTACTAATGAAAAACTCGGCCTTATAGTGTCAGAACTTTAATTTGAAAAAGCAAAAAATCTTCAAAGTTCTAAATGTTGAATTCCTATAACCGAAAGTTCTAGTCACCACTCTGTATATGGACGTGCAAAAACCAACTTGTATTTTTTAAATGCAACATCTCTTATATCTCTTTCTAGGCGGGTCTCGAGAGACGCACAGGTGCCATAAAAGTGTCCATCTGATGGACTCTATAAAACCTCAATCTCATTTTTTTCGGTACAGTGTGGCCAAGTTACCTATTCAATATATTTCCAAAGGTTGAATTTTCTTGCTGCAACTCACAGTAAAATACACACCAAACACCTCTTTGAAGTTGAATCAATAATTGCCTTGTGTCAGGTACTTATCAGTCTAGATCAGATACCATATCCTCCAGACACGTCAAAGTTGTTCATTTGTTTATACTATACAGAGTGATATTTAGAGCAGTTTTAAGAAAGAATAGGCTTGTAGGATACAAAACGAAAAAAAAATGTTTTGTGTAAAATTTACGAATTTAGTTCAGCCATCATTAAAATTACTTCCTAAATAGCGTCATATCTATGTAAAAAATGAACGTACCGGTCCACAGAGCTTACAAAAGCCTTGATGGAGGGGGCATGTTTGTGGGGTACTAAAGATCGCACATTGACATTGTACAGTCAAATGAAGAAGTATTCGTAGCGCACTCCTCAAATAAGGTCATAATATTTTTTTACAAAAATTCAAGTTTGGTTATGTTTTTCTACCAAACAGTTGTGTGCAAGAGTGTACTTAAACGAAATCCTGTCCGTGATTGGTCCGAATTGTTCTGTGTTCAAATTATTTCGTATACTCTCCGGGGTTTTTGTAACCTTGGTGGCACTGTACAAAAAGCGATTTTCAATTATTTTATTACAACCGCTTAACTGTCTTGACCATTGAATAAAAAAATCCCCCCTACTCTACCAGGAAAGAGCCATTTAGCTAATAATATGGATTGCAATGGAGGAGTAAATATAGATAAATAGCTATGCTTATACTCCTTATACACTTATAAGGAAAGATCGTGACAGCCAATGATAATGTACACTCGACGGAATGAATGAGTCATCCATGGTTTTCTAAAATGCCATTTCGAATGTGCCAAATAATGTGCTAAATATAATTCTGTTATTCTATGGGAGAAAAAGTTTAAAATTGCTTTATCTCCAAAACGAGACCCTTTTTTCCGATTTTCAGTTTTAACTTCCGTTCGCCATTAGCGAAGTTATTTTTAAACTCGTTAAATTAGGGCATCTGAAAGCCTATAGCGATATATATCGCCTTCCTTATAGGATGATTTTTTAAATTTCTGTTTGTTACGTTCATTTTTGACGGAGATGTGATACTTGGTATGAAGTAGCATCTATGAAATTTCAAACTTTTTAGCTTCCCGCGCAAGAATAAATTTCTAAAATTGGAGGTCACTTTCACTTGATTTTACACAAAAGTTATTCGTCCTACGCAAAAAGTCATCAGACCTTTTTTCTTTCAAATATCACCTGGACAAAGGAATTGAGCTTTTTTAGTCCGATCAATATTTCCCGAGGTATAATAAAAACAAAATTTTAAAAATTCAAACGCAATTTTTTTTACCAAGATGTAAAGCTTGGTGTAAACATTTCTTTTTTTTTATAAATACGTAATATACTTTGAGAATGCCGTCGTGAACCCAGTTTCAAGTGATCTTCTACAATTTTATTTTTCGTTTGCGGTTTGGTAACTGGGCTATTGGGTAGATTTTGTAGATGTAGAGATTATAATATGGACAATATTAATGCGGTACGCACATGAAAATATGCCCAGTGCTCCATTTAATAAAATTATAGAAGTTACGTCCCTTCCATACCGTACACCTTGTATATCTGAAAGCAATGAGCGCATTCACCGGACGTGTAACAGTTGTGGAACAGCTACAGATTTTGTTAAGTGAGCAGGTTTCGGGAAAGTTCGACTTAACGCAAATGAAACGCGCTCGATAAAATGAGTTACGTCCGGTGAATGCACCCATTGTAAAGCTAACCTTGCACTACAGCTTCTAGAAGCTAGCTTCTTTTTCTAAGCCAATAGGAACCGTTTATTTCTATAGCGACAAAAGCTAAAACATGGTTCAAGTTTATTGGTTTGAAAAGAGAAGCTGGCTTCTAGAAGTTGTGGTGTAAGGCTAGCTTTAAGACCATCGCTCACTTGAGCGAGCGGTGAAGAGCAATTTATAGTTTTAATGTATTTTTATGGGAATACGAACACTTGAGAGAAGCGAAGCGCCGAGAAGAATACATAGGAAGCAACGTATTTAAAAACTGATCTTCTTTTCGCCTTGCTTCGGCTCGCTAAAGTGAGTTGGCCTTTAGGCGGCAAACATACAAATTTTAAACAGCCACTTGGAGTGATCTTTTCAACACTGCCCTCGTCTCATTGCCCCATTTCTCAGTCGGTGTAAAGATGTCGGAAGTTGCTTGTGCTGCATTTTTTATAGTTCATTGCTTCAAGCAAAAACCAAAGAAGAAACAGAAACGACGGTCTTCTTTATTAAAAATAGGTGAATTGATTGAAAATTGAAAAAAATTCTTAGTTATGAAAATATGAATCCCATTTCGCGCACCACGTGGTGGAGTATCTGGTGTTACTTGTTACATGACTTTACAACGTGGGGCTCAGGTCAATCGCCGTCTTTAGGGTGTAGTTAAAATTTTGCTTCCAAACAACGTTTTGAAAGCATTTTGTTCATTTGCTTTATACTTTATATTAATCGAAAAATTCATAACGACTCGCTCTGTACATGTCATAATTTTTTCTCCTATTCTGAATAATATTTTTAAGGAAACTTCCACAAATGGAAGATGTTATAAAATTTTAACCTTGAAATAGATTAAGAGATGTATTTATGATCTAATGGTAACAAAGGAGAACCATCTCTCTCCCCATCCATCGTTACGATTTCAGGTATAAAATTGTTAATTTTTTAGTTATTCTAGTCAATGAATTAGTCAATAACGGTTGAAGCTTCTTTGTTCATTCCTACTTTTTTTTCCTAAATTTTGAAATTTTTGTAAGTAGTTACTCGTCGATGCTCACTCAAATCGTTTTGTGAGAGATGTAGAAATAATGTGTAACTGTACTTTGATTTCACCACTAATAGTGTTATTTCAAAACAATGATTTTTGGTAAGTTGAGTAATTGATTCGTTTTACTCGTAATATATTTTTAATTAAAAAAAAATACAAGTTCAACAAACCGAATTATACCAAAATAATGGTCTAATGTAGAGTCCAAAGATGAAGGATCTTACGTGCGGTCGTGAATCGTCCTCCGAGAGCTTCAGATAATTAGCAAATTTTGGAAAATTTGTGTGCATTTCTTAAGTTTTAATTACATTTTTTAATGCAAATTTTATATATTTGGCAACGCAACAAACACAATAGGCTTTTAAAGTGTTTTGGTTTATTAAACTGGAAATTTATTACCCATAATAGGTTTTTCTTTTGTTTTTAAAATTGGCGTAACAGATTAAATATTTCTGTTATTCTCTTGGTCATTTCCGCTCTCTTGTAGACTAACTATTAAATGAGTGCTCGAAATAAGACACTAGCATCTCGACTTGTGCATCGTGTTAATTAATTAAACATTTTCCTGAAGAGTAGAATTCAAAATCATCCCTACAGCAAAAATTTTCATTTGAACTTGAGCAGTGCTGGACTGGTCAGTGATGTGACAGTGATGAAAAATATTGCAAAAATTCAGATCAAAAATCAAAAATATAAACCAGGACTATCAGATTTCCCTGTACTATTTTTTTCCCAGTCCAGCATCCAGCCCTGAACTTAAGCCAAAAACTTGAAAATTTGTGTGTAATTTTTCTAATTTAGATTTTTTTTTTGTTTTAGGTTCGTCTCACAGTGATAAAGAGGTGGACTCAAATACTCCAGAAAAAATACCTAGAACACCTTCAGAAAGAAAACGAAAAAGGAAAGTAGACGATACAGGGGGAACGGGCAAAGGTGTTAGAATTGCATCAACAGAAACTAAAAAAATTAACGATTATTTTAATAAACATTCTGGCAATAGTCCTATTAGACACGGTGGGGCAAAAAGTCCGTCGCCTCAACAACCTTATCCAATGGTGAGTAAAAGAAAAATATTTTTTCAAATTTTAAAATTCCCGCTAGCGCGTTGCGGTGGCGCTTATTTTCGCAATACCTTTTCCTGTTTTAATGCGCAAGTCTTTTAAAACGTATAATAAGCACGATGATAAGATAACTTCCTCGTCTTCATCTTTGATTTCAAATTCGAAGCATGGCTTCCTCCACGTGGTTAAAATTTTTACCAACCACGTGGGACGTTGGTTAAAATTATTTAATTTTTTGTTGAAATCTTTACTTTGGTAAGTTTTAATTAAATATTAATTCTTAAATTTAAATCGGACCCGTCGTGGTTACGTAGCTGCGCTCAGCTTTGATTCCAAATTCGAAGCATTGCTTTCTCCACGCGCTTAAAATTTTTCCCAACCACGTGGGACGTTTATTAAAATTTAATTTTTTGCTCTTGGTAAATTTTAATTAATTAATTTTTAAATTAAAATTCGACACCCCTTTATTACGTACCTGCACTTGAATATAAATTCCACCTTAATTAATTGCCTTTAAAATGACCTTAAAACTCGTTTACATTTACTCGTAAAAATCAAAATGTATAATTGTATGGATTTTTGCTCTTTGACCCGTTGTTAATTACATTTTGATTAATTCAACTCTCGAAATTGTACCGTAACGATTTTTACCATATACGCCGATGCGTTTCAAAGTGTCCTCGCGCTTTGAGACCCAATTTTTAATTTACAAAATTTTCCGAAATCATCTACTTAACCAATATCACCATAGTATCGATGTTATAATTTGTATCGACTCTTATTAATTTGGTTATTTTTGTTATTAAGATGTTAAATTTCAGTTTCCACCATCCCCTCAACAGGTGGGATTACCATCCCCGCAAGTGCCACCAGTAACAGCCGTTCCTTTCGATTTTTATAAACAACAACCACCTCGACTTCCTCTCCCATCTATGGTACATAAACAAGTACAGGTATGTTAACATTTTATTAATATTAATAAGGAAGTACTTAAGTAGTAAAATAATTGATATGATGACGTCTGTACCGTTTAAATTATGAAACTAGATGATTTTTGGTTTTAACATGCACTACCAACTGAGTTTAAAAATTTCATTACGTAATTTAAAATTTTTAAAGAGCGATTTAACTAATTTTATGTTTCTGTTTTAAAATAGACTGAATTAACATGTCAGAGGATACAAGAATTTGAAACGCAAGCATCATCAGACTTAGAAGTAAGAAATCAAAAAATAGAAGAGTTAACACGAGGTAACGAAGAGCTTAGACACCAAATAAGTGCACAACAAAAAACAATAGATCAGCACAAACAACACATAAATAAGTGCATCGATGTAGTAAAAAAATTATTAATGGAAAAAAGTTCAATAGAAAAAAAGGAAGCGAGACAAAAATGTATGCAAAATAGACTTAGGCTAGGACAATTTGTTACTCAAAGGGTGGGTGCGACGTTTCAAGAGAATTGGACTGACGGACACGCGTTTCAAGAGTTAGCTAGGCGACAAGAAGAAATTACGGCGGAAAGAGAAGAAATTGATAGGCAAAAGAAATTATTACTTAAAAGACGACCGCCTAATAGCGAAGGGGGTCGGAAAAGAAGTAATTCGGCATTGCACAATGGCACCGATGCAATGTTTCTTAAGCCAGATGCGGTACCCGGTTCCTTTACCATACAAGAATATTACGAGGCTGATGAAATATTAAAAGTAAGTTTTTCTATTTACTTTGTTTATAGACTCATTTACATGTCGAAAACAGTGGGGAATACATTTGTATATTGTTTTATAAGGAGCAAAAGTGACTCTTCAGTCAGTAGATCTTGTCAAACAAACCGAACTTGAGTCTGACAAACAATCACTTTTCTCTGCATGAAACACTTTATTTCTCTTACATAAAGGCGAATTATATTTTAATCTGAGAATTAGATTTATAATCCTTAAATAAAGCAATATTACACGATAAATTAATTAATAAATACAAATGTCAAAGTTTGACAAACTGTTCACCTTAACCTCAAATTTTTATTTTTATTTACCAACGTTAAACTTTGCCATATCAAAGGATTAAAATCTAATTCTTGGGCTAAAATATAATTTCCCTTTAACGTTTAAAACGTTAAAAATTGTTAAAACTGAAAAAATGCAGAAAATATAAAATATGTAAGAAGCGCCATCTCTCGTCAGTTACTCATAGTTCAAGTGTCAAATATTTTTAAAAATTCACTTTCACTTGTAAAAAGAACCTAATTATTAAACGTAACAAATAAATTATAAAAGAAAATGTAAAAAACATAAACTTTTTACATTGTCAATACTTAGATTTTATGTTACAATTTGTTGTAAATAAGTGAGGTTAAAATTTACTTGTTGCGACTCATGTATTTGAATTAATTATTAACTTTCTAGTAACTTATTATTAAAATGTTTTATTTTGTTGCAGTTAAGGCAGAGTGCGTTAAAAAAGGAAGATGCAGATCTTCAGTTAGAAATGGAAAAATTAGAAAGAGAAAGAAATTTACATATTCGCGAATTAAAACGTATACACAACGAGGATCAGTCCCGTTTTAATAATCATCCTGTGCTCAATGATAGATATCTTTTACTTATGCTATTAGGAAAAGGTGGTTTTAGTGAAGTTCATAAAGCGTTTGATCTGAAAGAACAGCGTTATGTAGCTTGTAAAGTCCATCAATTAAATAAAGATTGGAAAGAAGATAAAAAAGCAAATTATATTAAACACGCACTAAGGGAGTATAATATTCATAAATTATTAGATCATCCTAGAGTGGTTAAATTGTATGATGTTTTTGAAATAGATGCTAATTCTTTCTGTACAGTTTTGGAATACTGTGATGGTCACGATCTTGACTTTTATCTTAAACAAGTAAGTCCAAAATTATTTTCTTTTAAACAAAATTAATAAAATTTAATTTTAGCATAAAACAATACCAGAAAGAGAAGCAAGATCGATAGTAATGCAAGTAGTATCGGCTCTTAAGTACCTGAATGAAATTAAACCACCCGTGATACACTATGACCTAAAGCCAGGTAACATATTGCTTACCGAAGGAAACGTTTGTGGAGAAATCAAAATAACGGATTTTGGTTTGAGCAAAGTTATGGATGAAGAAAATTACAATCCAGATCATGGTATGGACTTAACATCTCAAGGAGCTGGTACTTATTGGTAAGCTTTTTTTCTTTCTTAAAATCCCATCATTTTCTTTTGAATTTTTTATGATGATAAACCGTTCCCAGATTATCTATGACGGTGAACAAAATTGTTTCAAGACGGGACTGATCTACCTAAATTGTCTAAATTAAATTTGTTACATTTATTGCAGTTTATTTAAATTAAATTTGTTTCAGGTATCT
Source organism: Malthinus seriepunctatus (assembly GCA_963924605.1). NCBI lineage: Eukaryota > Metazoa > Arthropoda > Insecta > Coleoptera > Cantharidae > Malthinus > Malthinus seriepunctatus. The sequence continues at coordinate 11,096,041 of OZ004602.1, forward strand.
TCCTCCAGAGTGTTTTGTAGTTGGTAAAAATCCACCAAAAATTTCATCGAAAGTAGATGTATGGAGTGTAGGTGTTATTTTTTACCAATGTTTGTATGGGAAAAAGCCATTTGGACATAACCAATCGCAAGCAACCATTTTAGAAGAAAATACAATATTAAAAGCTACCGAAGTTCAATTTGCTAATAAACCTGCTGTTACAAATGAGGCTAAGGTTGGTTTACTGTTTATTTACACAATTAATATGAAAATTTATAAAAATAGATCGAAATTAGTGAGATTATTTTTTACTACAAAATTTAAATTTAATTTAAAGCTGTTTCTAATAAAGATTTAATTCATGGAATCATCCTGAGTTAGTAAAACTTGGGTTTAATATTAAAAAATAAACTACTAGTTCGTTATGTCTATTTTTAATATTTCTAATGGTTTTTAAATGATGATAATTTACACCGAATGTATGAGTAATGATTAAAAAAACATGCACTACCAACTGAGTTATTTAATGTAAATTTCTATTTGCTTGTGATGTTGATGTGGTTATTAAAAAGAGATTATTTATTTGCAGAGTTTTATAAGATCGTGTCTGGCATACAGAAAAGAAGATCGTATCGATGTGTTATCTTTAGCTAGGCACGAATATTTACAACCTCCTATGCCGAAACATTCTAGAATGACATCAAATCAACAACAGCAGCAGCAACAACAACAGCAACAACAACAACAATCGGGTTCGTTTTCAACCGGAATATTTGGTAGCGCAATGAATGCTTCGTCTTCGTCTTAGTGCTGTGCTGTGTTTCCTAATAAATTATTTAAAAAGTGTATTTAATAATATTACGTACAATTAAAAGAAACAAACTCTTTGAAAATACTTTAGTTTAATTAAATATAGTGGACAATGAATGATGATTTGAGATTGAAGAACCTATTGTCGAACATAATGCTAATCCTAACTATAAAAAGACAGTGCAAAAATTCATCAAATATATCTTATATCTCTCTTTCCTCATACTGCTTATGCTTCCTGTCCTCAAAATTAAGTGTTTGTGAAATCAAAAATTCCTAAGAACTGAAATTTTATAAAAAAAATTCATTTTGTGTCTCAAAAAAAGTTTGTAGAAGAAAATTTAAAACCAAGTACAGCAAACTAAAACAAAATTGACGAAAATTAGTCAAAATTATTGTTTTTATTATATATTATAATAAAAATGTATGGTATAGGATATTAAGTTATTTTATAAAGTGACCTTGCTTTGTATTATAGTGTGTACGTATTTGGTTTGCTGCAATTCCCATTTTAATTGACCTAAAATCTTTGATATAATAATAAATAAGCAAATTATGTACAGGAAACATCGATCGTCTGTTAATTTTCATTTTTTCTACAAACTCTCGGTGATGATACGCTTATAATTTTTGTTCTCAAATCAAATAGACTACGCTCATTTATGAGTTTTTAAAATTCACAAATTTTCCTTTTTGATAAGCAGTTAAAATTCTCTTTGCAGCATTGAGACATTTTTATACAGTAAGTTTTAAATGGCATCGTGGCATGTTTTTCAATTGTAGAGTTTTCTTTTATTTATTATTGTTTGTTTTTTGAATTACAGTGTATATATTATACATAATTATAAATATTATATATAAAAAGTAAAATTAAAATGTAAATTTTGTTTATAAATAAGTAGCGTATTTTTCAATTTATCAAGATAAAACCTCAATTTGTCACCGATTCGTACCCCTCAATTTTAATACTCCTATTGCTTTAATATAAACCTCGTAGAAAATTTACTCGAAATATTAAAATTGTTACTTGGGCATAAATTCTACCGGAGGTTAACTCCCTTTATTATAAAATTAAGTTCCTAACGTTGATTTTTAATAGGAATTGCTTTTTAATTCGTGATGAAAGTTATTATGGCCAATTTTTGATTATGGTAGTGTTTCCTTTACAAAGCAATAAATTAGGCGTTTATAAATTTTCTACACATTTATATTACAGTAACAGAAATATAAAGTAGATTTTATAAGTCATTTTTATTTGTACATAAATTAGGAAAAAACAGCAAAATGAGGTTTTTTTCCCCAATTATTATTTCAAGACAAAGTAATAAATAAAAAAATGTCTCAAATTAACAAGATATTTGTAAAATTTAGCTCGTCGAACTGAATCGAATGCCAAACATAAAATTTTTTCGTGTGAATTTACGAATTTTAAAAATTTTGAAAAAATTTAGAAATTAAGATTGTAACTTGTACAGTTTTTGAAATAGTAAAAAAAGAGATTAATATTGTATTTGCAATAGTTTTTATCAATGTTTGGCAAAATTCGGCTAATATATTTTAAGTATCTTGTAAAATAGTTCGTGCTGCAATTGAGCGGATGCCAAATGTCCAATATTAAGTAAAACTCGCAAATAAATACATGTTAATTATTTAATACTGTGCTGTTTGTGTGGGCGGTACGCCACGGACATTGTGATAAGACGTAGATAAGAAAAAGTCATGTCTAGGAAACGAATATGTATCGTTATTTTATTGTTTATGTAATGTATCTATACTTTTTATTTTATACAATCGTTCACAGTTTTTTTTGGTATATCGTACCGTTGTACATACAGTGTGTATCAAGTACACAGTAAAAGTTTTGAAAATCAGTAAAATTTCGTTTCTTACTAATTAACTCTTATCATGGTATCGACTCGTTCCTTTAAAATCCAAAGAATTCTCATGTTTACCGTAACAATTTGGTATGCCTCGGGTGATTAATAACAAGTTTTCCACAAATTATATTTAAAGAGTGTAATTTGTTACACAAATAATAATAGAAGACGTTAGCGATATTTTAGTATTATGTGTAATCTATAAAGTACGCCTAAACGGTAGGCAACCGCATTAGCACCTACATCAAATTGAAGTTGTAACACGCTCAAAACCAATGACTAAAGAATCTATTCTTTAGTCATTGTTCAAAATTGATAACTTTGAAACTTATTAGTCGGCGTTTGGTGCTACGTGTGTGTAGTGTTGTTAAAGGTTTTAGCAAACCGCGTTACAAAACTACATTAACCGAGTGGTTTTTTTGAATTATTTAATTTCTTGTTACTGGATCGGTAATTATGCTAACTATCTTTGATCGCCCTCACAGTCTGAAAGGTAAGATTATGTTTATCTAACTTAAATAATTTGTTTTACAAGTAATTATTGTATGTACCTACTTTGCACACCTGCAGACCTGCACTATTATAATGATATTTTCCTTTATTTTAAAAGACTATACTTTTTTTTAAACTTCATCTATATTTTCAATAATTATTGTGACTCTTTGATACCATTTTTACTTACAATGTAGAATGATAGATCAGAATTTTTTACTTAGAGTAAAATTACGTCGTTAAATTCATTAAAAATAAGAACATTTTTTGACTCTCATTGATGGAGTTACACACAGGACGCAGACGATGGCATGGCATCCAGACACCTACACCAACTTGTAGCTGTTGAGATCAATTTTTAAAATTCCTATTTGGCAGGCTAATTGTATTAGTCAAGTAACGTCTTTTTGTGCAATATCGGCAAAATTGCCGCACTTCTTCCAGAATAAATGCAGAAAACATTTTTTGACAACCTCTTAACTTCGGGAAGGTTTATAGCCAAATCTAATGAATTAAAAGTCTCGCAATTGGGCTAGAAATTTTCGGTATTAAATCCCAAACAATTATCTTTTATCAAGAAAACGTGAAAGTGCAAGAAGAAGGCCATTTTTGTTAATGTTCCGGCACTAGTTGGATTGACAAAACTATCAGGGGTTGTTTAGGGCATAGTTTTCAATTATATTCAGGCATAAAATTGCTAATGGGAGCTAACATCCGTAACCCTCTATGACCGTCCCATATCTCAATTCTACTACATATAAAACCGTTTAGTTTATAAAAAAGTATATATTTTGAGTATACTCAAAATTGCTTCAAAATTGAAAAATTCAAGAGGGTGCATAGCATAATTAGTTTAGGGTTGTTGGTTCCTCAAAAATTAAAACAGTAACCTTTGTTATTATTGGGAACAATTTCTAATTTTATGGACCGTTTTCCCAAAATTTCGAGATTTATATAACAAATTTTTAATCAAAAAGGATGCATAAAAATCTCAGCTCATAAAAAATGTTTAAAAAAATCAAAGTGTATAAAAAACTTCATAACAAATATCTTCGTCTATAAAACAATGTTGTGTTATAAATTATCTCGGTTCAGAAAAACTATATTATAAGAAATTAATATCCTTCAATTGCAGTAAAACAATTACATAACTAATTTTATACCTTTATTATAATTAATTATTAAATAATTACAAGTATAGATACTTTTTCAAATATAACTTAAATAGTTATACCTACATACCTACACATCAAACTTAATTAATTAGGTATTAAAATTTAAAATAAAAAATTATTTGTTATTAAAATAATATTAATAACATGCTTTATTCTATTAAATAATTAAAAATAAATATTGATCACAATACTTAAATTTCTACCCTTAATATTAAAGTAAATTAATTAATAATTGGTAGAAATACTTATTATAATATAAAGAACAACTTCTAATCAAAAAAAATTCGAAAATTGAAAGTTGATTTTCACAAGAGTAACCCTTATTTTTCTAAAATTTGCTGATCTGTGTTACTGATAAGAATCTGAACTTATGGCGAAACTCGCACTTATATTAACTTTCTCCTACCAATTCCCTACCACTAAAGAAATTATCAACCAATAATATGCGAGTATCAAAGCAAAGGATGGCCTCTGTGTTAGGCGGAAATTTAAATTACATTTGCATTATTTAATTTATTTCTGAAGATTATTTATAAACAGAATTAAATAAATTAATATTTAGGGAATTAATAACATAACAGTAATTTTAAATTAGAACATTATTTTTTTATCCTGCCAAGTTTTTAGTAACAATAAATAATTAACTTTTACAAGTATAAAAATACATATTTCGTTACATAATAATTGTTGTGTAAATCTGAAGTTTAAATTTACAAAGGCACAACAATTGATAAAGTATTTAATGATTCACTCTGTGTCATTTATAGTAAAACTTCGTAATTTGTTTTAGTTTCGTTTGAACTTCTGAGTCGAAAGGATTGTTCCTGAAGTGCCAGTGCGTTTAACAACAGAACCTAGGGATTAACAGAAAATGAACAGAGACACGGACAACAATTCCAGAGTTGGAATTGTGGAAAGAAAGCTGCCAGTTGCATTCCCAATAAAACGAGTGAAAACATTTTGTAAGTAAGATTTATGATATTTATAACTTTTGTCTAGCTAACTAATTATTAAATAAATTTAAAGCGTTTCAATTTACTGTTTTGAATTGTTATAAAAATTAAAAAATATTTTTAATTAGGTAGTGCTTTAAATACGTAGCCATTAATTTACATAAACACATAAGGATCGAGTCAAAATAATAGTAATTCGTATGTAGGCAATTAATGCAATTACCCTAAAATAAGAAAAAGACTAGGATTACTTTCATTAAATTAATTTTAACAAAAAATACAATTAATTATTAATGTTCAAATCAACCAATAGCATTATTTAATTATTTTTAAGGGTGTATTTGTAAGAAATTTTTGGCAAGTAATATTTTCGAGTTGATTAATTAAGTTGAGTTTTGCCCTAATTTCAAAATAGGCTTTAGGTAAAATATCTCTTAATAATTAGCATTAAACTAATTTAAATTATCATGTAAACACATAGTAATCTGATGTTTGAAATTCTATTCTCTTCAACATCCTGTATAATGTGAATGTGCCGATAAGCATAAGAATAAATTTCGTAAAACTAAAAAAAAATTAAAAATAGATAAGAACATTGAATTTGCGATGATTCACTTTGTGTCTATCATAGTAAACATTTCGTAATTTGTTTCAGATTTCATTCAACTTTTGAACTAGAAAGATCGTTCGTTAAGTGCTCTCTATACCAGAATAATTCCAAAGACCAATGAACCTAGGATTACAAGAAAATTAACAACGATTAATGTAAGTACTTTTCGTCTTTTAAGGATATGTAAAGTATAAGAGAAGGAGCTATTTTGCAAATACATTTAGTAGGCTTATTAGTTAATAAACTTCTTTCTATGTAAAATATCTCATAACAATTAAACATTTAACTAATTTTAATTATTAATTATTATGTAAATCCACAGTACCTACTTAGTACTTACTCCGATACTTTATTTCTTCAAAAAATTTTAGATAACTTCCCTTAACTAATTAAATTAATTTACTAAATAGCACTAAATATTCCCGAAAATGCTTTCCTTCTTCTGGTTCCTTGTAAATATTTAAAGTGAAACGTGGTGAAAAAATCCTATGTTTATTTAATTTATTTTGCAAGTTCAAAATTCATACTTAATTGAAAATAATCATTGGTTGACTATGCCTAATACATACTAAAATGTTTCTTATTTCAGTTTGCGTTCAAATCTTCGACTTTGAAAGATGGTCTTGTAACTAACAGTTCTTCATTTTGCCGAACAGCGAGAGAATTACAAGAAAACTTAATGGACCAAGTTGAAGTTACTTTATCTAAGTTTATTTACTGACAGCGCTCCAATTATGTTTAATTATTGGTTATTAAAAGTTAATTAATTGGAAATAATCATTGGACGAAAATTACTAAAATTTAAGTAAGTTATTTTAATTAATTTTAAATAGAGAAGACACCCTAGAAGTTGTTTGCTTTTTGCTATGCTGCATGCTGCATGTATTTTTAATTAATTTATATTGAAAAATAAAAACTAATTACTTAATCGAAACATATCTTATTTCAGTTTCCGTTCTATCGTCGACAGTGAGAGTGCCCTTTAGTCCACATCAAGTGGATTTTTAGAAAACTTAATGGACCAAGTTGAAGTTATTTTACCTAAGTTTATTTAATTTCGAGCTATTTTGGATCAAAATATGTTTAATTATTGGTTATTAAAAGTTAATTAATTAAAAATAATCATTGGACGAAAATTACTAAAATTTAAGTAAGTTATTTTAATTAATTTTAAATAGAGAAGACACCCTAGAAGTTGTTTGCTTTTTGCTATGCTGCATGCTGCATGTATTTTTAGTTAATTTATATTATTGAAAAATAAAAATTAATTACTTAATCGAAACATATCTTATTTCAGTTTCCGTTCTATCGTCGACAGTGAGAGTGCCCTTTAGTCCACATCAAGAGGATTTTTAGAAAACTTAATGGACCAAGTTGAAGTTATTTTACCTAAGTTTATTTACTTTCGAGCTATTTTGGATCAAAATATGTTTAATTATTGGTTACTAAAAATTAATTAATTGGAAGTAATGATTGAGCGATAACTACGAAACTTTAAGAAGCAAAAGTCCTTTTAACGATTCAGCTTGTGTCCAAAATGGGTACATCAGACTAACATCTCAATTAGTTTCAGATTACATTCCACCTTTGATTCGGAAAGATGCTTATTTTTATCAAGCCGACAGTGTCTTCTGGTTTTGGACCCAACATGAGGATTAGGAGATTTAATGGACGAAGCTTAATTTATTTTTAATTTATTTTGGATTGTATTTAAGTAGAAGGGTAGCTACACCTCTCGATTAGTTTTTTTTTAATTAATTTTTTTTTATTTAAATTCATTGCTTGCTTAGGAGGGTAGCTACCCCTCTATACTGGTCATCGCTACGGATGACGTAGCAGCTAGGTAAGTTGCTTCCAACAGCTCTTCTCCACGTTAAAGAGAGCGCCAGGGGAAGCAACCTCTAAGACCACTGCGAGTTGTCCTCGAATTGGTCGGAGGTTGTTCCTCTTTCGTGGTCTTTAATGTGGCGATGGGCGTGGACTCCATGTTGGAATGTGGGTGTGCGTTGGCGTCGGGCGGGGAGGGGTAGGTGGGAGGGGGGTCGGCGGTCCCCTCCCCCCTACCCCTCCCCGCCCGGCGCCAACGCACATGCGCACTCCTACACGGAGTCCACGCGCATGCGCATTAGAGACTAAGGAGGAGGAGCAACAACCGACAATTTCGAGGACAACCCCCAGTGGTGGACGGGGGTGCCACCCCTCGTACTCTCTCGGACAAGGTGCAGGGTTGAAGCGACGCCACCTACCTAGCAGCTACCCGATAAGCAGCCATTACCAGTTTTAATATTAATTAATATTTTGTAATTATTTATTGTTTTAATTATGTATTATGTCTTGTGGGCCACCGCTTGATGAGCCCAACTCCTCAAGCGATGACTCCACAAGCTTTATTTGTTACAGTTATTTCTTTCCAAATCTAACGAGGGGTGGACTTGTTGCAGCCCATACCCTGGGCTGCAACCTTTAATCTTTTTTTTAATGGTATAGCTATTTTTACATTTTTTTAATTTCTGCTGCATACATCGATTAGGACACAAGACTGAATCGTTAAAGGGACTTTTATGTCTCTTGAATCTCGCTTGGGTGATTTACTAAGCGTTGGCCCGGCAATCAATAATAAATTGTTTACAAATAATTTGTTTTAAATTTGTATAATTAATTACTTAATTACTAATATATTATTATTATTTTCTTGTGTACATAATTATATTAAATATACGTTTTATAATATACTTTTGTGTATTTTTCATTTTAATAAATAGTAAGTAAACTGATGTAAATCTTGACATTTTTTCCCAAGAATACAGCACTCTTGGAGTCCTTAACACTCTTCTCTCCATACTCTTCTTAATTTTCAATTAACTTTGGATTTTAAAAGCAAAAAGTAAATTTGTTGAAGACAAATGAAGTCTTAATACATAAGACAATAAATTCCAGCTGGTTAAATCTGTAATACAAAGAGTTCTTCTTTACTTGTGTGAAATGAGATGACAGAGGCAGAGGAGATTGCTATATGAGATTAAATAACATGAGTATGACAGCTGATATTAAAAGAGAGAGCTATAGAGGGAGAGACAGATATAAAGATAGAAAAATAGAGGAAGTTAGAGATAGATAAAGAGATGGATAAAATGAGATAAAAACATAGTAAAATAGAGGGGGTTATAGATAGGTAACATGTGATAATAACAGTAAAATAGAGGGAGTTAGAGATAGATTAAGAGATAAGGAGATAGATAAAGAGACTGATGAAATGAGAGAAAAACATTTTAAAATAGAGGGAGTTAGAGATAGATTCAGAGATAAGGAGATAGATAAAGAGACTGTTGAAATGAGCTAAAAACATAGTAAAATAGAGAGAGTAATAGATAGATAAAGAAACAGAGAAAAGGAAATAGATAAAGAGACTGATGAAACGAGATAAAAACAGTAAAATAGAGGGAGTTTAGAGATAGATTCAGAGATAAGGAGATAGATAAAGAGACTGTTGAAATGCTCTAAAAACATAGTAAAATAGAGAGAGTTATAGATAGATACAGAGACAGAGATAAGGAAATAGATAAAGAGACTGATGAAATGAGATAAAAACATAGAAAAATAGAGGGAGTTAGAGATAGATTCAGAGATAAGGAGATAGATAAAGAGACTGTTGAAATGAGCTAAAAACATAATAAAATAGAGGGAGTTAGAGATAGATTCAGAGATAAGGAGATAAATAAAGAGACTGATGAAATGAGCTAAGAGCATATTAAAATAGAGAGAGTTATAGATAGATACAGAGTCAGAGATAAGGAAATAGATAAAGAGGCTGATGAAATGAGATAAAAACAGTAAAATAGAGGGCGTTTAGATATAGATACAGATATAAGGAGATAGATACTAATAAATGAGATAAAAACATAGTGAAATAGAGGGAGTTTAGAGATAGATACAGAGATAAGGAGATAGATACAGAAACTGATAAAATGTGATAAAAACATAGTAAAATAGAGGGAGTTTAGTGATAGATACAGAGATAAGGAGATAGATAAAGAGACTGATGAAATAAGAGAAAAACATAGTAAAATAGAGGGAGTTAGAGATTGATACAGAGATGCAGAGAGAAAGATCAAAAGACAGAAACAGAGATAAAGAGACAGAAACAGAGATAAAGAGAGAGAAACAGAGATAAAGAGACAGACACGGAGATAGAGAGATTGAGAAATAAAAGTCCCCTGGACTTTTTCCCTGGGGCTTCTTTCTCTCTCTATCTTCTTCCCATTCTTTGTCTTTCTGTTTAACTCTATTTCTGTCTCTTTATCTCTGTTTCTGTCTCTTTATCTCTCTCTCTGTATCAATCTCTAACTCCCTCTATTTTACTATGTATTTCTCTTATTTCATCAGTCTCTTTATCTATCTCCTTATCTCTGTATCTATCTCATTATCTCTGTATCTATCTCTAAACTCCCTCTATTTCACTATGTTTTATCTCATTTATTACTATCTATCTCCTTATCTCTGTATCTATTTCCAAACTCCCTCTATTTCACCATGTTATTATCACATTTTATCAGTTTCTGTATCTATCTCCTTATCTCTGTATCTATCTCTAAACTCCCTCTATTTTACTATGTTTTTATCTCATTTATTAGTATCTATCTCCTTATCTCTGTATCTATCTCTAAACTCCCTCTATTTTACTGTTTTTATAACGTTTCATCATTCTCTTTATCTATTTCCTTATCTCTGTTTCTGTATCTATCTATAACTCTCTCTATTTTACTATGTTTTTAGCTCATTTCAACAGTCTCTTTATCTATCTCCTTATCTCTGAATCTGTCTCTAAACTCCCTCTATTTTACTATGTTTTTAGCTCATTTCAACAGTCTCTTTATCTATCTCCTTATCTCTGAATCTATCTCTAACTCCCTCTATTTTTCTATGTTTTTATCTCATTTCATCAGTCTCTTTATCTATTTCCTTATCTCTGTCTCTGTATCTATCTATAACTCTCTCTATTTTACTATGTTTTTAGCTCATTTCAACAGTCTCTTATTTATCTCCTTATCTCTGAATCTATCTCTAACTCCCTCTATTTTACTATGTTTTTAGATCATTTCAACAGTCTCTTTATCTATCTCCTTATCTCTGAATCTATCTCTAAACTCCCTCTATTTTACTGTTTTTATCTCGTTTCATCAGTCTCTTTATCTATTTCCTTTTCTCTGTTTCTTTATCTATCTATTACTCTCTCTATTTTACTATGTTTTTAGATCATTTCAACAGTCTCTTTATCTATCTCCTTATCTCTGAATCTATCTCTAACTCCCTCTATTTTAAAATGTTTTTCTCTCATTTCATCAGTCTCTTTATCTATCTCCTTATCTCTTAATCTATCTCTAACTCCCTCTATTTTACTGTTATTATCACATGTTACCTATCTATAACCCCCTCTATTTTACTATGTTTTTATCTCATTTTATCCATCTCTTTATCTATCTCTAACTTCCTCTATTTTTCTATCTTTATATCTGTCT